>MUZC01002910.1:49238-83020 GCA_002072015.1 Radix auricularia
CGATAAACTATATGGTGGACTGTACCAATTGAGAGCCACAGCGACAAACTATATGGTGGACTGTACCAATTGAGAGCAACAGCGATAAACTATATGATGGACTGTACCAATTGAGAGCCACAGCGATAAACTATATGATGGACTGTACCAATTGAGAGCCACAGCGATAAACTATATGATGAACTGTACCAATTGAGAGCCACAGCGATAAACTATATGGTGGACTGTACCAATTGAGTGCCACAGCGATAAACTATATGGTGGACTGTACCAATTGAGAGCCACAGCGATAAACTATATGATGGACTGTACCAATTGAGAGCCACTGCGATAAACTATATGGTGGACTGTACCAATTGAGAGCCACAGCGACAAACTATATGGTGGACTGTACCAATTGAGAGCCACAGCGATAAACTATATGGTGGACTGTTCCAATTGAGAGCCACAGCGATAAACTATATGGTGGACTGTACCAATTGAGAGCCACAGCGATAAACTATATGGTGGACTGTTCCAATTGAGAGCCACAGCGCAGTTCATCACAGGCTTGGGGTCTGAGTCCTCCTTCAAAAGATTTTGAAAACAAAGAAGAAGATTAATGGGTACTTTCAGTTATCTTATCTTAGATGTAAGGACGCTCCTTCTATGCAGAAGATAATTGCGTCCACAGGCCATGAGATGATCTGCTGCCAAGCGAAGCAGCGGTCACAGGCCACGGCTATAGGGGTTCCACGCATTACCCCAGCTGCCTAACTATTGTCTAGTTAGGTACCCATTCAGAGCTGGGTGACTCGGGGACTCCTCAAGCCCCGGGAACAAATCCTCGCTTTCACTTGGATCTTCAGTTTGTGCTAATCTTAAATCGGTGCTAACCTTAAGTCAGTGCAAACCTTAAGTTGGTGCTCATCTTAAGTTGGTGCTAATCTCAAGTTGGTCCTATGCCTAGTAGATTCTCATTCCAACCTGGCATTCATAACATTTCAGAGAACACAAAGCAATTTATGGTAGTATTAAAGTCTTTAGTCACTGAGAAAATCATACGTGATATGACACAGTCACATAGCAACATATGGTGGCATTGTAGTCTTTCAACATTCAACAAATCATTTGTGTGGAGGAAATTGTATTTGAATGAAACATGCACATTTAAAATCAATGTTTAATTTCCGAAAAAATGCTTTAATTAGCTGAGCAAATTTAAATATAATTATTATGGCTGGTATCACTTAATTTAAAATCAATCGTTAACTTTTGAAATGACGTCATTAAACTGAAAATTTCAAGGGAAGTATCGAAAACAGGAAATTCCCATTTTTTTTTAGCTATAAGTAGATCAAGTTAATGTCAATGTTGTGTTGTTGTTAATAAAGTAAAAACAATGTTTAATTGTTGATATCATTTTCCTAATAAAACAGCTCTTTTTTTGAGAGTTTACACTTAATAAACCTTTATTTTTGAATGGAGAAGTTTGTATTTAAAAAAGCAACTATTTTAATTATTAATAATTAATCTTGATAAATTGGTAATATGATTTTAAAAAATTGCAATTTTTTTAATCGCTATTTTATTGATTAAAATAATTTTAATTGATAAAATCTTTTACAAATGGACAAATTAATCAATAATTAATCAATAATTTCTGCAGCCCTAATAATTATTGTACTTGTATTCTATTTTGAAAATAATAAGTATATAATAAAATTCTGGGGTATAGGAACATTCAAATCAAACTATTAAAAATAAAGAATGATTAAAATCAAAGTAAATAAAAGAGTAAGGGGCAAATAATTGAGTTTTTAAGATTTTAACGTCTTTAAATAATATCTGGAAAAGAAAATTTATATGGCTATGTTGGATGCAATTTTATTACTATATGAATATTTTTTAAAATGCAAAAGTATTAAAATATTCAGCAATCAGAAGCTATGAATTACTTTTAACGATTCAACCGCATCTAATATTGACTAATGTAATCAATAATTTGTACCAGCAATAAGGGGCCGTCCATAAATTATGTTTTGCATTTGGTGGATTTCTTTGCCAATATAATGTCACAAAGCTTTGAGCCTGCCCCCTCAAAAAAAGGCCTACTTTCAAATTGAAAATAAGCATGTTCGTTGTTAACTTTTTGGCATTTAAATTTAAATATGTATTTAGTGTAAGTATGTACTCTAATGTTTAACAGGTGTGAAGACATTGAAAATGTCATTAAATTAATTTGACCCAATCAAATATTTTAGTCGAAATTTTATTTAAAGTTGCGAGTTTGCATGACATCATTTTTGGACGACCCCTAAGATTAAAAAGGGCTGAGTACTTAAAAGATGACATGGGCAGCTAATTTTCTTTACACAACTTTTAATTGTGAAAAAATGAAAATAATTTCAAAAATTAAAAAAAAATTTGGCATAAAGTTTAAAAAGAGATGTTACCAATTAGTTTGTTTTTTCCTTTGAGAGACAGGCTAGTTCCACATACAAATGGTATAAACAAAAATATAAAACCCATGTCTTACTGTTTGATGAAGACATAGGTTTTGACAGTCAGGCTAGTTCTACATACAAATGGTATAAACAAAAATATAAAACCCATGTCTTACTGTTTGATGAAGACATAGGTTTTGACAATCAGGCTAGTTCCACATACAAATGGTATAAACAAAAATATAATACCCATGTCTTACTGTTTGATGTAGACATAGGTTTTGACAATCAGGCTAGTTCCACATACAAATGGTATAAACAAAAATATAATACCCAATATCCAGTGAGATCTAAGTAGTCTCATGTAGACAATGTAAACATAAAAACTATCAACAAAGTTTGGGTGCATCCATCTACTGTGAGCTTCATTAAAAATTAATACATATTTCGTATAAGCTTTTTAAGAAACAATGGCAAAACTAACATTTACCGTAAATACTGGCAGATAAATTGACTTTAATCTAAAAAAACAAAAATCATAAATCAGTATGGACTAGGGGCAGGGTTGCCAACTCAATAAAATAATATTTACTGACAAATATAAGAACTCTCAACAAAATTTACGGACAAAAATAAATTTTTACGGACACATTTAACATAAAATGTTGACCTTAAAATGAACGAATATGAAGAAGAATCAAAGCATTGTAGCTAAAAAATGTTAAATATACATATGAGCACGTCTCTATTACCATGCTTATATTCTACAATGTTAGTTTATTGTTTGACATTCATCATCATTGACAGTGTTTAATTCCTCCTGCTTATGAGCATGCATAGAAACATTTACACTGTTGATCATTGTGCGAATGATTTTTCCTGGTCCATTTCTCACAGTCAGTAAACTTTCCAACACTGGAGTAGACAATTTGTTTCTCAAGTTGGTTTTCAATAAACTAACAGCAGAAAAAAACAAGTTTTACTTTCGCTGTTCCATGTGCAAGCGCCAGCATTGTTTGTGCAAACTTCAAAAGTAGTGGAAATCTGTAGTCTTTGTTTTAGAAATTTCTAGTAATTTGTCAAATTTGATGCCAGAAAGCACCATAATCTCAGTCGGCCTTGACATAGCTTAAAATACTTAAATCCGCAACTTGGTAATCCTTAAACTCAGCCTCTAAACAATCAAAATCTGCTGGAGACACAATTTGTGGAAAAAGCTCGGCCAGTTCCAAAATTTCTGACTGTTCCACTTATATTCAGTAAGTGGGTTTTAGTACTGACGTGAGCTTCAGCACTCGGTTGCTAATAGGCATTCTTTTCTTGATTGCACCGACTGCATAGGTATAAAATGCAAGTACAGCAACATAAACTTTTCAACAGTCGATGGATCATCTACTTTTTGCAGCTGTAGTTTAGTTTGATAACCAATGAATAATTTATTGCGTGATTTAAAGTTTGTACTTTCTAGCTGTCCAGAAAGCTCTTACAGTTTACTAATAGAGCATGGAATGCCACTAAAACAATTTAAAAATTAAAATTTGAATCAAGAAAATAGATATCATAAACATGATTTTTCTGATTTTTTAAACAGTGAGATTTCTTGTTGTGTCAATTTTTGAACGGAATTTTACGGACAGACAATTTGATGACAAATCTTTACGGACTGCCCATAAATTTACGGACGATTGGCAACCCTGCAGCCGGGGGTGGGGGAGGGGTGCATAAATACCTGAGAGGGCATTTTCCATTGCTTAACTTTAAAGATAATACTGACCCTATCAAAAATATGGCTGAAAATATCACTGGACTTAAAAATAAATGCAATTCGTAATTGATATTGAATAAATATTTTGACTGTATCACTGACTTATTTTAGTACAAACAATTTATTATTTTTGTTTACGTGCAATTGTTTATTTTAGGAACAATATATTTGGATACTTTTCATTGGTTGAAGCAGTTAATTTACAAGCATATAAGTTTTTTAAAATACATTTTAAACAGGTTTATAAATGAAATTGAGATAATTCAATGTTTAAATACATAAGTTACCCTTAATTGAAATGTTTAAATATTGTCAGTCTTCATATTGTCCTTTATGATACAGATTAAAATAGACTGGAAAAAAATATTAAATATTCAAAGTTATGGTCGCTAGAGAAAAATAAAATTGTGCTTAAGAGTATAAGTTTTATATGTGTATATTATATCACAGGAATTAAGTACTTACAATAAGTATAATCTGTTTATTTATATTAACCTCTGTGGACAGAGGCAGTGGAGGAACTAAGTTTTCACAATATCAATCTGCAATGAGTTGAAGTCAATAACAAAATCTATATAATAGTAGATACTTAAATAACTAGAAATTTTAAAGATCATTAAAAACCTTTAAGCGTCAGTTGTGAAACATTTAGTTACTATTCAAAAAATTATGGGGAACAAAAATTACATCAAATTTACATACAACTTTTTGAAAAAAAGTTCTGATTGCATAGAAACATTACAGCAGTCATACTGTTGTAAACATAATATTTAAAGAATTTATGTACATCACATACCAACTGATAATAAATATCCAACTCCTTCCTCGTGTAACAATTGATGTAATGAAACTCAGAGATTAATGTATAAAATATATACTTTAAATAGTGTGTTTTTTTTTAGTTAATACGTACCATAAAAACCTGAATACATTGTTACAGTAAACATTATGATTTTAAAAAAAATTTGGAACAAAATATTAAAAAGTTCGGGTAATAAAAACCCCCCAATGAAATGATGTTTTGGCTAAGTGCCTTGGTCAGCAGACCTTGTCAAAGAAATTCAAGACATAACAAAAATGAAAACTACTTTTTAAAAGAAAGACAAAAAGCATGAATCATTATAAATATGTGGTGTCTATTGTGATGGTAAAATAAATAATGCATCTTTTAACTTAAGTCAAAGAGATATATTTCTTGCATAGTAAAGCTTTTAATATGTTGTATTGTATTAAATTTAAAAATTAGGTCAATGGTATTGTTTTGAAACTGAGCCTTATTCAAAAACCGATTACAGTTTCTAATTAAAAAGAAATAAAACTATTTTGCAATGCAAATAGGCAGGTGGCTATTTTTTCAAAACATCAAAGTAAGACACCCAACTTGTCTAAAACTAGGCATTCAAAAAAGCTAATTTGTCAAGAGCTGGGGAACTATTTGGACCCTGTCAATCAACAGGCAATGTTATCATGGCAACTCTAGGCAAACATTAAATAGGACTATATATACTCTCAATTTCATAAGAATAAAATAAAACTGTTGTGTTGCTATCAAACATTAAATAGGACTATATATACTCTCAATTTCATAAGAATAAAACTCTTTTGATGTTACTTTAGACAGATAATTTTGCTCACTTCGTAACAAAAATTCAAGTCATTGCATCTTTCCAATTTCCCATCAAACTGACTAAAGTTCCTTCTGTTGAAAATATCTCTTATGAAATATTTATACTGCTGTCACAGACATTCAAAGTGTCTGTTATTTATTTTATTTCACAAAGAATACAACACAGTTCAGAGCTTCTCTGAAGATCTAAACATTTTTTCCATTATGTTTTTACAAGAAAGAAGAAGAGTGAAGACATTTAAAATGACTATCCTTAAATCCACACCCCCACCCTTTTTTTAGTTTCAAAATTACTACTGGAAGAGATAAAATTTAGTCTAAACAGGAAATGAATATTACTATTGTTATGAAAGCAAAGCAATATTTTCATGTGAAAATGAATGTTGTATATTTTCTAAATAACTTCATGTTCTAAATTACTTTACAACAAATCGTCCATTCCATGAAATGTAAAATCAGATCAAGATAATAAATTTCTAAAGAAATTTTTCATTGCAACTAGAAAGAAAACAATAAACAAAAAATATTCCAGACCAACTGTAATAAATGAGAGTGTCTTTTTCTTTATGTACCATTAGTATTACTTTTTAATTTAACTCTTAATAGTGCATGAAAGAAGATGTATTCAATTTCCAGTAAAGGTGGCTGTTTCCCTCGTAAGTGTTATCCCTCAATTCGCGAAGTTTTTGGTTTTTTTTTGGTTTTTTTGAAGATGTGATTGTGCTATACTTAATTACTAAAATAATAGTACTAAACTACGGGTAAAAATAGTTTTAAACTCAAGACGGTCTTTTGGATATGTAAAATAACCATCTGATCCTAAAATATAAAGTCAGTATGACAATAATACTATAAATTAATACATTTTCAGCAATTAAAAATTTTTAATAACCAGTACATCGCAATTCTTACAGGACAAAGGCGGAAGTTTACCAAAAACCTTCTGTCTCATTAAGAGTTAAAGCAGAGAAAATATCCAATTTTGGTTTTGAGCACTTATCCTAATTGTCTTAAATGGTGGCAAATATATACAAAGAAAATTGTCTCGCTCAATACTAAGTTTTTAATCAAAATTTAATTATAATGACTATAATATAATACTGAAGAAACATAAAGAAAAAACAAAATGAAAACATGAATGTTTCTAGGTGTGTTAGGCAGGTAGATTGTTGGGTGTTGTTGGTCTAATCCATCTAGTCTCTGATGATCCCTGACCCTTTCTTATGCATAATGCTAACAAGACAATATCCCATCAGGTCATTTCATATCTATAATGTTGATAAGATAATATCCCATCAGGTCATTTCATATCTATAATGTTGATAAGATAATATCCCATCAGGTCATTTCATCTCTATAATGTTGATAAGATAATATCCCATCAGGTCATTTCATATCTATAATGTTGACAAGATAATATCCCATCAGGTCATTTCATATCTATAATGTTGATAAGATAATATCCCATCAGGTCATTTCATATCTATAACTTTGATAAGATAATATCCCATCAGGTCATTTCATCTCTATAATGTTGATAAGATAATATCCCAGATCATTTCATCTGTATAATGCTGATCGGATAATATTTACCATCAGGTCATTTCATCTGTATAATGCTAATAACATAATTTAGTACATGATCAGTTCTTATGCATAATTCTAAGAAAAGAATATCTTATCATTTCATCTGTATAATTCTTGCAAGACAATAACACATCCAATCATTTCATCTGTACAAAGCTTGTAAGATAATATCCCATCACATCATTTCATCTGTACAATGATTGTAAGATAATATCCCATCACATCATTTCATCTGTACAACGATTGTAAGATAATATCATATCTGCTCTTACCCTGAGCCCAGCTCAGATATTTAAACTCTCTGAGTATCCACATGACGCAGGGATCCCTTGGCCGCAAGGAGGGCATCCTTCAAGTATCCCATGAACCTGTGAACATCCTCAAAGCTACAGTACATGGGAGCTGGTGTGATTCGAATGACCCTTGGAAAGCGTTTGTCACACTGAAACAAGAGGGAGAGATCCTAAGCATCATGTAAATATTTTATATTCAGTCAAAATGACTTCATAACTAATTTTCAAATATGACAATTTTAATAATTTTACTGAGCAATGATTTTTAAAAGTTTCTACAAATGCAATGTAGTATAAATGTATTATTTTGTTGATCCATTTGTGCTATAGGCGGCCATAATATATTCCCCTTTCCATCAAATGAAAAAAAAGTTTATGTATTAACATGACTTTTAAATATAAATGCCACATTTTAAGCTATTGACAAATTGTTGTTTTTAGATATGTTGGTCATTTCATTTGTTTTACTTGTTAAAACTAACATATTTTCCAATGATTTTTATTTACTTTGAATTTTCCTTGATTGTAAAATATCTCATGTATTAGAAAAATCTAACTAGAGAAAAACTTAGATCTTTGCATTTCAATCTTTGTAGACACATAATGTATACTCACCACAACACCTCGCTTCTCAAGTTCCTTAAACACTTGCTCAATGGAAACATTAAAGGCTAACGATAGTTGTGCGCCCCTTTGATTGAGGTCAGACGGGGTGAAAATGTCAATGTAGATTGCGTCACCATCATCCTCTGGGGACTTGCCTGAAGGTCGTTGGTAGGATTCATGGATGAGGTGCTCCAGGTAGGAGGTCAGTAGAAGTGATTTCTTTCTAAGTTCATCAACACTGGTTTTGTTGAAGATCTGAGAAAAGACAGGTAGGGGGTCAGTAGAAGTGATTTCTTTCTAAGTTCATCAACACTGGTTTTGTCGAAGATCTGAGAAAAGACAGGTAGTGGGTCAGTAGAAGTGATTTTTTTCTAAGTTCATCAACACTGGTTTTGTCGAAGATCTGAGAAAAGATAGGTAGGAGGTCAGTAGAAGTGATTTCTTTCTAAGTTCATCAACACTGGTTTTGTTGAAGATCTCAAAAAAAAGTTTAGGAAAGTTAACAATGGCTTAAAGAATTGTTTCAGGGAAAATTGTTGGACAAACATTGCAAATGATATTTTTTTTACTTTAAGTATTGTTCAAGAAGAATGTTTATCTTTGTAATGCACTACTATATTCTGGAAACTAAAATTTTCTCATGAGTTAAATAAGAAGCAGCTCAGTATAGAAGATAAAAGCAGATAATTTATTTGTATAAAATAATAAAGTGAGAAATTTACTTGAAATGTAAATTGTAATACATATTTTGATTTTGTAGGTTTTTCAAAACCATCCTACCCCTAAACGAATTTAAGGAAAAAAACCATCCCCATCTAAAAGTGGCCTGTAACACTGTGATTAGTACAAGCACAACATGAGTAGCAAAAAGTTAAACTCAATTGAGATACTTATAAAATTTGTTAATGAAATGTATCTTTCTTCAAGTAAATTGATGTAATAATACATGGGACTTCAACAAATCTTATAGAGGACCTTAGCAGTGACAGATTTTAATTTGTCTGCGTGGAGGGGGGGGGGGGCAGGAGAATTTCAGAGGTCCCTGCATTGCGTAAATACTAATTGTTAGCCTACTAATTTAGTCAATTTTCCAAAATATTTAACAAGTCAGACAGAATCAACAATATTAACAGAAATGTTTTCATAATACATGTAGTAACATAAATTTCAATGACATAATCATTTATCTAAGAAAAAAATATAGTTTTTGCGAATTTATAAAGAGCCCTGATTGATTTCTACGTGATTTCATTAAGACAAATGATTTATCGTTGATTAAAGTCAACGTCCTGAGCTAGATCACATTCAATTGAAATATATGCCAATCCAGACATACGCTCGTTTGTCACTGTTGAGCACAAATTTTTGATGATTTACAACCTACTGAAACTTCTTTCAGCAGTAACACTGCTAACAGGAAGATTCAAGTAAATGTTATAGAATATTGACAAATTAAGAAAACCTGAAGCCATTTGTTTTTTAATCAAGGAGGGCAGAACCTCTTTAAGTTGTGATTCACTGAACAGTGATAAACGCTTTGATGCGTACAAATCTTTGACTTATTATAATAAATTATATTCCATGATTGCTTCTTCAATGTTAATTTTATGTTTGTAATTTTCGCATAAACTTTGAAACGCGTCATTATTTACTTAAAAGAGATTTGGGATGAATTAATAAAATAGAATTAAGTAACAGTATCCTCAAAGTCATCAAATCAATCATCTATTTGTGTTACAAGTTTATCCAAAATAGTGCAGTACGTTTCAGATTTAAAGCTTGTAGTTGGATCATCAGCCCTTTCATCTCTGCCAAATTCGCTATTCGCTTTTCTTGAAATTCTGTTTCAACATGTAGTTTGGAAACATTTCCGTTAATAGAAGATTTGACTTCTACATTCAGAATTTCAAAAGCTTCATCTCCTCTCATTTCCAAAAACGTATATCTTGCAACATTGATCAATTGTTTTGTAAATGCAATGTCAATATGCTTGCGTTGCATGTAGCTTGAAAACACGAAGATATTATCAAACAAATTTTGTACCACTAGCATCAGAAAAATAAAATTATATTTTGTTATTAAAACAGATAGTCCCTTCACTTCTGCTCTGACACTTCCTTTATATTATGCATATTTCCCTGAATTTATAACTTCAAGTGTGGCTGGATTAGCAGAGAATGATCCAACAACTGCATGCTTACGGCTTGCCCATCTTGTATCAAAAAGTCATTTTAGAATATCTATGGTTGATTCATATGTAGACGTGGTAAACTAGATGTAAGGAATCTATACAACTCTTCAGTTGTGCCCAAAAACAACCGTGTGTCACTGTTTACAGACATTGCTTCGATGGTAGCCACATTCAAAACATAGGTACAACAATGAACACAATGGCTTTGGGTGAAAGTTTATTTATTTGAGTTTGAAGGCCACTCTTAATTCTATATATCACAGATGTGCCATCGTATGCCTGTCCACCACAGAATATGTTATCAATATTTCACTTTTGTAGTTACATTAAAATCTTCTCAGCAAATGCGACAGAATTGCTGTTTACCAAAGTATGAAAGCCTAAAACTTTTCCATGTGTCCTGATTTTAAAACTGAACGTAAAGAAACTGACATCTGATAAATTTTAGATATATCAATGGTTTAATCGATAATAAAATAAAATTTAACTTTATTTTCAATTGTCGGTGATAATTCAGTTGCGAGGGATTGCATTAAATCATTTAGTACATCATGACTTAAATAGAGTTCATTTTTCTTTTTCAAACTTTAGATGACTGTCCAAAGTGTAATCATATTTGGCTAACAAAGACAATTCACACAAATTTCCAGTATTTCTACAACTGCCATCATTAAAGCAAAAAATGTTCGCTGTGTCCTCTGAAAGGCAAACCTTGTTTTGCTAAGAACAACGCCACGTCTATCATCCGTTTCAATACTTTTCCACTCTGCGAGGTTCCCAACTGATCAAACCAGCTATTACAGTTTTATCATTTGAAATACCATATTTAGCGAGCAAATCTTGTCATTATGCAGTTTGGTGTTGAGCAATCTTTTTTTGCTTTAGTGACACCCTTTGAGTGCTCATCGAGAGCGTCCTTGGGGGGGGGCACCATTTTAGACCCAACATGTAGATGGCCCTATAGCTAAATCCGCACAGGAGTATAAACCTATTGCTGTGTAAAAATGGGTTTAATTAATGTGTGCATGGAAATGGATTATACTTAAACAACAAGCATCGTATTTACCTCTAAGCTAGCTTTGAGTGGCACACAGAGAAATCCAGGTGTGTTGCTGATTCTGTAGCCTCTAGCTCCAGGGATGAGATCCATCTCTGGTCAAATAGAGCAAACTTGGGTAGTTTGTTTATAATGGTTCTTAGCCATTATGGGTCAACATTGCAATAAGACAAATATTTTATCATACAACAGATTTCAATAGGGGAATTTAATAAATTTGTTTCTCAAGATGATTCAGAACAGATATAAAAATTTAAGTTAAAATGACTATTATTAAAAAAAAAAGACAACTACAAAATACAAACGGAAAGAAAAAAACAAAAAACTTTCATTGTTGAGGAGTTTAGACATTATATAAGAGTAGAGGAATACTTGAGGAAGTCAACCAATTCTTCTGTTGGCCGTACAAAACACACAAGAAGACAAGCCTCTCTGCCTTGCACCATCTAATCAACCATTTGTCTCAATAAATTATACAGATACCCACAGGTGACATACAAATTTCTTGTTGTCATTAATTTAAAAACAAAAATGTAGAATGGATATTAAGCCCAAAAAAATGTCTGATGCGTGTTAAAATAAAGAACTAAGTAAAAACATACGGTTGTTCATTTGGAATCTTGTTTTCATGTCATGGCCCCACCAGCCCAGAAGCATCGGGAAGTCATTAGTTCGAAAGTTTTCATGTATGAACAGACCAGCCAGACCACCGGCACTTGCATTGAGATACTGGGGGACAAAGGGGAGAAGATTGAATTGAGATACTGGGGACACAGGGGAGACGATTGAATTGAAGTTCTTGGAACAAAAGTCGATAATTGCACTTCGTGTTAACAATTTTAATTGTATTCAATAAAAGTACTTAATGTAAGGTGTAACTTGTATGTTCAATAAAAGTACTTAATGTAAGGTGTAACTTGTATGTTCAATAAAAGTACTTAATGTAAGGTGTAACTTGTATGTTAAATAAAAGTACTTAATGTAAGGTGTAACTTGCATGTTCAATAAAAGTACTTAATGTAAGGTGTAACTTGCATGTGCAATAAAAGTACTTAATGTAAGGTGTAACTTGCATGTTCAATAAAAGTACTTAATGTAAGGTGTAACTTGCATGTTCAATAAAAGTACTTAATGTAAGGTGTAACTTGTATGTTCAATAAAAATACTTAATGTAAGATGTAACTTGCATGTTCAATAAAAGTAGATAGGTGTGGATTACGACTCTTTGGGGCTTTAAGAGTTAATGTATGACGTACCTTGTATGTTAAATAAATGACATAATGTATGACGTACCTTGTATGTACACCAACAGGCAAAGTCTACGCCCCAGTCATGAATCTTCAGTGGAACATTACCAACAGCATGAGCCAGGTCCCAGCCAACATGGCAGCCCTTAAAAATAATAATTAAACAGTTGTCTTTTCAGAAAACCACACATCATCACAAATACGTGACGTCATTTATAGATGTTACCACTCTAATTGCAACTTAATACTTCATGCTTGCTACTTCATACAACCCACACTACCTTTGATTTCATCAGCTCATTCCTATAGCTACTTCATACAACCCACACTACCTTTGATTTCATATCAGCTCATTCCTATAGCTACTTCATACAACCCACACTACCTTTGATTTCATCAGCTCATTCCTATAGCTACTTCATACAGCCCACATTACCTTTGATTTCATCAGGTCATTCCTATAGCTACTTCATACAACCCACACTACCTTTGATTTCATCAGCTCATTCCTATAGCTACTTCATACAGCCCACACTACCTTTGATTTCATCAGGTCATTCCTATAGCTACTTCATACAACCCACACTACCTCAGCTCATTCCTACAGCTACTTCATACAACCCACACTACCTTTGATTTCATCAGCTCATTCCTATAGCTACTTCAAACAACCCACACTACCTCAGGTCATTCCTATAGCTACTTCATACAACCCACACTACCTTTGATATTATCAGCTCATTCCTATAGCTACTTCAAACAACCCACACTACCTCAGGTCATTCCTATAGCTACTTCATACAACCCACACTACCTTTGATTTCATCAGCTCATTCCTATAGCTACTTCATACAACCCTCACTACCTTTGATTTCATCAGCTCATTCCTATAGCTACTTCATACAACCCACACTACCTTTGATTTCATCAGCTCATTCCTATAGCTACTTCAAACAACCCACACTACCTCAGGTCATTCCTATAGCTACTTCATACAACCCACACTACCTCAGGTCATTCCTATAGCTACTTCATACAACCCACACTACCTAAGGTCATTCCTATAGCTACTTCATACAACCCACACTACCTCAGGTCATTTCTATAGCTACTTCATACAACCCACACTACCTCAGGTCATTCCTATAACTACTTCATACAACCCACACAACCTTTGATTTCATCAGCTCATTCCTATAGCTACATCATACAACCCACACTACCTCAGCTCATTCCTATAACTACTTCATACAACCCACACTACCTTTGATTTCATCAGCTCATTCCTATAGCTACTTCATACAACCCACACTACCTCAGCTCATTCAAATAACTACTTCATACAACCCACACTACCTTTGCTTTCCCAGCCTTTGTTATTGTTGGAATGTCAAACAGCTGTCCTGTGTAATACTGAACACCAGAGAAACAGACCACAGCAATTTTGTCTCCCTCCTTCTCTATCACATCCAGGATGTCTTCAGTGCGTAGTGTGAATTCACCCTTGAAAAAACATAAGAAAATATTTTTTAAAACTTAAATTACACTTACCACAAGCTGCAATAACTTTAATCATCCTAAAACATGAGACAAGTTAGGTATGTAATAAGATGCTGGAAATACAAGACCAACAATGAAGCTAATGAAAAGAATATTAGGTGAAAATGTTGCTATTAAACACTTAAACTAAATTTTTTATAACTCTGTTTCCACAAGAAATGAATTAATTATCATTAGAATAGTAAAAAAAGGATGTTTTGTATTAGCTCAGCCCTGAGTGTAACAAGACAAAAATATAATTACTTTTACTATGAGCACTGCTTGAAAAAAAAAGGAGTTTATTTTCGGTCCGCCACTTTAAAGAAAACGCAAAAACTGCATATAAAATTTATCACACAAGAATTATAATCAGGACACAACATTGGACATTGACAAAATTTTACAGTACAAAATAAAACACAAGAAGAAAAACAAACAATGTTTTACTAGACATGTGCACATAAGTTACCCAAAAAGGCATGGTAAATTTAAGTTTTAAGGTTAACAAACGAAACTCATAATTTAACCATTCCAGCACACTAAATTTAAGCTTTATTTAACAAACGTGACCCTTACCTCACGAGGCTCCACACAAATCATGGCATCTTTTGGATCAAACCCGTGCAGTCTGGACTGACTTTCAAATGCATACTGTAAAGCAGGTTTTAATAGATAACATTAAATGCTACGGGGGCATCTTTTCAAAGAATTTAGCATGTAGCAATTGTATGTGTTTGCTCCACACTGCAAAAATATTTTAATTTTATAATTAAAAAACTTCTTAACTAACTGATAAGGCTAAATTTAATCATGTTTCATTAAAAAAAAATGTTTTGAATAACATATGAAACTAAACATAAAAATGTTTAAAGGTGTTATCATCATATCTTAATGTTTAAGACGTCTTACATGATCTGAAGGAAAGGCTTTGCTTTCACACAAAATCTTATACCTGTCCTTTGTTGGTCGATAGAAGGAAATCTGATCAGAAATAAAAATTAAAAAAAAAAGAATTGCACAGAATGAAACAATATTACTTATACTAATAATGCCATTACAATAAAATTTTAAAATTATGAAAAATAAATAGATATTTAAGCAAAAGAAATTTTTTTTGTGCTATATATTTAACAGCCATGCCTTCCAATGTTTTTACTCCAACAAAGTTATGCAGATACTTCATTAAACCTTACTGTAAAATTAACTCTTCATATACCAAAGCGCGATGATCCGTGGTTTGCCATTTTTTACCAGACCGCAATTATGTGCAACTCAATAGAACTCTCTTTAGAAATGAAATTACAGAAAATAAAAACACTTAAGTGCGCGAAAAATGATGTTTTCAACTTCCGGCAATGGTGGCTGTTTCCCTCGCTAGTGTTATCGCTCGATTCGTGAAGTTGTTTGGAAGTTTTTAAGATTATTTTAAAGATGCGATTTTGCTATACTTTACTACTAAAATAATAGTACTAAATTACCCGTAAAATTAGTTTTTAAACGCAAAACTGTCGTTCTGATACATCTTTGATTCTTTGGATTTCACCGCAGCTAAGTTTCAAATTTTTATTTTTTAATTTTTTATATTCGTTTTATTTGTGTATTGTATGTCTGTTGAAAAAGGCTCTTTGCCGAAACATTCTCTGTTTTGTTACGTCCTGTCAGGCTAACCCTTACCTTGTTTACGTCTTTTCCATTTAACCAGATTGATACATTATGATTTATCCATACAGATTAGCCTTGAGAAAAACTTCCTTATCAAACAATTTTTTTTAAAGCACAAACTGTTAACAAAGTATTATTTTAACAGTTTTAGTCCTTAAAATAAAAAGAAATTGTGAACTAAAACCTTATTAATAACAAAAGAGTTAATTTATATCTAGAGATAATCATTCATTAGCCAAAATTTAAAGTGCCCTTTCTAATTTGTTATGTGTGAACAAAACAAAAAACAATACACACCATTATCATAATAATGGTATTTATTTATGCTAGTGTGACTTGAACCCTAACCAGAAAAACAAAGAACCTGCTCAACACTTGGGAGAGGAAAATCTTCCAGAAAATATAAGGCCTGATGACAGAACATAATATCTGGAGAATTAGTACAAACCAAGAACTGTACCATTTTCACAAAGACCCACCAATTGTCACAACAATTAAAAAAGGAAGACAAGGCTAGGCAGGACATGCTGAAAGGATGCCAGAATTTAGTGCAGCAAAGATTTTTACAAGCAGAAGCCAAGGAACAGACAACTCACTGGTCACCCAAGACTGAGGTTGATTGATGATGTGGAAATTGACATGTTTGGAGGAAAGCCATCAATTGATCTGAATGAAAGGATGTGGTGGAGCAGGCAGCGGCCCTTCATGGGCTGTAGTGTCCATAGATGATGATTTCTTACGTGTGGATAAATTCAAAAAAATTTTTCACTCAAATGTTTGAAAGAAAACAGTACCAAAAATAGAGCAAAATAATGTTTAAAAAAACCTGAAGTATTTAGTATCTTTGATCTTATTCAAAATACCATTTTCCTTTCAAATGTAAAGTTTCCCATCTAACTTCTTATAAACATACCAGTAACAGGTGCAGGTTGACTGTCAAACCATTCATTAAAGAAACCTCTTCCCTCTTACAGCCTGGAGAAGAGATTCAAACTGTTTAAACACAACGCAGTTGAGGATATCAAGTTATTTTTAACTAAGCATATTTCAGTAGTTGAACTATTGAGAGTTTGGTTACTACTATAAAGCAACTTGAGAAACTGTTTCTAGATTCTCACCAACAATTTTTGCCATATCTTCCTCTAACAACTCATCACACCATGCCCAGGGTAGCTCCCCATTTGTATGACCTTGCACTCCTCTGAAATTATCAAAATACATATTTAAATTTAGGCCAGGGCCACTTGAAGAATTGTCTTATTTTAAACTTACAAAATAGACTGTACATTTTTTTAAAATGCATGGCAAGAGAAAACTATCAACATCACGAGTGGCACTACAGCCCCTGAAGGTCCCTGGGCTGAGCCATCACATCTTTCCATCAAAACTGATACTGGGGTTCACTAGAACATTCAGTTAATGTATCTTACAGGATTTTTGTTCAATAATTGTGCCAATCTTTCTTCTTTGTTTTTATTCTCTTTACTTTATTATTACTTTCCCATGGTATAGTCAGTATAGTAAATGGCTAATGTAATTACAATGGTCCTCATCGATCACAAGAGATAAAAAAACACAGTAAAGTTATATATAATGTAATTTTTTTCCCAGGATAAAAAGGAAAAAAAATGCTTTAGAAAATGGATATGTAATTTTAAAGGAGACAGTGATTTAGTTCTTAACAAGAACACAGCGTGTTGCCATACAACTCAGAATTCTACAAACTAGACCACACAACAGTGGTTAAAAAACCAGGCTCCCCCCACCACCCCAGCATTTGGAACAGAGGAGCATCTGTTGATGACTTCATGCTGAGGTAGATGTAACAAGGGAAGCTTGGGTTGCAGGAGAAACTATTGTATGGACCAGCCCAGCAGAGTCGGCAGGTTGCACTAAGCTTTAAGTCAGTAATCTCAAGCCTCCCAGAAAATATATGTAAGCAAGTTTTCCATCTCAATGTATAATTTCATACAGCATTTGCATTAGGGTGACATTAGCTTTTTGCACAAAGAGGTACCGTACATTTTCTTTGATCCAGACTCTTATAGCTCATTACACTGTATAATATTAGTAACTTTTATAAATTGATAATTTGTGTATGTTGCAGTGCCCTAGCAAGCAACTGGGCTTACAGTGCTTTACATAAAAGTAGTAACGCATATAATTATAAATGCTTTCAATGAAAAACATTCATATCCTAACTACAACATATATTGACATTACGGTGCATACTCATATAAGCTACGTTTATCATATAAATAAATATTTGAGTCATGTTTAGTAAATTTTGAAATTAAAATTTGAAGAGATGTGTTGTTAGTGCAGTCTTGAAGGCCTTAGTAATTGGAATACTGTGAATGTGTATTATTTTATTAAAATTGAGGGACTGACTAAGTCATTATTTTATTTTACCAATAACTTGACGTGGTATTATGTAGTTATATTCTATTTTGATTTCAAAAGCTATACTCACAGTCCGAAGTAGAAACAATAACTTAACTTTACAAAATTACCCGCATACCCAATGCTATGCAACAGTCTATTTTTTTAAAATGACACTTACAGCTTTGCCCACTTGTCTACTTGAACATTCATGTACTCCTTAGTTTTCTTTGGACACAATCCTAGAGAATTGCCACAGAAATACACACAGTCTTCTGATAGGTTCACAATGCTGGGATCAGCTGAAATGACACAACATGTAGAACAATGACGAAAGTGAAAGCATGATACTTACACAGGAATGTCATGAAATAAACGCTAAATCCCTCACTTGTTTGTGTCATAAGTGATTTACATAAAAATATAGCCTCAGTTGGCCAACAGATGATATGTGCTTACAGGGTGACTTTTATCCATATGAAACCACATAATTTAAATATATTAAGAACAATCACTAAAACACAAAATGCTCACTGTTTAAGATATCACCCATTTTTGGATAATGGAATTCATCTCGTAAATGTCTCAGTGGGTCACTTTTGTCCATAAGTCTGGCAAACTCCACATCTCCAAGCTTGAGATTGTTCTCATTTGCTATCTTCTCCAGTTCTTGTAAAGGTTTGTGTGAATTAGCTGATAGGTTATTGTTATCTCCCATCCTGATTGTCTAAATGAATTTTGGCTGAATGAGAGGCTGGTAGTTTATTAAATCATTAAAAGGGGAAGGGGGTGTAGGGGAGTATTTTAAAATTATCTATAGTCACTTGAATTCTTTTTTTTTTATACAAGTCTGATACTTTTTCTATGGACTAAAGCGATGGTTCTATATTTAACACTAGCATAAACTACAATCTAATTAGCTTGGAATTTTTGTAATTAGCATTAGCAATTTTTTTCCATGCTTTTATAATGGATTTTTTTCCATAGGCCCTATAAATCAATATTTTTAAAAATACTATGTCGGAATAAATGTTTAAAGTATTTCTTAACACTTTTGTATATTAAAATTTTGCTTCATGAGTATCTCCTGAATTTTTGTGTATTGTCTTAAATTTACTTTTAAAAGGTTGTAGGTAACAAAAGGTATAACCTTGAAATGAGTCTCATTGTTTGCTAAACTAAAATATAAAATACCTTGTAAAAGCACCCAGGGCCGGCTTTATACCCACTGCAACGTATGCAGTTTCATAGGCCCGCCAGTCTTAATTTTCATTTATCATCCTTATCCCTACACAGAGTCTGGGTCAGACTGGGCCTAGAGCAATCTATATCGAATACTTAGCTGCAAAGGCCCCCACAATTGTTAATGGCAGCTCTGACCATTTGATGACAAATAATATCACATGTCTTCCATACCTTCAACTACTATTAATTATAATTGATGACAAATTATATGTCTTCCATATCAAGTCTTATCCATACAGACGCTCCTTCTATCCAGAAGATTATTGCGTGCACAGACCATGCCTGTCTGTTAGCAAGTGATGCACCATTCACAGGCCACGGCTATGAGGGTTTCACACAAAACCCAGCCGCCTTTGTTTCCATAACTAAGTGTTAGATACCCATTCGAAGCTGGGTGGACTCAGGGAACCCTTGGCACCGTGACAGAGAACACATTTTTTCAGAAGTTGCACAAAGGAAAAATTCAACAAACTAGGGTCTAGGCCTGTTACTCAAATATATCCCTCCTCCCAAGGATACTTGAATTTTAATTATCTAATTATTATTATGAATGTGCTTTAATTTTACTTAAAATAACTAAATCAAGAAAGTAGAACTGCCAATTAATACACACCTATCTATCTTCTTATCTTATCTATAAAGAAGCTCCTTCTATGCAGAAGATAATTGCGTCTACAGACCATGAGTGCCATGATGGAAGATCTGTTTGCAAGTGACAGACTGTTCTACAGTCACAGTATGCAGAGTTCACAGTACAAGTACAGTGTTCACACGCCACTGAGTTATGAGGGTTCTACACATTACCCAGCCCCCTAACTAATTGGTGTTAGTGTTAGGTACCCATTCAAAGCTGGGTGACTCAGGGACGCCCTAGGCCCAGGGAAAAAATATTTAATTTGCCTTCCATTGGATTTGAACCCGGACCATCGGTACGCCTGTAGAGCGCACAGCCTCTTGACCAGTAGGATCAAAAGATACAAATTATTAAAAAAAGGAGTATGCTCAAACTAGTAATAAGTAAACTAGTGTCTGTAATTCCATTAATTAATTAATTGTAACTACGTAATTGTCCTAGTCATAAGTTTATTTAATTAATTGAGGTATGAGTTTATAAATTATAATAAAGTAAAATAAAGTTTATAAATGTCAACATCATTCAACATGTGAATCATGATGTCATCAATGATGACGATGATGTTAAAGTTAATGTTACAGATGTTAAACTGTTAATAAAATCAATTATTATCAATCATTATGGATTTTAGCCTTTATTTTTAGCCCTCACCTAAAATTCTGTTGAATATTTGACCTAAAATTCTGTTGAATATTTAAGTACAAATTCTTCTATGCGCTAGCAATACAAATGCTTTGACAAGGCGTGAGAATAAACATAAAAAATTTAAACATAGATATCAAGGATTCAAGTAGGCTTTCCCTTTAGTAGGCTAAGACGGATTTTTGTAAAAAATGGGAATTAGAAAATGTGAAGTGTGATTAGCGAAGAAAATCTGTAGTGATGCCCCTTTTCTGAATAAAAAAGCAAAAGTAAAACAATACGAATTAAAAGCTAATAATAAAATATTACAATCATTAGAAAGTAACAGAAAATTCCTGAAAAAAAAAAAGAAATGACATTTGGGATACCTAAAATATAAATATAAACAAAAAACGTAATGGAAATCAGCTTTTAAAAATATTTGCTTTATAATATATACAATAAATTTCACAATATGTCGGCAGCCGAAATAGCTCAGTTGGGAGAGCGTTAGACTGAAGATCTAAAGGTCCCTGGTTCGATCCCGGGTTTCGGCACTCCGGCGGCTCGCCCAATTTTTTTTATTTTCCTTACTTTTTAACAAACCAAGCAGAGTGTTCTAGAAAGTAGACTAATAGTAATGCAAAATTTTTAATGTAATCCATAAAATATAACGTTAAAGTATAGTATAAACATCCAATAGAGCACCTTCGACAAATCGAGCAAAAAGACTATTTTTATCAGGCGTATATTAATTGTACATGTATAATAGAATTAGCATTATTTGTTTGCAACAGGCATAGTAGTGCATACCAAAGAAAACAAACTGATCAAACTGGAACACATAGAGCTGCAAGACTGATTACTGGCGAATGCTAAAAAATGACGAGAGTGTCAAGAGTAACACCACTAACAAACAACATTAGTGACATTACTAAAACCTAGAAACAATACGGTAACAGTAGCTCAGTTAACAGGTCATGAAATTCTAACGTAGTAAAAAACAACGACGCAGAAACCATTCTTATAAAAATTCCTCGCATTTCGATAGATCAAAAAACATGTGGAGCATTTATTGTTGCATATTCTAGAAATAAAATAGAGGCAGAGGAACAAATTACTAAAAGAAATATAAAAACTCTCATCAGATTATAATTACGACAGCTAAAACTACTGTGAATGCGAAAACGTCAAAACTCCATACATGATGTAAATACTAATGATATTACTGAAATAAAAGAAGGCAAAAGGCCGCAGTAGTATGAGAACGAGACATTGCTGGTACCTGGAATTGACGTTTGTCAGCCGCTCCTTGTGTTGTATCGCAACTTGCTGTACCCGATCAAATCCCAACAACAAACCAATCAATTTCAGCAACATACAGGTATAAAGGTAAATGACTGGAGCGGTTAGATCAGCGGTCACCAAAGCACGGCACGCTGGCCGTTATATCCATCCCGCCAACGTGGCTTGTGTGATAAATGTGGAAGATAGAACATATGGCACACGAGACGTTTTGATCAAATTAAAATTTTAATTTTAGGGTATTAAAATATAATCTCAATTAATTGCAGTAAGATCCTGGCCTAAATTTATTCTTATTTTTTGTTAATTATTTTATATAAATGTATTTGCTTATAGTAATTAATATTCACTTAGTTTGCGCCAAGAATTTCTTAGAGGACCTCTTTTTTCACTTTCCCTGTGGGTTCCATTTCAGGGCTTTGTTTTATTGGAGGTAGATTTTCTTAGCGACGGCCAGTACATCTCCAGCAGGTGGTAGTTTATGCACTGACTTGACTGAGGCAAAACACAAAACCCGCACTTCGTCTCTTCCCGTAGATGCATTCATTTGTCGAAAAAACGCTTGAATCTTCAAAAAATGTACACTTCCTGAGTTCTAAATTAAAGGTAATTAACAGAGTTTTCTACTGCTCTCTCAATTCCCTTATAACTTATCATGTCTGTGCCTGGTGGCAACTAAGAATTTTAGATATAAGAAAAAATCGATACCCGTCTCTAGAATGCACGAAACAACTGGAGAAGAGATGTTCATGGAAGTGAGAAAAATATTAATCTTCAATAAAAATGAACTTCAAGTTGTTGCAATTGATGGAGGGAAAAATGCTTGGAGTGAGGAAGGGTGTTGTAGGGAAGAACAAGACTCATTTGGAAGAGTTAAAAACTCTGGACTCTCTGTTTATGCACTGCATCAGATTTCAACAAATACTCCGTAGGAAAGATTTGGATTTTTCTAGTGTGCCCGAAACAAGTCTGTTCTACTAAGAATTGTGGACATGCATTCTATCACCATCAGTTCCAGTTGTTGTTTTAATGAAGAAATTGATGAAGATTTCTGTAATGTACCATGTTTTTTTTTCTTCTAAGAGCTCCAAAAAATGAAATAGATGTTTCACTGGAAAATATAGAGTTGATCCTGAGTGTCTGTCAAAGTTGTCATTTGGTGTCAAGATATGAATTAAATAAAATTAAACTCTTCTACGACCTCTAAAGGACCTTAGAAGGATTCCGAAATAAATAAGTCATTGTTTCAAACACTGGAAATATTTTTTTCTCTGTTTTAATTTTGTCTCACTTTTCTTTTAAAAATAATTTTGGCTTAAGGTGTCAGTTTTCGGAGAGGTTTTCAGACATTGACAGATTTAAAATTGGCATTAAAGAATTCGTTTGATTATAAGCTTGATGATGTGCCTGTTGAATTATAGTGGGAGCTTATTGGTTTGAAGGCAAATGGCTTGTTGGAAGAAAGGCACAGAGAAGGAAAACTTATTGAGTTCTACTGCTGCCTCCAGACCACCTCTAGGCCACCTCTAGATCACCTCTAGGCCACCTGTAGGCCACCTCCAGGCCACCTCCAGGCCACCTCTAGACCACCTCTAGGCCACCTCTAGACCACCTCTAGACCACCCCTAGGCCCCCTCTAGGCCACCTATAGGCCACCCCTAGGCATCCTGTAGGCCACCTCCAGGCCACCTGTAGGCCACCTGCAGGCCATCTCTAGGCCACCTCCAGGCCACCTCTAGGCCACCTTTAGGCCACCTGCAGGCCATCTCTAGGCCACCTCCAGGCCACCTCTAGGCCACCTTTAGGCCAGCTTTAGGCCACCTCTAGGCCACCTTTAGGCCACCTCTAGGTCACCTGTAGGCCACCTCTGGGCCACCTGTAGGCCACCTCTAAGCCACGTGTAGGCCACCTATAGGCCACCTCTTGGCCACCTGTAGGCCACCTCTAGACATCCATATCCTGGGCCAGCCTCTCCAGCATTTTCAAGTCGGGCAAATTTTCTTAATGCCAGCCTCAAATTCACAACGCCAAGAATTTCTTAGGTGACCCCTTTTTCACTCTCCCTGTGATTTGCACTTTTTACGACTTGCCACGTTGTATTGGAGGTAGATTCTCCTAGCGTACGGCCAATTCATATCCACGCTTCATGATAATCTCTTGATCTACTCACTTCCGCCTTGTCCGCTGCCACGGTTCCAGTTTGATGATTTTTTTCTGGCCACTGAATTCTTTATATAATCCTTTTGTTAATAACAGACTAAATTCTGGTCAGGTCGACGGCCGTTGTTCGCCACTACACCACAGGAATCCCCATATCGTTGAAGATCCTTATTTTTAAATTGCGGTTTAGGTTTCTGGAAACCCAAACATTCTTGGAAAAAATAAATAAATAAATAAGTGAAGACAATACATTCAAAGAGTCTGTGTGCTGAAAAATTGAAGAAAAAAAAAAATCTCCTCATTTTCCGCAGCCATCTTAAACCAAAGATTTCTGATATTTTGATAGCCAGATGCTAGTTTTACAAATCTGGTCTGATGTAGCAATCCTTGTTGTTAAGTTCGTCCGCTATGATGAATATTTTAGTAAATAAATATGCTATGACCTATTTATTAAAAATTTATAATTGAAGGCTAAAGTTGAGCTTTGGTGTTGATCTACAATGATTAATGGGCACAAATTCATCATTTCGTTGACCACCCAGCCAGCCGTCAAAAAAGTTGTGTGATATCTAGTATAGATGAAAATTTATGATGACTATTAGTGCAGAAAATGGAAACGAGTTCAAAAGGAAAATTAATCTCACAAAATCGGACACGCACCTTACACTGAAGGTAAAGATAGACAACTAATGCGGTAAGGATTTTTATATATGTAAAGAAGTTGACTAAATGTTACGTTTTTAAATGGCTTCTAAAATCTAAATAACTTCTCTTTTCTTTAATTAAATAGTATGTGTTTAGAAGCATAAAGACAATGGTTGAATACATTTTTAAAAATTTCTTGGGTTTAATAAATTTTTGAATCCAAATAACCAAGTTATCAATCATAAATCAAATGCTTAGCACAAAAAATTTCTTCTGTTATTTAAAAAAAAAAAAAAAAAAAAAAAAATTATTGTATTTTATTTATCTACACCATTTTATTTTAATAAAATGTATTTATTTCATTTATGTTTATTTTAAAATACTTTATTATGTTTTAAATTATTAATATTTTTTTTCTAAAATGGAAGCCATTTAAATGAAATCTCATTTGACTTTTACCAGACTTTAATCTTAGCTCCGTCATTTAACTAATACCTTTATTTTGAAGTGGACAGTGGACAGTCATTCTCAGCTACACTGTCCACAAAATCACAAACTTGTTACATTCCAAGTAATGGGCCTATTTTATGACAATTAGTACGTGAATAATTTGATGTTTATTCTGTGTCTATGTTTGGCCTACATTTTGTGTCTGTGTTTGATATGTTTTTGTGCTGAATTCTTTTATGTGCTATCTATTTCTAGTTTCCATTGTGTCTATGCATTACTTTTATTATGAATATGTGTAGAATGTTTATTATGTGTGTATCATGTCTTCCTTTTATCCTTTTGATGATTGTATAATCTATAGAACAATTAAATCAGAACAAGATAGCAAAATTTTACGAAAGATACTTAGATGAATATATAAAATTGGAAACTAACTGGAGTATGTCCTTCCACCCAGAAAAGTGTCAACCGCTAAAAGTAACAAAGAAAAAGAAACAAAAATATTCAAGATATTTTATTTTTGGAAAAGAACTAACCCAAACAAAGGATGCATAATACTTTGGAGTCATAATTGAGAAACTATCATGTAGTATCCATGTCAATGAAGTTATTAAAAAAAATCAAACAAAACCTTAGGTTTTATAAAAAGAAACTTTTACAAATGTAATAGAGATATACAACTAAAATGTTACCTCACCGTGGTGAGACCTATACTAGAATATGCATCTTCTTTATGGGACCTATCCAGCAAAGAAAATATTGATAAACTAGAACAAATTCAAAAAGAGCTGCCAGATTCATTAATGGAGAATATTTAAAACTCACAAGAGAAACACCATTAGTTAAATCATTAAACCTTGAAACACTAGTGGATATAGAAAAACCAAGAGTAAAGTAGTAATTATACATAAGCAATTAATTCTAATTTAGAAATACAACACAAAAACAACTTAATACAACCCTCAGATAGACATAAGGATAAAAACATCTTTCTTATTCCGTATGCAAGAACAAACACAAGTTTTTATTCTACCCGTCTGGTATTCGGGCGTGGAATGGGTTGCCTGAGGAAACCAGGAAAGCCAAAACTTTATCATCATTTATAACTCTAACAAGAATACAAGACTAAACACAAACCATAGATAAACTTAGGATGAAATAATCTTCTGTACAGAAGGAGCGTCTGTAACATATAAGATAAGATGAGATCACTGTCTCCTGTTTTCATGAATGTTGGACAGCGCTGCCCCCCCCCTTTTTTGTGTGTTACAAGTCACCAAAGTTCAGCTACGCCCATGAATACAATGTCTGTCAACTTTTCTGTTTGCACTTTTCCAAATTAGGTCAAGTACATGTCACGTAATGAGAGTGACCCATGGGGCCAAAGCCCCTCTGTTCCTAGAGTAAACGTCACGTAATGAGAGTGACCCATGGGGCCAAAGCCCCTCTGTTCCTAGAGTACATGTCACGTAATGACAGTGACCCATGGGGCCAAAGCCCCTCTGTTCCTAGAGTACATGTCACGTACTGAGAGTGACCCATGGGGCCAAAGCCCCTCTGTTCCTAGAGTACACGTCACGTGAAGTGAGTGACCCATGGGGCCAAAGCCCCTCTGTTCCTAGAGTACACGTCACGTGATGACAGTGACCCATGGGGCCAAAGCCCCTCTGTTCCTAGAGTACACGTCACATGAAGTGAGTGACCCATGGGGCCAAAGCCCCTCTGTTCCTAGAGTACACGTCACGTAATGACAGTGACCCATGGGGCCAAAGCCCCTCTGTTCCTAGAGTACATGTCACGTAATGAGAGTGACCCATGGGGCCAAAGCCCCTCTGTTCCTAGTCATTTAATCGATTTTCCTCCGCCCTTATATCACATAGTCATTGCTGCTTATAGAAGTTTACAATTAAATTATTAGTAATTCGACGCAAACTAAAAAAGTCATTGATGAATGCTTGGTAATATAATGCGTTTATAAGTTTACAATTAAATTATTAGTAATTCGACGTAAACTAAAAAAGTCATTGATGAATGCTTGGTAATATAATGCGTTTATAAGTTTACAATTAAATTATTAGTAATTCGACGTAAACTAAAAAATTCATTGATGTATGTTTGGTAATATAATGCGTTTCGCTAAGAATGTGTAGACTTTAAATCAACCGATGATCTTTTAGCTAAAAGTACTTAGGTCACAAATTTCAATTTTGAAATAATCAAGTTTTAATTATCTTTTTTTTACCACGTTTCTATTAGTTTGCCGTCTTGTCTGGATTTCCGGGGCAAAAATTGAATTCCTTTTTTGAACCACTTCTGATCATCCAATTTTGATGAAATTTTGCATGCATACTTGATTCACATGACAATTTAATATTTCATTAATTATAGTACTCAATTCTACTTAATTAATTAATTAATTACTAATCAAAATGTCTATGATTTCTTGTGTGTGAGGGAGACAACCAAGGAAATACAACAAAGGGAAGTTTTTCTTAATTTGCTTTCTTGTCTGGATGTCTTTCTTGTCTGGATGTTTTGATGAAATTTTGCATGCATACTTGATTCACATGACAATTTAATATTTCATTAATTATAGTACTCAATTCTACTTAAATGAAAACTAAAAAGTATAAAATAAAAATATTTAAAAAAAAGTTTTAAAGATACCACGTTTTGTGAACTAAAAAGAAGAAAATAAACTAAAAACGTGGGGCGCATTCGGCTGAAATTAAATGAAGTATCATATATAGACTGTGGAGGAATTTGAAACTGAAAAGTTTAATGTAAAAGCATTAATAGACCAAATTTCAGCCGAATGCGCCCCACGTTTTTAGTTTATTTTCTTCTTTTTAGTTCACAAAACATGGTATCTTTAAAACTTTTTAAAAAATATTTTTATTTAAAAAATCTTTTAGTTCATAGCAATTTAATTTTTTAGACTGCTTAAAAAATGGACCTAGTTACAATGTATTGCTGTCAACTTTATACAGTAGATTGTTTAATACCAGATGTTAAAGTTCACCTGTTTCGATAGAAAGTTACAAAAAAAATGTATCATAAGTACATGCACTTTTAGCACCAGGGTCTTCAATTTGAATGAATGAATGAATGAATGAATGAATGAATGAATGAATGAATGAATGAATGAATGTGTCTCAAACAGGAATGAGTTTGACATTTTTTGAGAGCCAAAATTGTTAAAATGTTCACATTTTGTTTAAGCAACACTCAGATAGGATGGGATATTAGAAAAAAACAAACAATAAACTCTTTATTTAAAAAAAAAAAAGAAAAGAATTTTCAAAGAAAGAAAAGATAAAACCATAAAGATAGATGTTTTTTTTATTTATTTGTAAAAAACAAAAACAAGAATGAAATATAACATACATTGGTTGATTGTTATATTGTACAAATTTCAACAAAAATAAATAAATAAATATAAATATATACATATATATATACATATATATATATATATTTATATTAACGACATACACACAGTTACCTCAGTGACAAAATGCAAAGTGTAATATAGAAGTAGAGCAAGGTTTACACATTTTATAACTGTTTCAAAACACTAATAATTACGCTAACAATAAATAATTTCAAAATAAATTTTTTTAACAGTAGATGCCATTTTTAAAGGTCACCTAAAAGGTCACGTCAGTCATTCTTTTTTTATATATTTTTTTTATTAAACAGCAACTTAATGTTGATTTACCAAGCGCGGCGAACCACTCGAAAGCCCTGGTGTACGTGCTAACTATCAGTTGCCCCCCTTTCTTCACGTCTGCCCAATCCAGGACCTACTCCCCCAAGCGCCGGACTTACTCTCGACCCTACTGATAATTTTGTTTTCAGGCATCAGGAACATTTTCTGATTGTGAGACTAGATAACGGACACAAAGAAAACATTTTTTTATAGTTAAAGAAAAATGTACTTCTGTGACTACCTAAATCTGGATCACTATCTTCCCAATTTACGTAAGTGGTTGCATGGTTGTCGTATTCGATAAAATTAAAATGTTTAATGGCAGGGAAAGTGCGAGGACTCTCAAACAATGAGAGGGCCACAACAGATCTGCATTTTCAAAATATTTCATTCATAAGATCTTTCAAAATTTAAATATCCTGGTACTTTGTTCAAAATACGGTGGCTGAGTGGCAAGCTCATTAAGCTTGCGTACCGATGGTTATGGGTTCGAATCTCTGTTCGGACGGGAATTTTTATTCCGGGTCCGAGGGTGTCCCTGAGTCCACTCAGCTCCAAATGGATACCTTAAACTAGTTAGGGTAACAAAGGTGTCTGGGAACCCTCATAGCCGTTGCTTTTGGACGCAACAATTTTCTGTATAATTGTATAATAATTGTCGGTATGGATAAGGCAAGACAACTTTAACGTTTTGAAAATTTCCTACTACATTCTCTCCCCTATGTATTACCCTGAATCTTGGTTAGTGACACGCTATTTTTTGTGACATTAATTCTCCTCACGTCTTATCCCTGAAATTTCATGAAGTTTCCAAGGGCAGGACACCCAATTATTTTTGGCTCCAACAACAATCAGTGTACCATTTGCGCTTGTATATATAGCGAATATTGTCCGGCTATTTTGTCACGGTAGCGTGACGACAGAGGCGTAACTAGGGTTGGTGTCACCCGGGATGGTAGTCCATGGTGTCACCCCCTCACGACTTAACCCGTAGAACTCCTCCGAGTTTTTTAGTACCAAATAACGGGAATATATAGAATTTTACTTTCTTGTGTCCCCCGGGGAGGCCCGCCTCCACCGCACCCCTGTAGTGACGCCACTGTGTGACGATTCACTTATTCACGGCTACCGTGTCATGGTTCGACCACCTCCGCTCATGTGTTGCTTTATTTTTTGACGGCACAAACTGTACACTGAAAAGATGCCGCAGTGGGCTGAAATATTCGACTGTTTTTTACATTTATATTTTGAGATTTAAACGCATAATTTCTGGAAACAGCAACAATGATATCTCTCTTGACAACATTTCTACGGCGTCAACCTTTTTCAAAAGCCCAACTAACTTGTCATTTTTTGATAAATACGAAATATTAAACTTTCTGAAATGTGCGCGAAGTATTTAATAATAAGGGGTGTATTTTGCGCACCAATGCACACCAAACAATGACGTCATCATATTAAATATTTTTACAGCGCTAATCACCACCACACGATTTTTCAACTAACTGCTGTAGACTGTAGTACATCGTTCCCCAGGGTTCCACATCCAGTGAGTGAGTGCGTGCCCTGGGCTTTTATATTATTTATTATTAAGACATACTATAACAAGGGAAATATTTAAGAGAAGATAAAAGGAATGCAATAATGAAAATCAAGTTATAAGAAAAAGGAAAATCCGATATATTACTTTTAGGGACACCGCGTGGAGCTTGAATACCGCATAGTTCCTCAAATTTTCGTACTTTAACATTAAATAATTAAACTATTTTTTGCCGTCTTTTTTGTAATATTTTTCTCATTAATTAATTTTTTTTTTGAATTTACGGGGAAAAAAAGAGATTTTTTGTTAAAAACAATCAACGGTAAAATCCGACTTTACGTACATGGCCGCCATCTTTTGTTGATATGCAACGTTACAAAGAAATTCGAAAATTCAACTATTAAAATTCTAAAACTAAATCTAACCCTAACCCTAAATTCACAATTATAACTAAACCTAACCCCAACCCTAAATTTAAAAAAATTAAAATTCTAAAACTAAACCTAAATAACAAAGGAAGAGAACACAGAGTTAATTGCTATATAAGCCTTTTGGGAACGACAAGTCGGACTTAGCCCAAAAAAACTGTCTCAACCTTATTGAACAAGAGCCGCAGTTACATTACTTCCCAAAGTTAGTTTAACGGAACATTGAAAGCACCGCGACTTCGCTATAAAGCCAGCAGACTTACGGGCACTATGGGAATCCTGTTATATCGAAAAGCTTTGTGACATCATATTGGAAAGGGGGGGTCTAAGTTTTTTGAGAAGAGGGGATGGAGGGGTGGGGAAATCGGCCAAAACCGCGTGACGTCATTAATGTAAGGCCAAATTGGTCAGAAATGACATCAACTGTTATCTTACTTCAAAATAACCTTTGGTTATGAACTGGCTAATAATTTATGTAACTTAAAAATTGGTCTTCGTTTGGTGAACCAGTGGTTCAATGAAAGCAGCTTTGAGGCAAATACATTTCAGTAATGAACTGTTTAACTGCTGGATTGCGAATAGTGCGCTCGCCTCACAAGCTGAGGGGCGTGGGATCGAGCACAAGCAAACCCACGAATAAATATGATGAACAACTAACGCCAAGAAAGTCCTACACTGACCTGGAAGGGAGTCGGGGCACCCGCTAGGACTACCAAGCCCCTAGTCAATTCTAATGGAAACATTAGGGCCCACTCCGACCATCGGTTATGGGACTCTAAAAAAAAAAGAACTATTTGGGGGGGGGGAGAGTAGTTCCCTAAAGGTGGCAGTGGTTAAGTGTGGCGGGGGAATGAAAGCGGCGACGGGTGGCGGTGACATGGCGGGGGCCAATCGACGGGGTCAAGAAGGTCATCATATTCTCAGCTGGTTTATTTTTGTAAGAATAATTATGCAAATGAAATATTTATTTTAAAAACCACGCATTTTAAACAAAGAAAAAACAAATCATAATGTATTAGCTCAAATATTTTTCAGCATGATGCTAAACAACAACAACAAATTAAAAAAAAACAAACTATTTTCTTACAAGTGTAGACTTTCTTGAAACCTCAAATTTGTCATTGATTTTATGAAATCCGCGTTGTCTCTTGTATTTTAATTCTCTATTTGCTGAAATGTGTCATATAAATAAGCAAATAAATCTAATGATAATTGAACCTAAAATATTGGGTGTATCAGGAGCGGCGTTTGAGGGTGGCAACTGGGGCGACTGCCCCAGGCCCCGCGCTTAGGTATGCCCCGCGTTTCGGTCCTGAACATGTCTCGTCCTGGTTAATAGCCTATACATGTAGAACCAAAGAGTGGATGGTAGAACGTATGCTGGAAACGATTGTAAAGAAACGAAAGAGGCACTCTTGTAATCCTTTTGCAATTATTTTGCGATATGTCTGCCAATAAATTGCATTTTAAATCACGTCGTAACCGGCACGTCATTTTTCGATAAGAATAAACTGTTGTTTATAGACCAGAGAAAATAATGAACTTGTAATAATTTAATAAAAAATTGACAAGCGGTATTAAAATTACACAATAATCAAGATAGTTCATATTTTTAAATACCATAGCTTACTGGTGCTTAGCGATCTTTACTAGTACTCTGGCCCCTCGGGGTCATTGCTGGCACTAGGCCCCGCGCTTACCTAACGCCGTCACTTGGGTGTATGGCTTGTGTAATTGGTGACTAAATTTTAAACAGAACTTTAAACAAAAAGCAGCCCGCCTGCAAACTATTATAGTGTTTTAAACAGAAAATCAAGGTTTAAACAATTTCCTTTACAAATAACTTGAGTAAGTTGCAGGATTTAAACAAAATTTAGAGCGGTGAAGGACATCATTATTTTAAGCCAAAGGTATAGACAACCTATGAGCCCAGGCCTGCATGGGGCTGTCTTCTATGTTCTGTCATATTAGTCCTGTATGTGACTGTCTTCTATGTTCTGTCATATTAGGCCTCTATGTGGCTGTCTTGTATGTTCTGTCATATTAGGCCTGTATGTGGCTGTCTTGTATGGTCTGTAGGCCTGTATGTGGCTGTCTTGTATGTTCTGTCATATTAGGCCTGTATGTGGCTGTCTTCTATGTTCTGTCATATTAGGCCTGTATGTGACTGTCTTGTATGTTCTGTCATATTAGGCCTGTATGTGGCTGTCTTGTATGTTCTGTCATATTAGGCCTGTATGTGGCTGTCTTGTATGGTCTGTCATATTAGGCCTGTATGTGACTGTCTTGTATGGTCTGTCATATTAGGCCTGTATGTGGCTGTCTTGTATGTTCTGTCATATTAGGCCTGTATGTGGCTGTCTTGTATGTTCAGTCATATTAGGCTTCTATGTGGCTGTCTTGTATGTTCTGTCATATTAGGCCTGTATGTGGCTGTCTTGTATGGTCTGTCATATTAGGCCTGTATGTGGCTGTCTTGTATGTTCTGGTATGTGGCTGTCTTGTATGTTCTGTCATATTAGGCCTGTATGTGGCTGTCTTGTATGTTCTGTCATATTAGGCCTGTATGTGACTGTCTTGTATGTTCTGTCATATTAGGCCTGTATGTGGCTGTCTTGTATGTTCTGTCATATTAGGCCTGTATGTGGCTGTCTTGTAGG
>MUZC01002910.1:86247-128141 GCA_002072015.1 Radix auricularia
AGGTTCTGTCATATTAGGCCTCTATGTGACTGTCTTCCAGGTTCTGTCATATTAGGCCTCTATGTGGCTGTCTTCTAGGTTCTGTCATATTAGGCCTGTATGTGGCTGTCTTGTCTCTTATTTGAATTTTATGATGATTTATAAGCGATTTTCTCTGTTGCTTTAAAATCTACGCATCCATTTCCCACTACTAACATACTTTTTTTTATTTGTAGCTGTGAACCGGATTTCGGCTCCAGCTCCGGCAAATCCGGAATGCGGCAATTTTGGCAAATCTGGTTCAGGCAGACTTTAAAAAAAATTGAATCCAGTTTAGCCCTACTAATTTGATTTAGTGACATTTCCACACAACATTTTTTTGTGTTTAACGATCATTTAGTATTTTAATATTATCATGTCATTATGTATAATACAATGTACATCTACAGATTGTATAAACATATTTTGACGTTTTATGGTCCTCCGATGGGACTAATATTTTAATATGATATTCTAACCGATCACTGTCTTAAATTATAAAACCTAGGTAATAAAGTAATATATTTTTGAGTGAGAGAACTTATTGCTAGTGTGGTAAACGAACGATAAAGTCAAAATTTTTGAAAGCTAATTATTAACCCCCTTGCACTCAGTTTCCGACACCCTTGGCAAGACTCTAGTCTTTGAACCATGATATTTTCACTCAATCTCTACTTTTCTCTCGGGGCTTTCACTTTTAGAATTTAGAACCTAATATAAAAAAAAATCTGACCATACTTTAATGTGTGTCAGGTAACCTGTCAGCTATTAGGTCACAAGGTAACAAAACATCACAAGGCCATTGAGATAATGTGGAGATGTGGGGGGCTAGGCAATCAGATATGAATAATATTAATAGCCTGTTATTTTTAGCACTGAGGTCCAGGTAAGTTTTTACCTAGGAGATGGCGTTAAAGTTCTGTCGGTTGTTAATTTAAACATAGTTTTGGGTAATAGTTTTTACGTAGGTCGGATTTCACTTGGATTTATATGAAATACATGTTTTACTTCTTAAAAAAACAAAACATCTGTTTGTGAAGCGGAGAATTCTGTGTAGTCATAAATGAAAGTAAGCTAGAATAGAACCAAACATCTTAGCTCAGTTGGGATCCCGATTAAAGTTTTGCCTTAAGTCCCAAAATACTAGAATTGATGTCGATTGTTTTCTGTGTGGCAAGTATTTTGATTTCTTAAAAAGGAAATGTAACTTTATTATTTGTAGGCATTATATATTTTCGTAATTTGCCCAGCCCTAAATAGACTAAATAATGACCAGAAAGTAATTTTTGAATGCCTTTCATTAAAACATACGACAGCAGGGCCGTCTTAACGCATGGGCCCGTTGGGCATGAGCCCGAGGGCCCTCGAGCAAAGGGGCCCCATGGGAATATGTTTATTTATATATAATAATAATATGTATATTTTTTTTTTATTCCTGCGGGGGGAGGGCCACACTCTTTCTTTTCTCAGGGGCCCAAAATGGTGCAAAGAAGGCTCTGAAATTGTCATGTCAAATTTACCTCCCCCCCAATCCAAAGCATACTTTAAACTGGGACAGTTTTTCAATTGTACGAAGTTCAAAAACTGGTTTACTGCATCTTAAGCCCATTTATCAAGTGGCAGAGATCCTGCTAACGTCAAGTCCAGGCCCGGTGTGTCCATCCGTGTAGGGTGGCAGCCCCGACCAGGCTTACGCGCTTTACATCACAAGTCATCTGTGTCGTCTTACCTTACAGGTGGACGTCAGGACGAGGAAACATCGGAAATATGACAGGTGAGATCCCGTGAGGCGCAGCCAGGAGTGGAGTCGAAAGAACAATGCGCCTAGTGCACATTAAGATGAACACCATGGATCGGAGAACGTTATTCACAGTTTTCTTTTATTTCATTTTTCAAAACATGGATTTAGCTCGTAAGTAAAGACAGACTTGTCAACTTTAGTCATTTTTTAAATCAATTTTTTTTTATATTCTACATTATGAAATATAAAAAAATTGTATTTCTATAAAAAAAATATTCTTAAACAACTCGTTTTTCTGGCATTCATTATGATTCATTCAGAGTTTAAACTTTAAAAAAAAAAAAAAAGTAATAAATTTTATTAATTCTTTTGTGCTAATTTCTATTCCTTATTTTCATCTCTATTTGGAATATTTCAACTAAATTAAGTTCAGAAAGTTTATAGTCGGCAGATTTTTCAAAATTTTATGAAAATAGAAGTTAGGGCCTATTTTGAGAGATTTCCCCATAGTTTTAATTCATTTACATTCCCCATTACTTCAGAGACTTCTTTTAGTTCTTGAAAAATTAGAATCATAAATCTTGGGAACATTTTCCTAAAAGGAAATGTGAACTTTATTAAAATTATTATTATTAACGGTAAGAACCAGTGGCGTCACTAGAGTTGGTGTCACCCGGGGCGGTAGCTCATGGTGTCACCCCCTAAAGACTTAACCTATAGAAATCCTCCGAGTTTTCCAGTGCCAAATAACGGGAAAATAAAGAATTTTACATTTTGGTGTCACCCCCCCTGATGGTGTCACCCGGGGCGGCCCTCCCCCACCACACCCCCTAGCGACGCCCCTGGCTAGAACCCGAGCCCTTGTTTTATTATTCAGACCTGACACTGAAATGTTTATACTGACGAGTATTCTCTTAGCTAAGAAAACTATTTCCCACTCATCATTAAACAATACTAAATTAGTTTTTAATAAGAAGTAATTGATCGCATTTCCACCATTAGAACTCCATGTTAGATAAATGGTTTTCAGATTTGAAGTAAATTAAAATGGTTTAAATTTAAAATGATATCAAAGGGTTTGTTTTGTTAAAACAGGAAGTGACTGTAACCAGAAATACGTCGTGAAGTCAGGGGATGTCGTGGAGGTGGTGTCCCAGAATTACCCCAACAACTATTCACGGTAAGCCATAACAAAGCATGAGTGAACAGGACACAAAGCATCTCAGTCATACCACTTATTGGGACTCAGCCATCTCAGTCATACCATATTGGATTTGGGACCCAACCATCTCAGTCATACCATAATGGGACCCAACCATCTCAGTCATACCACATTGGGGCCCAGCCATACAGTCATACCATATTGTGACCCAGCCATATCAGTTATACCACATTGGAACCCAACCATCTCAGCCATACCATATTGGGATCCAGCCATACTATATTGGGACCCAGCCATACCATATTGGGACACAGCAATACCATATTGGGACCCAGCCATACCATATTGGGACCCAGCCATACCATATTGGGACCCAGCCATACCATATTGGGAACCAGCCCTCTCACACGATTCAACCTAATCATGCAATAAAGTGTCAAAATGTTGCCTCATATTGGTAAACAGAAAAGCCACCAAATCATGCTACAGAATGCCACCAAAATTTCTCCCTAAAATCTTTAGTCACAACCATGAAACTGGAGTCTATCACCAAAGAAAGAAAATAATCTTCTATTCTTAGAACTGTCCGTAAGTTCAGTTCTCTATTTACCAAATAACTTCCCATTTTCATGAGTTACCTCCCACGTGTTTACACACAGTTTCGTGTGCAGTTCCCATAAATTGATAATTATTTTAACTTCGTTGCTCTGTCAACAATTGTTAGGAAGCCATTATACTCTTTGTATTTTATTCACTATCGTCAATTATACCAACACTTTTAAAAAAAAAAAATTCAGAGAAAAAATTACGAGAATCCAATTGTTTTAATTAACACCAAAAATGTTATCGTTTCTGTTCTTAATGATCTAATCTTACTTTTTGTTTATTAAGCCAGTTCTTATGTGGCTTCCAACACTTGTATATGTATATAACTAGTGACTAGTATTGCGTTTTTATTAGAGTTTTGATGGTGTGTTGTTTTTTTCTGTTTTGATTAAAGGCAAACTATTCTACGCACGAATGCTAGGCGAGAATGATTATTTCTATGAGTCTGTTCAAGCGAGTAGAACAATAACCGCGTTGTTATAATTCTAAATTATGTATTACATTGTTGTTGCGTTGTCTTTGCAAGATAAAACTATGTCTTATGTCTTATGTATTATTATTATTATATTGTTCTTTGCTCTTCTATTGGCTCTTTCCCTTGAAAGTATTCATAAAATATTTTTGAATAGAAAATACAAAATCTACAACAATTAAAAAAACAAAAACATTATTTTAAAAATAAACAACTTGAATTGACATACACAGGAGAAAAAAACACACACACAAATCAAATAACCTACTTCATATTTCCTGCTACGCCAATAAAAATTAGTCCTTGGCCTCTTGAACTAATAAGTATTCATACTCTTTTATAGTTCCACGAGTTTAATCCGAGTTGATGTATCTGTTAGCACTTGCAAGTGCTTTCTATCAAAACATTTTCAAATGGCTTTTTATTTGGTTCTTTTTTTCGTGCAGCCTTCTTCAGCCCCAAATTTTCTATAACCATTTAATAAGTTTGTGTTCTTGTTTAAACCTTCAGTAACGCTCATTGTTTCTACGACTTCACCACTGAGTTCAACTCTGGCGTAGTAATACACGTTCATGTCCTGGAGGTCACACTGTCCTGTAAAGATAACCAGTCCAGATTGGAGGTATACGACGGTCAGTACCCGCCATATCGTACACCTTGCTACGTGTCCTATAAAACTGAACAATTCAGTGAAATATAGTTTAAAACACAATACAAGCACATTCGTTCATTTCATTTAAATCATACCAAACTAAGATTTTCATGCACAATATTAAATTTACCATGCAGATATTAAGAATTTATTAACGGGTAAAGAGAAAATTACAGTGATACCTCGACTTTTCTCATGTGATTGGTTCCATGGGAGGCCACAATAACTGAATTTCCGCGAAGTAAGGACACCAACTGTTTAACATTATGATATCGGAAAATACGTTTAGTTACATTATGTCCAAGTGCGCGTATGACGCGATGATGGTGATGAATTTGCTGTGCAATAAAATGATGATGATGAATTTTACGACCAGCCGATGACTTTATTTTACATCTCGTAATACGTCGGAGGAATTTCCCGAAGCATCGACCTTGTTTTGTTGTTCTTAGATTCTTAGACTCAGAAATACTTTAAAAATCCGCGAAGTCATGAAACCGTGAAAGGTGATCCGCGAAGTATAGAGGAATTACTGTATAGCAGTTAATAATTAAAATTAAATGTTTTGTTTTGATTTGATACATTTCTGGGACATGAGAAGGCGTTAATGAAATGTTAAATTGATCAATTTCCGTTTGCAGCATTCAACACCAGTCCCAGGTACCTGGGCAGGATATGCAAGGGAGGTGACGTCATGTTCGTTAGTCCCAAGGAGAGAATGTACCTAGTGTTCGAGTCCGGGGGCCGGGGGCCCACCAGCATGGGGTTTAAACTGAAAGTCGAAGGAGTTCCAGGTACACAAATGTTGTCTGATGTATAAATCTTTTAGTTCTAGGTACACAAATGTTTTCTGATGTATAAATCTTGTAGTTCATATACACAAATGTTGTCTGATGTATAAAGCTTGTAGTTCTAGGTACACAAATGTTGTCTGATGTATAAATCTTGTAGTTCATATACAGAAATGTTGTCTGATGTATAAATCTTGTAGTTCATGTTACACAAATGTTGTCTGATGTATAAAGCTTGTAGTTCTAGGTACACAAATGTTGTCTCATGTATAAAGCTTGTAGTTCTAGGTACACAAATGTTGTCTGATGTATAAAGCTTGTAGTTCTAGGTACACAAATGTTGTCTGATGTATAAAGCTTGTAGTTCCAGGTACACAAATGTCTTATGTATAAAGCTTGTAGTTCCAGGTACACAAATGTTGTCTGATGTATAAAGCTTGTAGTTCCAGGAACACAAATGTCTGATGTATAAAGCTTGTAGTTCTAGGTACACAAATGTTGTCTGATGTTTAAAGCTTGCAGTTCCAGGTACACATATTTGTCTGATGTATAAAGCTTGTAGTTCTAGGTACACAAATGTTGTCTGATGTATAAAGCTTGTAGTTCCAGGTACACAAATGTTGTCTGATGTATAAAGCTTGTAGTTCCAGGTACACAAATGTTGTCTGATGTATAAAGCTTGTAGTTCTAGGTACACAAATGTTGTCTGATGTATAAATCTTGTAGTTCTAGGTACACAAATGTTGTCTGATGTATAAATCTTGTAGTTCTAGGTACACAAATGTTGTCTGATGTATAAACCTTGTAGTTCTAAGTCTAGGTACACACAAGTATTTTCAAGCTTATCTGTACCTTGCAGTATGAAATCTTTCCGTCTAATGTGTACCTTACGTTAAGTGTTTGCGTGTGTGTGTGTGGGGGGGGGGGGGGAGGCGTGTCAAGAAATCTCCAATTTTATGAAAAGTTTTCAGCTATCAAATCTGTGATAGGGAAAATAGTAGAAGATGTAAGGAATGTAACGAGCTGTTTATTTGTTTAATATGGGTTAAAATCACAAGCATTTGATTAGATTTAATTATAAAACTCCTAGTACCCAATAACGTGTACAGAAATGTAACCACTGAGTTACGTCATGAATCAGAGTCTTCATTACCTCAACTTTCTTCCTTGTCACATTTATCATGGAGACCCTCAGGCAAGCGTAAGTTGTTGTTTTTTAAACCCGCTGTAACTCATGAATCTAAATAATAAAACATGTTCCCGACAACAAAGATGTCGTACCGGAAGTGGCTTTGCAAACTTATGACTCGTTCTTCCTCTCTGGCATTTAATGGATTAATTAGACTAAATATAGCCACCGGTGACAGTTCTCATTAGTTGTACTGGATACCTCACAAAAACCGGGATCAACGGTTCTAAACTTTTATTTTATTAATAAGGGCATCATTGCTGGAAAATCATGAGGTAAATTTTAATCATTTTGATTACTGGAGATTTTGTTATTTTAAAGTTTGTTTTCACAAATTGTTTTACACGCACACGGGAGATTCTCTCAATCAGTCTTTAAATTCCTTTGAAAGCCAAAACACATATTTCCAAAGCTTCTATATAAAAAGAAAATACCCATTTCATTTGAAAAAAAACCTCGTGACATTATAGAATATTTTTTTTTAAAAAACACACAATTTTCGTTTAATATAGAGTCAGTGTTTTCAATTTTAAGTACAGCTTATGCTCCGCCTACGACAACGATCTATCCCGACAGACTTGTCGTAAAACAATTTGGTTGTGTGTTGAGTACGCTATGTGTAAAGTTGTCTGAAATGATGTTATAAAAATATTTTAATTATCGTATATAACGAATTCATAAATTTATTTTATTACTGTTACTGCTATTAATTATAATTTACGATGTTCATTTATGTCATTTGTATCATGTCTACACTACTATGAAATTAATCTGATATCTAATACGGCTTGTGATTGCTTGTGATTGCGGTCGACAACTCGAGCACTAGCTTTAGTATATATTTAAATATGTATTGATGCACTCGTTACAAATGTTAATTCCCCAAAGATGTAATGCAACCCTAGACAAACCAAAACATGTTCACACCCCATTTCTCATGCCACGCACTCAATTTAAAAAATAAACAAAAACAACAAACAATAGATTAAGACTTTTATATGTAAGTGCTAATTGTATCCACAGTTACTGTTCCTGTAGTCTAGTATCTATATGTAAGTCTAACTGTTCACTCGGTGAATAAGTGTAGATTTATGGACTCGTGTATGTTTCGTGTTGACAAATATCATGCAATGTCACAGTTACTTTTTTTGGTTTTAATTATCAGAGTTCAGCCATTGTTACAAAGAAAGGGCGAAGGTTCTCAACGTGTTACACGAGACCCAGCAACTTGTGACACCCTACTACCCTTTTGAGGTCGCACCGTAAGTGTTTAGTTTGAGACTCTGCCATCCCATATTCCCATAGTTGTTTGAGACTCTACCATCCCATATTCCCATAACTGTTTGAGACTCTTCCATCCCAATAATTCCATAATTGTGATACATTTGATATTCTGCAATCCCATAATTCCATAGATGTGTTATTTTGTTTCTAAATTCATCTGTGCACTATGCCCCTGGAAAGTGTACAATACCTGAAGACATTACACGTTTCAATAGAGAAGTTCTGACAAGGGTTCAACTCGTTTAAAATATAAAATGAAAAATGTATTTTGTAATACAATTAGCTCACACTCATACTTAAAATCTTTATTGACTAATAAAATCCTCATTGAGTAACAAATTTTAGGGATACCCCACTAAATTATTTATAATAAATAATGTCAACAAATGAAATATATTTGGCCAAGGTTAAAAAAAATCTTAGATAAGAAGCATTGAGTTTCACTTTGACAAATTGTCATCAGCTAGAATTATTATTATTTTTGTTTTTATGTAGGGAAATATGTTCTCAGTACAATATTTAGTCATTCATAAAAGTGATGATCTTTTTAGAGGAAGAAAAGCAATAAGTTTACCACTGGCGATGCGGTTATTAAACTATATGCAAATTAATAAAACTGCTTTAACTGCATCTAAAATAACCAGAAATGAAATGTATGTCTTTGTACTGCCCCTTAACTTACAATTCATGTTATTGTGTCTTTGTACTACACCTTAACTTACAATTCATGTTATTGTGTCTTTGTACTGCACCTTAATAAACAATTCGTGTTAATGTGTCTTTGTACTGCACATTAACTAACAGTTCATGTTATTGTCTTTGTACTGTACCTTAACTTACAATTCATGTTAATGTGTCTTTGTACTGTACCTTAACTTACCAGTCATGTTATTGTGTCTTTGTACTGCACCTTACCTTACAGTTCATGTTATTGTGTCTTTGTACTGCACCTTACCTTACAATTCATGTTAATGTGTCTTTGTACTGCACCTTAACTTACCAGTCATGTTATTGTGTCTTTGTACTGTACCGTAAACTAACCAGTTATGTTATTGTGGCTTTGTACTGCACCTTAACTAACAATTCAGGTTGTTGCGTCTTTGTACTGCACATTAACTAACAGTTCATGTTATTGTGTCTTTATGTTATTACGAGCAAAATACCCGTGCTATGCTACCGGGTAGGCACAATAAGAGTAACTTTATTTAGTTTTGGGTCTCAAATTGTCCTTAAAAATTAATATAAACGGATCTGGAAATTAGGGTTGTGATAAATCAAACCCTTCTTAATAAAAACAAAGATAAGTGTGTCGAGAAAAATAAACATATTATTATTGTAAATATTACCCATCAATTTTGGTATTTAGCTTTAATATAGCAACATCATTATCATCCGTGGCTCTACAGCCCATGTAGGGCCCTGGCTCGCTCAACCACATCCTTTCATTCAGATCGATTGATGGCTTTCTTTCACCTTGCTCGAACCCCTTTAATAGCGCATGGTATATTCTCTACCAGAATAACAAATGTCGTTAACAGTTAAAAAATTCTAACGGGCAAGGCTCACTTTCTTTTCACGTGAATCAAAACATGAAAACAATATCTTTCCACATGATTCCTTTGGTTCTTAGAAAACACTCATTTAATTTATAGTTTAAGCATGAAATTAGTTCAAGACTATTAGGATATTTTTAGCCAGATAATATTTGTGAATATTGTGGCTTGGGGAGAGAGGAAAATATGGTTTATTTGTTATCAAGGCACATGTTCCTTTAACGTGAATAAAAAAATAAGAACAATGCTGCTTTTTAAGAAAATGGTGAGAAATTGATCTCCTAATAAATGTTATGTCAATCATTATATATTTCCGCACATTTTTTCTAATAGTAACAATTCACTTTAGATCAATCTTTATTCACGTTGTATACTATTCAACTAATAAACCCAAAACAGCTTGGCACAAAATGAGTTGTTGTCAGTGTGTTTTTTTTTGACATAACACGCACTTTCTTATGCTAGATCTTATTTATAAGTCGTATTACCCGTGACATTTTTTTACACTTGATATATTTACACCTTAAAGAACAGTTTTTACGCAAAGGGTATGTCATGCAAATTTTTCAAAATTGATGTTTCATCATTCGTTAGTTCTTAGAGTAAAATACATGTTTTAATATTACTTTTTTCATGGGAAAAGCTCTCCAAAACATTATTTCTATTTCTAGGCTAAGCATGGCTTTAGTCAAATTAATAGGATTTTTTTTATAAGGGCCAGTTATTAATTATGTTAATATTGATGCTAAATTAAGGTATGTATGAGTTAATTTGTTTTAAAAGAAACACCTTAAATCGGTCGCAAGGTTTGAGCTGGAAATGTACCCTGCTGGTTAACTTTAGTCTTAAGGAAAAAGTATTTTCCATTTGGTGGTTTGACACTTCGACCCCGGACGGTTCGACCACGGAAGATTCGACTCCGGTCGATTCGACCCCGGGGTGATTCGATCCCGGACAGTTCCACAAAGGGACTTTTTGACCCTAAGGCGTTTCGACCCCGGACGTTTCGACCCCTTTCTATCTACACCGTAGAAATTTATTATTATTTTTGTTTGTATATATACTTTTTAAAATACTAGTTGTCATGTTAGAGGCGCAACATTAGCAGACATAGAAATAACCAAATCACACACACATACGGACATAGCCCCTCCCCCCCACACACACACGCACACACACACACAAACTTGCACCAATAGACAACTCTACAGTTTTAACCATAGCACGTACCATAATATTGCATTATCCTAGCAATAAGTCTTTTTTTTACGTAAGCTTTTTCATTCATCTACCAATTAATCCACACCATCCATTCCTTTACATTATATGCATAATCTTTATTTAGGACACATTATATTTATTTTTATTGAGCTGTTTAATACTAATGTGATTGGGATGTGTAGGGTTGGGGAGATTTTTTGTATTGTCTATTTGTTAAAAAAAACACACATTGAATCGCAAGGTTTTGGGCTTAAAATTTTACACTGTTGGTTTTTTTAATCTTTGCAAAAAGGATATTATTATCAGTGGCGAAGAAATAGTGCCACTGAGGGCTCGGTGATATTATACACTCATGACCCAAGAAAGGAAATAGTTCAAATAGTTCACAAAGTTGCCCCTCTTTAAAAATATTACAATTCCGCTATTTAACCACACTCTTACAACAGTGTATAAATGGTTATACACTTACCATTTTATTATTTAAAATCCCTGAGCGTTTACTTTCCATTCGAATTTCCTTAATGTCAGTTTATAATGAAATCGATCCAAAACACTTACTTGTATTAAGTAAGAGAAATACATCTTACTCCTAACAAATATTTTCATTTTTTTATGCTAGATCACTCGTTGAATGCTTCAAAAGCGGTTCGGTGTTAATTTTTCTGTTTTAAGAAATTTCATTTTCTGTAATTTTGACTTGTTATAAGCCAGTATAAAATTTGCCTCCATCCGATTATATACGTAGGTGTATAAAAGCTTATATTAAAATGTAAAATTGATATGTCGTCTGCACTTAAATAATTTCTTCACATTTATTTCTAAAGTAATTTAACAGTGACTTCGAGCCATATTCGTGTGATTTTCTTATAATGCAAAATACAAATTAAAAGTTAAGAAAGGTTCCATTTTCATTAAAAGTAGATATGCGCCAATTCGCCTCAATCTTACCCAATTACATATTATAATTATAAATAATGCTATTTCAATAGAGACTATAAATTCTTTTCACTGTTTATTTTCCATTGTGGTACTTCATGGGAGTAATCGTCCAACTAATGCGCAAGAGCTCATTTCTTCTAAAATGAATCAAAAAGTAAAACATTCTCTGAAAAAATCATTGGAGATTGATCTTCTCATTAACAGTTTTTTAAGTCACATTCCATGACTTCCCGTTATCTTTTATTCAAGCACCAATGCAGATCGCATCGGCAGAAACTTGTGTTCATAAAATTAACGGAATTTTTCATAATCCAGTGCATACTTTAACCATACATAAAAGATTACGTGGTAACGTCTTTTCAATATTTAATTTCACTAATGCAATCTATGAAACAAATCGTTATTTCACAACTAATACAAACACACAGTCACACGCACACACAGACGCACATACACACATACACATAAACACACTCGCACACATGCATATTCACACACTCAGATTATAATCAAGAAAAAAAGTAGCATCAAATAAATTTATATAATAAAAGCTTCATGACGCCACTTAATGTTTTTTTTACGTCGCGCAAAAGCACACCCTCTGTTAATCTCAAACCCAAAATCATTATGATTTTTACGTCTATATTTTCAATTTTAAAAAAGTAATCAAGAGTTGCGTGGTATAGGGGCTTCTGACTGACGGACGCGCTTAGGCGCATTATTATATAGATGTCTTGTACTGCACATTAAACAAACTAGTAATATTACTGTGTCTTTGTACTGCACATTAACTAACCAGTCTTATTATTGGGTCTCTGTACTGCACATTAACGAACCAGTCATGTTATTTTGTCTTTGTACTGCACATTAACGAACCAGTCATGTTATTGTGTCTTTGTACTGCACATTAACGAACCAGTCATGTTATTTTGTCTTTGTACTGCACATTAAACTAACTAATCATGTTAATGTGTCTTTGTACTGCACATTAAACTAACTAATCATGTTAATGTGTCTTTTTACTGCACATTAAACTAACTAGTCATGTTATTGTGTCTTTGTACTGCACATGAACTTACCAGTCATGTTATTGTGTCTTTGTACTGCACATTAACTTACCAGTCATGTTATTGTGTCTTTGTACTGCACCTTACCTTACAGTTCATGTTATTGTGTCTTTGTACTGCACCTTACCTTACAGTTCATGGTATTGTGTCTTTGTACTGCACCTTACCTTACAGTTCATGTTAATGTGTCTTTGTACTGCACATTAACTTACCAGTCATGTTATTGTGTCTTTGTACTGCACCTTACCTTACAGTTCATGGTATTGTGTCTTTGTACTGCACCTTACCTTACAATTCATGTTAATGTGTCTTTGTACTGCACATTAACTTACCAGTCATGTTATTGTGTCTTTGTACTGCACCTTAACTTACCAGTCATGTTATTGTGTCTTTGTACTGCACATTAACGTACAATTCATGTTATTGTGTCTTTGTACTGCACCTTACCTTACAGTTCATGGTATTGTGTCTTTGTACTGCACCTTACCTTACAATTCATGTTAATGAGTCTTTGTACTGCACCTTAACTTACCAGTCATGTTATTGTGTCTTTGTACTGTACCGTAAACTAACCACTCATGTTATTGTGGCTTTGTACTGCACCTTAACTAACAATTCAGGTTGTTGTGTCTTTGTACTGCACATTAACTAACAGTTCATGTTATTGTCTTTGTACTGCACATTAAACTAACTAGTGATGTTATTGTGTCTTTATGTTATTGTGTCTTTGTACTGCACATTAACTAACAATTCATGTTTTGTGTCTTTATGTTATTATGTCTTGTACTGCACATTAAACTAACTAGTAATATTACTGTGTCTTTGTACTGCACATTAACTAACCAGTCTTATTATTGTGTCTTTGTACTGCACATTAAACTAACTAATCATGTTATTGTGTCTTTGTACTGCACATTAAACTAACTAATCATGTTATTGTTTCTTTGTACTGCACCTTAAACTAACTAGTCATGTTATTGTGTCTTCACCTTATACTAACAAGTCATGTTATTGTGTCTTTTTACTCCACATTAAACTAACCAGTCATGTTATTGTGTATTTGCACTGCACCTTAAACTAGCAATTAATGTTATTGTGTCTTTGTACTGCACCTAAACTAACCAGTCGTGTTATTGTGTCTTTGTACTGCACCTTAACTAACCAGTCATGTTATTGTGTCCAGGAATGTTCACTGTCGGTGGCTGTTGAAAGCACCTCAAGGTCATAAGGTCACGGTAGAAATTCTTCACGCTGACATGAAAGGGTCGAGTGACTGTTCCAATTTTGGTCTTTATATTTTTGATGGTAGGTACAAGTGATATTAGGTACAAGTGATGTTAGGTACAAGTGATGGTAGGTACAAGTGGTGCTAGGTACAATTGATGTTAGGTACAAGTGAAGTTAGGTGCAAATGATGTTAGGTACAAGTGGTGTTAGGTACAAGTGGTATTAGGTTCAAGTATGGTAGGTACAAGTGATGTTAGGTACAAGTGATGTTATGTACAAGTGATGTTAGGTACAAGTGATATTAGGTACAAGTGATGGTAGGTACAAGTGGTGCTAGGTACAAATGATGTTAGGTACAAATGAAGTTAGGTGCAAGTGATGTTAGGTACAAGTGATATTAGGTACACGTGATGGTAGGTACAAGTGGAGCTAGGTACAATTGATGTTAGGTACAAGTGAAGTTAGGTGCAAGTGATGTTAGGTACAAGTGGTGTTAGGTACAAGTGGTATTAGGTACAAGTGTTGTTAGGTACAAGTGATGTTAGGTACACGTGATGTTAGGCATAAGTGATGTTATATACGAGTGATGTTATGAACAAGTTCTAGGTCAAGGTCAGATCAGTTAATCAAGTCGATCATAAGGATTAGCTAAAAGACAATTATATTAGTAAAATTTAAAAATCATAATCACATTGAAATTTAATATTTTTTTAGAACCTCCGTGGATTTTTTATATTTATGCACGAAGTTATATATTCATTTACACTTTATAAAAAGAGATTATAAATATCTGTACAATAAAATTTTTAAAAAAAGAAGTTGATCCTGTTTTGGCCAAGAACCTCTTCAAAAATATCCACACTCAAGACACGTTCTCCCAGAGAGCAATTAAAATCTGGCATTGAGAGTGTAGAGATACTTTCTGTTATAACTTCGATCTGAATAAGTAAATGGAAAAGACGTAATCAGGATAAGCCTGTTCTGTTGCGTCCTGTCAGGCTAACCCTTACCCTGTTTACGTCTTTTCCATTTACTTTTTTATAAGCCTGATTGCAGTCTCACCCCTCATTTTGTTCGATCTGAATATCATACTAATGCTCCCATATTCTCATCTCATAGGCAAATTAGAGGCAGATTATGTTTATATAAATGGCATATTGCAAAATACGTATTAAAAATAATGATAACAATTTTGTAAAATAATAACATTTTTGTAAATTAATAACAATTTGTAAAATAATTACAATTTTTAAAAATAAATTTGATTGGTTGACAGGTAAGACAACATATGATGACGAGCGTGTGGCCCAAGTTTGTGATACGCCACTGGGAGAAAGGCGGAGCTTCGATAGCTCCACCAATTATTTACTGGTGGTCTTCTCCTCCGGACCTCATGTCCTCTACTCTGGCGGAGGTGTTAGGTTGACATTTTACTCTTCGTTGTCTGGTAGGTTGTCGTATTTATCAACATATATATAGGCTAACTGATTTCTTGTTGGGGCGCTTACACACTTGCAGCCGTGTATTACTGACACACTCCGGCTCAAATTAAAACAAAGAAGTCCATTGTAATACTATAAGTTTTAATCCAATACTGGAACCTATGTAAACTTTTTACATAATTATAACACATCAGTTGAGCATCACACTTGTCTTTCTCACACTTTCACCTATCGCCCAAGGCCTTCTGGTATTTTTACATCACGTGATCTCTCTCTACCAATCACATATCAAATAATATCATGTGACAATATATTAAAAGTCTCTGGACATAGATGAAATAAATACTGTTGCTACAGGCTTTCGGACAGTCAATTTCAACCAGATATATATATATATATATTTAAATAATGCTTTATTTTAAAATTTAATATTTTTTAAAACTATTTATTGCTGCAAACCTGCATCTATTTTACATTTTGTACATGTATTAATGGGACAAAAAACTTGGAATGTTCACCAACGCCATTCGAGGTTGCTTAGACACCAAAAGCCTAAGAACAATTCTCAATATAAAATGGCAGAAAAAAGTTCCAGACACCGAAATATTAGCCAGGTCAGGACTACCCAGCATCCACACTAGCCTCATAGAGTCCCAACTACGCTGGGCGGGGCATCATGTAGCGCGCATGTCCGATCATCGCCTCCCCAAGAGGCTATTCTATGGTGAGCGTACTGCAGGGCATAGAGCACGCGGAAGTCCACGTAAGTGCTACAAGGATACACTCAAAACTGCTTTGAATTCCTGTGACATTTGACATGACTCCTGGGAGGCAGTGGTCAGTAACGGTGCCCCTGGCGCTCTATGATACTGAATGGCGCAGCTGTCTGTGATGCTAATAGACAACAGGCTGCCAGGTCCAGACGTCAAGCCAGGTAGGACCGTGTACAAAACCCCTTGAAGGAATCCCATCCATCTCTTGTCCGATATGCAGACGAAAATATCGTTCAAGAATTGGGCAAATAAGCCACAAGAGGACACGCGTGGCGGCCTAGCACTGGACTAATATGATAGGAGTGGTCAACAATCGACAATGGCCCAACGAACAACAACAATGGGACAAAAAAACACGTATAGACTTAAAACAGTCCATAACTAGATTTGATTCTTCATGGCAGCTATCAAATCTTAGAGCTTAGTTTAAAGTATAAATGACTCTACAAAATATTGGAATAAAAATGCCAAATTCCAGTGTGTTAATGCGAAGCTTCATAGGACCCGAGAAATCAATTTCAAAGCTATCTAGCTCGACACAGAAATAGGTTCAATAAGTGGGGTCTAGTGAAAACGAGGCTAACACTTAGTTACGATCTAATCATGTTACCCTTAATAAAGTTATAACTTTAACAAGTAGCCTTTTATATTTTGAGTACCTCCCCTGTCTTTTTCAGACCGGACCTCAGGTGACAAGGACCACACGCTGTTGTTCATACTGGTCGGTGTCTTACTTGGGATAGCTTCATTCACCATTGTCATGCTCATTGTCAGGTCAGTGCTGACCTTCCTATTAATTCATTTGGTATGGTATGTCATATGTCCGTCTAAGAAAGACGATAGATTTATCTTTATTGTTTGCTGCTCTTGGTGTGGCTGATGAGACCAATCCTTGAGTGAAAGTCTCTTCTGCATGTCACACACACGAATGCAGTGGGGCAGAGTTGTCTGGCCTTCCTCCTCGCTCTGCTTCCGCCCTGATTTGCTCCTCTGGTTTTAGTGATCCTTCTTTCACTATTGCCTGCCTCGTGGAAATTTAATTTATTAAAGCAAGGCCAATACAATTTTGGCCAAATCATTTGCTTTCTTATGAATGTAAAAAATATATCTTCATAATATGCACAATTTTTTTTTAAAAAATGTTCAAAAATAAGTTATAACATCTATTGCTGGTTATAATTGATTATATTCTTATTTTGTAAGAAAAATACTTGTTACTAGTTGTTACCACAGTACATCATTTAAAACTGAACAATACCAATACATTGACCGGACACTATTCCCCCGATGTTCTTGTCTGCACCCAAACAGCTGATTAACTCATTCATCTTTTCAGATTCTTTGTTGTCCCGGCCCGTCGTAAGGCCTTGTCACGGGACCAAGGCCGCCGCTCATCCAGGGCGCCTCTGAGATCCATCTCCGCGATATCAACAACAGCAGAACCGCCACCTCCTTACAGGGCTTCAGAGGAAGGCACCACCAACAGGGGGTTCGTCGGCGTCATCTCAAACATGTTCAAGCCACACGGGGAAAATATCCGACACAATTTCAGGGGCGTGACAAACTCTGCTTTCGACGCTTACGACTTTGGACCAATCCCCCCTCAAGCCGACGCCAACTCCATCAACAATGTCATCAACCTTTGCAACTCCGGGGTCTTGTCACCGGAGATACTCAGATTAAGCACAGGGGTGTTAACTCATAACGCACAGCTCCCCAACGACTACAGAGAGTTATCCAACATGACGAATCTTCGACTCGCGTCAGGTCGACGCGATTCTGGTCACTACGAAACGGTGTCAGGGGCGTTCTCATATTTGGACGCGTACCCAGATACCGAGAATGACAGCGGTTCTATACATTTGAGCAGTGACACCCACTCAGTCAACGAACGTTCGCAGTTGCCGGCCTACGAAACGTTAGATTCCAACCACGCCATTAACAATGATGAAGGCCCGGCTTTGATTTCAAAAACTGGTTACGTTGTAGTGGGTCAGGAAAATGAAAACAGTGGCTCCAAGACTACAACATCTGCCGGGCACAGAAGCACCCCGAGAACCAATCAAAAGCGTGAAAGAATTCCAACCCCAGATGAGGCGAATCAAATGTCCAGGCCTTGGAGTGACGTAAGTACTCTGATCAGGAAGGACAATCCTTGCCGTCCTGATAATAACAGAAATGAAACAAACGGAAGCAACAGAGCCGGAAGCGGATCACATGTAAAAATTGATGGAATCCGTAACGGAAGTGTCAGTTCCACTGTAGACCGTTTGGAAGTTTCCAAAAATTCCCGCGCGACTTCCGGTGGTGAAAACTCAGGGTCGTCTGCTGCAGCTGACAACCAATCAAAATGCAATTCCACTAACATCACAAGGTTGGGTCACCATGACAACGGCGCATCTGGTAAGGACGCGGGAAGAGGCTATGTGGATGCAGATGGTTATGAAATCCCAACTTCGCATTACGACAAACCGAACATTCTGAACACAGACGAGGATCCTGAGTATCAAACCTTACATTACGACATCGTTCAGTTGTGATTACATTACGACATTGTTCAGGTGTGATTACATTACGACATTGTTCAGTTGTGATGACATTACGACATTGTTTAGTTGTGAGGGACCCATAAATACGCTACAGACTTACACGTTCTTAATCTTAGAATAAGTAACCAAAATTTTTGGTGCGTTCAATGCTTTCAATTTGGCTTGAGTCCGCGCGAATCTGTCCGCTCAGCGAACAAAAAGCCGTACTACGGAGTATAGAAAGTTTCAAATGACACAGCACTCAGCTATGAAAGGTGTGAAATAATTGCGAATATTGTATTTTTTAAAAGTAGGATGTCGTTCAGTGATTTTATTTTTGAAAACAGCGACCATTTTTATAATGGTATTACTTCGAAAATTCCCTATCATTGACATTGTCATACCAAATGCTTTCGTTGAAAGAGGCTTCCTTAAACTCAAGTTCAGAGTGGCCAAGCGGGTTTGCGGGTTACACCGGCTGATACATTCCAAGGGTAGTCACCCTCTGAAAAACTGAATAATTACAGATGACACGGTTACCGGTCTTGAGATTTCATTGACTAATTATCATAAAAAATGTCCACAACTGTAATCAATCAATAAATGTGTATTTTATCCAAATCTTATAAGTTGAAGGCTTGTGTGTGACCAACACTTTCTTCAAGTGCAAGGATATACATCAAGTATCTTGGAGACACCCTCGATCCCACCAATGGCACCAGCTGGACCTCATTATCACCAGGCGTGCACAACTAGCTAGCGTCCTACTCACTCGCAGCTATCACAGTGCCGACTGTGACACGGATCATTCCCTTGTCGCCAGCAAAGTACGAATAATGAGGAAAAACTCGTACCACACAAAGAAAAAGGGAAGTCCACGCATCAATACCTCCTGCATGAAAGACCCTACGATAGCGCAGCTGTTCAAAGACAAGGTGAAGGAAAGTCTCTCAAAGATGTCCCCATGCGTCACCATTGACTCCAAATGGACGCAACTGAGAGACACAATCTATACATCCGCAATACAAGCCTTTGGCAAAAAATCTCATAAAAACACGGACTGGTTTGATGAACATTGGGACGAGATGAAACCCATCACTGAAGCAAAAAGGAAAGCTCTTATGGCTTACAGGGAAAAGCCTACACCTGACAATTTGCATGCTTTAAAAACAGCTAAGTCACTTGCCCAAAAGGTTGCACGTAAATGTGTCAATACCTACTGGCTTAAGCTCTGTTCCAGTATACAATCAGCTGCAGACGCTGATTAACTCATTCATCTTTTCAGATTCTTTGTTGTCCCGGCCCGTNCAAAGACAAGGTGAAGGAAAGTCTCTCAAAGATGTCCCCATGCGTCACCATTGACTCCAAATGGACGCAACTGAGAGACACAATCTATACATCCGCAATACAAGCCTTTGGCAAAAAATCTCATAAAAACACGGACTGGTTTGATGAACATTGGGACGAGATGAAACCCGTCACTGAAGCAAAAAGGAAAGCTCTTATGGCTTACAGGGAAAAGCCTACACCTGACAATTTGCATGCTTTAAAAACAGCTAAGTCACTTGCCCAAAAGGTTGCACGTAAATGTGTCAATACCTACTGGCTTAAGCTCTGTTCCAGTATACAATCAGCTGCAGACATGGGCAATGCAAAAGTCATGTACGAAAACATCAAAAAGGCAACGGGCCCCTTGACATCAAAAGCTGCTCCCCTAAAGTCCAAAAATGGAGAAATTATTCAAGACCAGGCAGCACAGCTAAAACGGTGGGTTGAGCATTATCTGGAATTGTATTCAACAGTTACCACAGTCTCCAGCACCGCTCTAGATGACATCCCAGATATGCCACTCATGGAAGAACTTGATGTCGTGCCCACACAGGAAGAGCTGAGCAAAGCAATTGACAGTCTAGCTTGTGGAAAAGCTCCGGGGAATGATGGAATACCACCAGAGGTTCTAAAGAGTGGCAAGACAGCTTTACTCCAACCATTGCACGAGATTCTGTCCCTCTGCTGGGAACAGGGCTACATCCCCCAAGACCTAAAGGATGCAAATATAGTGACACTATATAAAAACAAAGGTGATAGGAGTGATTGCAATAATTATCGCGGCATTTCACTCCTTAGTATTGTAGGAAAGACCTTTGCCCGCGTTATACTAAAACGTTTACAAAGCCTAGCATCCCGCGTCTATCCAGAATCTCAGTGTGGTTTCCGGTCCGGTCGGTCTACCATAGACATGGTGTTCTCCATACGACAGCTCCAGGAAAAATGCAGAGAGCAGCAGATGCCACTATACATTGCATTTGTGGACCTTACAAAAGCCTTCGACTTAGTCAGTCGCAACGGGCTATTCCAAATACTGGCAAAAATTGGATGTCCCCCTCACCTACTTGCCATCATCAGACAGTTCCATGAAAATATGCTTGGCACAGTACAGTTCGATGGAGCTAAGTCAGAGGCCTTCCCTGTCAGCAGCGGAGTTAAACAAGGTTGTGTACTCGCACCAACACTCTTCGCAATATTCTTCTCTGTACTTCTTCGATACGCATTCAAGGATAGCAGTGAGGGAATCTGGTTACATACCAGAGCTGATGGAGGACTTTTCAACACTGCCCGCCTCCGAGCCAAGACCAAAACGACGGATGTCCTAATTCGAGAGCTACTATTTGCGGATGATGCTGCACTAACAGCACATACAGAATCTGGTTTGCAACAACTCGTGTCAAGCTTCTCCAATGCCTGCAAAGAATTTGGTCTGCAAATCAGCTTGAAAAAGACAAACATCATGGCCCAAGACACTCGACCTCCTCCTACCATAAATATCGATAATGAAAACTTGGAGGTTGTGGACAGCTTCACCTACTTGGGATCCAAGGTCTCCAATACACTGTCCATTGAAGAAGAAATAAACAGCAGAATTGGCAAGGCAGCCGCAACAATGGCTAAACTAAATAAGCGGGTCTGGCAAAACACCAAGCTAACGGAGAAAACCAAACTGTGCGTCTATCGAGCCTGTGTCATCAGTACACTACTATATGGGAGCGAGACATGGACCACTTATACATCACAAGAGCGTAAGCTTAACAGCTTCCATTTGAGATGCTTGCGCCGCATCCTTGGTATTAAATGGCAAGAAAAAGTGCCTAATAGTGAGGTACTAACGCGTGCCAATACCCAAAGCATGTTCTCAATTCTTAGTGAAAGACGCCTGAGGTGGCTAGGACATGTCAAAAGAATGAGCCCCGGCCGCATCCCGAAGGACCTCCTATATGGTGAACTTGCTTCAGGAAAGAGGAAAACAGGTCGCCCACGCTTGCGATTTAAAGATGTCTGTCAAAGGGACATGAAAGCAGCCAAAATACATACAAGTGACTGGGAGTGTAAGGCAGAAGACCGATCTACGTGGCGCACAGTTGTCAAAGAGGGCGTCATAGTAGCCGAGGAGCGAAGAATGGAGGAGGCTGCAGACAGAAGAGCTAGGAGAAAGGCCAAAACATTTGGAAGCACAGAACTCGTGTGTAAAAACTGTGGCAAAGACTGTCACTCAAGGATAGGACTGCACAGTCACTTGAGGAAATGCAACCCAACCCAACGGTGATGCACCATCGTCTCGCGAGACGGAAGGATGCCGGATACCTATAAGTTGAAGCAAAGAAATGAGGTTACCTCTAAAGTGAACGTTCAGAAATATAGAACTAAATGGTTTGTTGTGTTTGATCACTTTTTGTTGTGATGGGATGCCGCGTTAAAACGATTTATGAGAATTAAAGACCTCTTTGATGTAAAATACGACCTTGCAAAGGGGGGGGGGGTGAATTATAATAACACATTCATAAAAACAAAGCAATACCATAATTATATAAATTGTCTGTTGTTGATTAATTAAAAATAATCAAAGTTTAATGCGATTCCCGCCAGCTATCAATCACAATGATTCTACAATCCAGTGGCCAATTGAGATAGATTCCTCTGGTCGTTGATGACTTATTTCTTGCTATTAATTGAAAATGGTCATGCGAAAAACATTCATAATTCGTTGACGTGATGGGCAGTTTTGCTACTTTGAAGTCAAGAAGAGTAAAATTTTAAATACACTGGTTCTATTTAAATATAACGTATATTGATGTTAATACAACGTAAATTGATGTTAATATAACGTATATTGATGTTAATATAACGTAAATTGATGTTAATATAACGTATATTGATGTTAATATAACGTATATTGATGTTAATATAACGTATATTGATGTTAATATAACGTTTATTGATGTTGATATAACGTAAATTGATGTAAATATAACGTACATGGATGTAAACTGATGTTAATATAACAAATAATAAATTAAATAATATTTTTTCGCACAGACTTTTATTCAACTGTGTTTTTTTTTCTTCTTGTCAGTGTTAAACTGCACACTTAATTTTAATTTAACCAAAAATCTGCATGTCAGGGCCCAGGGCTACTAACTGCATGAGTTTACCGCACAGGATGACACCAACACAAACGACACCACGGCTCTAGTTACGATCAATAATTACTACGCCAGGTTCGACTTACCTTTCTATTTTTAGTATTGATCAAGAATTAAAGGACATCATTGATCTTGACGGTAAACGTCAAGGATTGTGCCATGAAGACAATCAGCAAAACTGAATATCTATCGAGACAGAAAAGCTATTCAATTTTTTATTTAAACCAGAACAATTTATAAGATCTTTATGTTTAAATTCCAAACAAAATAATATTTTCCTTACCGTATTTCTTATGTTATAGTTTAGTAGCGCCAAACCAAACTTGGTATCTTTCTCGGGTGGCACGAAGAAACACGGTACTCTACTTTTGGTTAGATTTTTTCCTAGCGTAAACCTTGCACGGTTTCTTACTTGGAACTGATGGCACAGTGTCCGGATTCTGTTAAAACGTGGACGGCCCACCCTGTTCTCCGTGGATGGCCCACCATGTTATCCGTGGATGGCCCACCATGTTCTCCGTGGATGACCCACCATGTTCTCCGTGGATGGCCCACCATGTTCTCCGTGGATGGCCCACCATGTTCTCCGTGGATGGCCCACCATGTTCTCCGTGGATGGCCCACCATATTATCCGTGGATGGCCCACTCTGTTCTCCGTGGATGGCCCACCCTGTTCTCCGTGGATGGCCCACCCTGTTCTCCGTGGATGGCCCACCATATTATCCGTGGATGGCCCACCCTGTTCTCCGTGGATGGCCCATCATGTTTTCCAGGGATGGCCCACCCTGTTCTCCGTGGATGGCCCACCCTATTCTCCGTGGATGGCCCACCATATTATCCGTTGATGGCCCACTCTGTTCTCCGTGGATGGCCCATCATGTTATTCAGGGATGGCCCACCCTGTTCTCCGTGGATGGCCCACACCTATTGGCCGTGGATGGCCCACCCTATTCTCCGTGGATGGCCCACCATATTATCCGTGGATGGCCCACTCTGTTCTCCGTGGATGGCCCATCATGTTATCCAGGGATGGCCCACCCTATTCTCCGTGGATGGCCCGCCATATTATCCGTTGATGGCCCACTCTGTTCTCCGTGGAGGGCCCATCATGTTATCCATGGATGGCCCACCCTGTTTTCCGTGGATGGCCCACCATGTTCTCCGTGGATGGCCCACTCTGTTCTCCGTGGATGGCCCACCATGTTCTCCGTGGATGGCCCACTATATTATCCGTGGATGGCCCACCATATTATCCGTGGATGGCCCAATCTGTTCTCCGTGGATGGCCCACCCTGTTCTCCGTGGATGGCCCACCCTGTTCTCCGTGGATGGCCCACCATATTATCCGTGGATGGCCCACCCTGTTCTCCGTGGATGACCCATCATGTTATCCAGGGATGGCCCACCCTGTTCTCCGTGGATGGCCCACCCTATTCTCCGTGGATGGCCCACCATATTATCCGTTGATGGCCCACTCTGTTCTCCGTGGATGGCCCATCATATTATCCATGGATGGCCCACCCTGTTTTCCGTGGATGGCCCACCATGTTATCCGTGGATGGCCCACTCTGTTCTCCGTGGATGGCCAATCATGTTATTCAGGGATGGCCCACCCTGTTCTCCGTGGATGGCCCACCCTATTCTCCGTGTATGGCCCACCCTATTCTCCGTGGATGGCCCACCATATTATCCGTGGATGGCCCACTCTGTTCTCCGTGGATGGCCAATCATGTTATCCAGGGATGGCCCACCCTATTCTCCGTGGATGGCCCACCATATTATCCGTTGATGGCCCACTCTGTTCTCCGTGGAGGGCCCATCATGTTATCCATGGATGGCCCACCCTGTTTTCCGTGGATGGCCCACCATGTTCTCCGTGGATGGCCCACTCTGTTCTCCGTGGATGGCCCACCATGTTCTCCGTGGATGGCCCACCATATTATCCGTGGATGGCCCACCGTGTTATCCGTGGATGGCCCACCATGTTATCCGTGGATGGCCCACTCTGTTCTCCGTGGATGGCCCACCGTGGTCTCCGTGGATGGCCCACCCTGTTCTGCATGGATGGCCCACCATGTTATCCGTGGATGGCCCACCATGTTATCCGTGGATGGCCCACTCTGTTCTCCGTGTATGGCCCACCCTGTTCTCCGTGGATGGCCCACCCTGTTCTCCGTGGATGGCCCACCATATTATCCGTGGATGGCCCACCATATTATCCGTGGATGGCCCACCATGTTCTCCGTGGATGGCCGACCATGTTCTCCGTGGATGGCCCACCATATTATCCGTGGATGGCCCACTCTGTTCTCCGTGGATGGACCACCTCGTTCTCTGTGGATGGCCCACCTTGTTCTCCGTGGATGGCCTACCATATTATCCGTGGATGGCCCACCATATTATCCGTGGATGGCCCACTCTGTTCTCCGTGGATGGCCCACCCTGTTCTCCGTGGATGGCCCACCCTGTTCTCCGTGGATGGCCCACCATATTATCCGTGGATGGCCCACCCTGATCTCCGTGGATGGCCCATCATGTTATCCAGGGATGGCCCACCCTGTTCTCCGTGGATGGCCCACCCTATTCTCCGTGGATGGCCCACCATATTATCCGTTGATGGCCCACTCTGTTCTCCGTGGATGGCCCATCATATTATCCATGGATGGCCCACCCTGTTTTCCGTGGATGGCCCACCATGTTATCCGTGGATTGCCCACTCTGTTCTCCGTGGATGGCCCATCATGTTATTCAGGGATGGTCCACCCTGTTCTAAGTGGATGGCCCACCCTATTGGCCGTGGATGGGTGACCCTATTCTCCGTGGATGGCCCACCATATTATCCGTGGATGGCCCACTCTGTTCTCCGTGGATGGCCCATCATGTTATCCAGGGATGGCCCACCCTATTCTCCGTGGATGGCCCACCATGTTCTCCGTGGATGGCCCACTCTGTTCTCCGTGGATGGCCCACCATGTTCTCCGTGGATTGCCCACCATATTATCCGTGGATGGCCCACCATATTATCCGTGGATGGCCCACTCTGTTCTCCGTGGATGGCCCACCCTGTTCTCCGTGGATGGCCCACCCTGTTCTCCGTGGATGGCCCACCATATTATCCGTGGATGGCCCACCCTGTTCTCCGTGGATTGCCCATCATGTTATCCAGGGATGGCCCACCCTGTTCTCCGTGGATGGTCCACCCTATTCTCCGTGGATGGCCCACCATATTATCCGTTGATGGCCCACTCTGTTCTCCGTGGATGGCCCATCATAATATCCATTGATGGCCCACCCTGTTTTCCGTGGATGGCCCACCATGTTATCCGTGGATGGCCCACTCTGTTCTCCGTGGATGGCCCATCATGTTATTCAGGGATGGCCCACCCTGTTCTCCGTGGATGGCCCACCCTATTCTCCGTGGATGGCCCACCCTATTCTCCGTGGATGGCCCACCATATTATCCGTGGATGGCCCACTCTGTTCTCCGTGGATGGCCCATCATGTTATCCAGGGATGGCCCACCCTATTCTCCGTGGATGGCCCACCATATTATCCGTTGATGGCCCACTCTGTTCTCCGTAGAGGGCCCATCATGTTATCCATGGATGGCCCACCCTGTTTTCCGTGGATGGCCCACCCTGTTCTCCGTGGATGGCCCACCATGTTATCCGTGGATGGCCCACTCTGTTCTCCGTGGATGGCCCACCCTGTTCTCCGTGGATGGCCCACCATATTATCCGTGGATGGCCCACCATATTATCCGTGGATGGCCCACCATGTTATCCGTGGATGACCCACTCTGTTCTCCGTGGATGGCCCACCCTGTTCTCAGTGCATGCCAATACTTTATTGTAACAAAATTGTAGAGACAAATATTTCTGTATAGTTTGAGTGTCTGTAACAAAGATGCAAGGCGTCAACAGGCGTCAAAACAAAATGTTATTATTATATTATTTATATATATATATATATTCGTATATTTGACTTTAGTCAAACTGACGTCACATGCCATGACAGTCAAACCCTGACGTCACATGCCATGACAGTCAAACTCTGACGTCACGAGCCATGACGGTCCAACTCTCACGTCACATGCCATGACAGTCAAACTCTGACGTAACATGCCATGACGGTCAAACTCTCACGTCACATGCCATGACAGTCAAACTCTGACGTAACATGCCATGACAGTCAAACTGACATCACATGCCATGACAGTCAAACTCTGGCGTCACATGCCATGACAGTCAAACTCTGACGTCACATGCCATGACACTCAAACTCTGACGTCACATGCCATGACATTCAAACTGTGACGTCACACTCTATGACAGTCAAACTCTGACATCACATGCCATGACAATTAAACTCTGACGTCACGTGCCATGACAGTCAAACTCTGACGTCACACGCCATGACGGTCAAACTCTGATGTCACACGCTTTGACAGTCGCTGTTTTTTCCCCTGCCACCTGTATGATTAACAACCCTGTTTTGTACTAACTCCTCACCTCACAGGTATACACGCTCGCTTGATTAAGCTATCGATCTACCATATCACCGATCGATTGGAGCGTGGCAGGTCAATACTTTTCCACTATCAGGGCGAGGCGAAGGTTCCTAGTTGTAAGGAAAGTGGGTCAACTCGAGCGGGGTGGGGGTGAGGCCCTAAACCGTGTTTTCTCACAGCAACTGACAAGTCATCACAGACGGGGCCCATTGTATTTTTACCACGATTTTATTACAATTTCTTTTGTCCTATCCGCAAAATTTCACATTTTTCAACGTAAAATTAAACAACTTCTGATGGTCCTAGAGATCTCAAGTTTTGACCACAGATAGATCTTGGATGGCAATGCATTGTCAGACCGATCGAATGTACCATAATTTTGAATGCATTTTTAGTTTATCTCTATACAGCATCACAGCATCTGTATCCGTCTGCTATTGTTAATATCCACGAGCCAGCCCAGTTCACTCGGTGAACCCCATACCCGTGGTATTAAAACGTTGAGCGGGTGTTTGGTGTAAAAATTAAAGATGTATAATTTAGAAGGACAAAGAGAGTGAACTGCATATTATTATGTAAAACCTCATTAGCCCCCGCCCCACGTTTTTTTTAGTCATAAACGTCTAGGATGGATGGATAGTTGAACATTGTTAACTATTTTCTATGTTTTTGTTAGCGTTGGTGTTTGTCCATATGTTTGTGTTGGGTCTACATGCCCCACCTCCACTCGGTTGGACCTGGCAATCCATAATATATGAACAAAATAGGCTATTTTGTATTTAATGAATTTTCTTATGTACAATAAAAGTAATATAAATAAAGAAATGCCATTTTGGATAAACTAAGATTTTATGTTGAGCCGCTGTACTGACAAAGCCCCCGGGGCATTGTGCTAACCACACGATCCCCTGATCTTTAGTGGTCAATGAAACTTGTGAACGCTACTTCACTTGCCCCATAGGCCGTCATGGTCTGAAAAGGGGTCATTATATTTTTTTATTTATGATTTTATGCTTATACTAAAAAAATCGAGATAAAAAAGATGTTTTAAAACGACGTTTTTACAAGTGGGCTAAAAAAAAAGAAAATAATTAAAAACGTATAAGTTCAAGTACTTTGATTCTAATCAGAATGCAGGAATAAACACAAACCATTTATAAGCGTAGGATGCAATAGAAGGAGCTTCCGTAACAGATAAGACAAGATAAGTTTTTGAACATCAAGTAATGTAAAATAAATAATTTTTGACAATCATTTTTAAAGAAATTGTAAACTTTATCAATCCAACAAAGACTAGAAAGTTAAAATGTCACACAACAATTATGCTGCCATTCTTATTTTTTTTTTTTAAATGCTACGGTTACCTTTTCAACAAATAAGTTTCCAAAATTAGAATTGCGTGTGCAGTGGCGTCACTAGGGAGATGTGGTGGGGGTGGGCCGCCCCGGGTGACACCATCAGGGGGTGACACCAGACCGTAAAATTCTGTATATCCCCGCTATTTGGCACTGGAAAACTCGGAGGAGTTCCATGCGCTAAATCATGAGGGGGTGACACCATGAGCTACCGCCCCGGGTGACACCAACCCAAGTGACGCCTTTGTGCGTTTGAGTTTTGATGCTACGAATAAAATAAATCAACTGTTATCCCCTCAAAATATGTTAAAATAAATCAAATTCAAGGAAATGTAATAATGTTAATTTTTTATTTTCTGTAACTATCTATTCTAAAAGGCTATTTTTACTAGCCATCTTTACAGCTAATATTTGACCTAACAGTCCACCAAGACGTCACAAGACAGCAGGGGCGTAGCTAGGGGAGGGGGATGGGGTCCAAATTTTAAATTAATCCGGGACCCCACTTGAGGGGAGCCCTTAAAAGAGACCCTGAAAAGTTGTTTTTGTTTTTTTTTACATTAAATATTATATATTACGTCATCGGTCAAAATGCTGGGACTCCCAAAGAGGTAAAGTCCACAGGGCCCTCAAAGAGGCAAAGCCCGCCGGGCCCCAAATCCTTAGCTACGCCACTGCAAGACATATTTCCTACCTCGGCAGGAGATTGTAGGATAGAACGGCCGCTGAGATTATTTTTGTCAGATAGCTTGTGACCGGTGCCATTAGGGCTAGGATGACAGGGGGCCGACCGCGCGCCTTTAACCGCACGATGACACGCACATCGTTGTCGGTGTGTTGTTTTAACAGTTCGAGAATCTTCATTTTGTTCCAGAATGTTCACTTTAAAACAATACTTTTTAAAAACAACCTTATCAGCTCAACAAAAAAAAAAAATCTGCAAAAAGGGGTCGACCCGCTCAAAGCACAATGTAGCGCCACAAAGCGCCAGTGACCAAATGAAGTGTTATGTTTCTCGTTAGGTATATAAAATCAATGAGAATCCAATGATGATTTAAGGATCACGATGGTTTATTTAGCTAGTTGGACTTGTAGGCTAGAGAACTCTCCTGATTTAGAGTTAGATCTGTCTTTAATTTTTGTCAATAGCGTGTGTAAGCAATGATTAAATTAAAAAAAAAAAAATTGTACATTTTTATGATCAGATTTTAAAATCAATACAAAGCACTAAGAGAATACACATCCACACATGCACCGTACGCCTTACACTGTTACACACACCATACCCTTTACAGACACACCTCACACGTACGCACCTCACACACCACACCGTGTGACCGAAAACACGCAAACACAATCCACACAACACATACAATATTTATACACACGTATAACCATGCAACGTACATACGCACGTCTTTAACACACACCCACACCGTACATACACAAACACAATCCACACAACACATACACACGTAAACCACACATGGTACATACACACATACACACCGCAACGTACATACACACATGTCTTTAACACACAGCCACACCGTACATTCACATTAATACCTATTTTTAAAGTTCCATGTTCAAGATTCAACACATGTCACATAATCTTAAATCAACATTAGGTCAAATTTCATTATTTATGTCGGAAATTAAACACCCGGGCCCATAGTTGTTCCGAAAATGCCAGTGTCGTCCAATTACCCTAATTATATAAATAGACTGCAACCTTATAGACTGACATTTAAAGAGCATATCTATCGTAGACCATTTCCTTTAGCATTTGAACATCAGTATAACCTGATGGAATCATTAAACATTTGAACATCAGTATAACCTGATGGAATCATTAAACATTTGAAATCAGTATAACCTGATGGAATCATTAAACATTTGAACATCAGTATAACCCGATGGAATCATTAAACATTTGAACATCAGTATAACCTAATGGAAACATTAAACATTTGAACATCAGTATAACCTGATGGAATCGTTAAACATTTGAACATCAGTATAACCTAATGGAAACATTAAACATTTGAACATCAGTATAACCTAATGGAAACATTAAACATTTGAACATCAGTATAACCCAATGGAAACATTAAACATTTGAACATCAGTATAACCTAATGGAAACATTAAACATTTGAACATCAGTATAACCTGATGGAATCATTAAACATTTGAACATCAGTATAACCTGATGGAATCATTAAACATTTACACACGAGATTATTTCCTACCCCTTTAATATCATTTGCTACTGTGAACATCTGTTTTAACATAGACCTACATCGTTAATCTAACTCTAAAACCCAAGGCTCCATTCTTAAATCTCAAAGTCGTTTCAAATATTAATATATATAAACACCCAGTGGTGTGGTTCTGTATGTTTGTTTGTAACGTAACGCTGAGGAGCGATGTACGACAGTCTACAGCAGTTAGTTTAGTTGAAAAATCGTGTGTTGATGAGCGCTGTAAAAGTATTTAATATGATGACGTCATTGTTTGGTGTGCATCGGTACGCAAAATACAACCCCTATTATTATTATTAAATAAATACTTTGCGTACATTTCATAAAGTTTAATAATTCGTATTTATCAAAAAAGGACAAGTTAGTTGGTCTTTAAAAAAAAGGTTGGCGCCGTAGGCTCCCAAAAAAAGGGGGCGCCGCAGGCGCCACGGCGCCTGGCACAATCTAGTGTTAAATAGGAAGCAATGGATTCAAGACAAAATTGGCTAATTTATTTAGGTGCTGGGGTGTGCAACAACTAAATTGTAACTGACTTAAAAATATATTTTTATATATTAAAAAAAAAAAAAAAATTCATCTTGATTGTAAGCTCAACACACGTGCAGGCTACTTGCTGAGCACGTTTGAAAAAAAAAAAAAAAAAAGATCTATGGGCTATGAATAAAAATATGTATATCTCTACGTGAGGTTCTTCTAGCAGGAGACAAATTTTGACAGTTCATAGTAATTGATAACAATTGTTGATTAGGGCATTACTATTGTGAAAAGAAACTTGAATCGTTTAGTAGCAGCTTATTTTTATTTGAGTAAATGAATAATTCATTCAATACGAAACCGAGAATTTAAGCGATAAGGCGTGCAGTGAAACACCGAAGGAACTTACTCTATGTGTTTATCATTCCCTACCAAACGTGATCTTTCCTTTCGAGTTTTAGCGCCATTAGTGTCAACACAAGTCAGCGAGCGGAGATTGTGGACCTCTTCTTCGTTTAAAAACAAAAGAAATAAAAAAAAACGAAAATAACCCGAGGCTAGCGTCAACTAAAACTTTTGAGTATGACTAATAATTTCAACAGTGCGTTCAGTAAATTTTTAACGCTTAATTTAAATTGGCTTTTTATAACAAAGTAGCGCCACTCGAAAAACGTCAAAAAGCTCACCAACTTACTCAAACTCAATATGGTATATTACGTCATGTTTCTTACAATCCATGGACAGTACACATATTCTCCACACACGTGGATGAATGCATCGACCGCCCCTAAAGTCCATCAGATCACTATCTCAAACTTGACACTGCATCCACACTCACTTTTGATAGGACTGTCTGTAGCAGCAGGAAGAGGCTGGCGTGCCAAAGAGGCTTGTTGTGGTAAACTCGTGATCATTACCAGGTAATGTGGGGGTCCTAAGATGGTAATGTCGTGATTCTGAAATGGTAACGTCGTGATTATAAAGGGGTTAAGTCAAGATTCTAAAATGGTGACGTCGTGATTATAAATTGGTAATCTCGTCATCCTAAAATGGTAATCACGTGATCATGGATCGGCCTTGAATCATCCGAACATTTCCCTTGTAGATGACGTAGTTCTCACTCCATCATTTTCCATTAGAAGAAGTCAGTTAATATTTGTGATGTGAGGTTTCATAAACCTGAGACCCTGGAAAACGTATTGAGAACACCCGATAAAAATTTACAACAACTTTAAAAAAAAAAAAAAAACACTACTTGCTAAGCCAGTGTAACATACCAGATTATTATTGATATACCCGGGGCTATATACCTAGACCCGTCAGGAGATTCATCATGGACCCGTCAGGGGTTTAATCTGGTCTGTTACACCGGAGCTATATACCTGCACCTGTCAGGGGTTTAATCTGGTCTGTTACACCCGAGCTATATACCTGGACCTGTCAGGAGATTCATCCTGGACCCGTCAGGGGTTTAATCTGGTCTGTTACACCCGAGCTATATACCTGGACCCGTCAGGGGTTTAATGTGGTCTGTTACACCCGAGCTATATACCTGGACCTGGGGTTTAATCTGGCCTGTTACACCGGGGCTATATACCTGGACTATCAGGGGTTTAATCTGGCCTGTTACACCGGAGCTATATACCTGGACCCGTCAGGGGTTTAATCTGGTCTGTTACACCGGGGCTATATACCTGGACCCGTCAGGGGTTTAATCTGGCCTGTTATACCGGGGCTATATACCTGGACCCGTCAGGGGTTTAATCTGGCCTGTTACACCGGGGCTATATACCTGGACCCGTCAGGGGTTTAATCTGGCCTGTTACACCGGGGCTATATACCTGGACTATCAGGGGTTTAATCTGGCCTGTTACACCGGGGCTATATACCTTGACCTGGGGTTTAATCTAGTCTGTTACACCGGGGCTATATACCTGGACTATCAGGGGTTTAATCTGGCCGGTGACACTGGGGCTATATACCTGGACCTGTCAGGGGTTTAATCTGGCCTGTTACACCGGAGCTATATACCTGGACCTGTCAGGAGATTCATCCTGGACCCGTCAGGGGTTTAATCTGGCCTGTTACACCCGAGCTATATACCTGGACCCGTCAGGAGATTCATCCTGGACCCGTCAGGGGTTTAATCTGGTCTGTTACACCGGAGCTATATACCTGGACCTGTCAGGGGTTTAATCTGGTCTGTTACACCCGAGCTATATACCTGGACCTGTCAGGAGATTCATCCTGGACCCGTCAGGGGTTTAATCTAGCCTGTTACACCCGAGCTATATACCTGGACTATCAGGGGTTTAATCTGGCCTGTTACACCGGAGCTATATACCTGGACCCGTCAGGGGTTTAATCTGGCCTGTTACACCGGAGTTATATACCTGGACCCGTCAGGGGTTTACTCTAGCCGGTTTCACCCGAGCTATATACCTGGACTATCAGGGGTTTAATCTGGCCTGTTACACCGGAGCTATATACCTGGACCCGTCAGGGGTTTAATCTGGCCTGTTACACCGGGGCTATATACCTGGACCTGTCAGGGGTTTTATCTGGCCTGTTACACCCGAGCTATATACCTGGACCTGGGGTTTAATCTGGCCTGTTACACCGGAGCTATATACCTGGACCCGTCAGGGGTTTAATCTGGTCTGTTACACCCGAGCTATATACCTGGACCCGTCAGGGGTTTAATCTGGTCTGTTACACCGGAGCTATATACCCGGACCCGTCAGAGGTTTAATCTGGCCTGTAAAACCGGAGCTATATACCTGGACCCGTCAGGGGTTTAATCTGGCCTGTTACACCGGAGCTATATACCTGGACCCGTCAGGGGTTTAATCTGGCCTGTTACACCGGGGCTATATACCTGGACTATCAGGGGTTTAATCTGGCCTGTTACACCGGGGCTATATACCTGGACTATCAGGGGTTTAATCTGGCATGTTAAACCGGAGCTATATACCTGGACCCGTGAGGGGTTTAATCTGGTCTGTTACACCCGAGCTATATACCTGGACCCGTCAGGGGTTTAATCTGGTCTGTTACACCGGGGCTATATACCTGGACTATCAGGGGTTTAATCTAGTCTGTTACACCGGGGCTATATACCTGGACTATCAGGGGTTTAATCTGGCCGGCGACACTGGGGCTATATACCTGGACCTGTCAGGGGTTTAATCTGGCCTGTTACACCGGAGCTATATACCTGGACCTGTCAGGAGATTCATCCTGGACCCGTCAGGGGTTTAATCTGGCCTGTTACACCGGGCTGTTTAATTTTCATCGATGTCAGATTTGGTACACCATATCGTTCGACACCACTTTTACTGTTTTGTAGCTATGCTTCACAAGTAACATACCATACTGATTTTATATATATATTTTTTTTTAAAATCCTCATCAGAATGCCCCACTCTCCCCACATCATTACCTACTGTTTCTCCGTTCCGAATTCGCCGCCCAACGATCGCCTCGTCCAACCACAGTCACAGTTACTGCTCCGTGCCAGTATTCAAGGGCACATCGTAACACGTGACATCTCATGGTGTCACCTTCAGTATGCCAGGTGCTGTCAACAAAACCTATTTTCTGTTTATTTGAGTTCGCCTCAAAGGCAGTGTATTATGACGAAGGTTATGGAAATTTTGACAAAGGTTCGACAAGCGGCGTTACTAGGTTTTCCGCGCCCTTGGCTAATTCATTGTTGGCGCCCTTGGCTAATTCATTGTTGTCGCCCTTGCCTAATTCATTTTGGGTGCCCTTGGTTAATTCATTGTTGGCGCCCTTGGCTAATTCATTGTTGGCACCCTTGGCTATTTCAGTTTTGGCGCCCTTGGCTAATTTATTTTTGGCGCCTGTGAGAAATAGGGAAATTTCTAAATTATACAGAATAAATTGATTAGTAAAGGATTTTGCCCTCCGCGCCCTTGGCAAACGCCCCGATGCTAAGCCGTTGTTACGCCCCTGGGTTCGACTTTCGTTTCAAACAAGGCGCAACTAATTGAGACCCCAGCTCATCATTAGTAATTTAGATTTAATAGCTTAGTTAATTTATTTCAAAAGATTCACCTTAATTTACAGAACAATGTAGATGGTTGAAGTACGGTTAATTAATTGAAGGTTAAATAAATTAAAGCAATTGCACAAATCTGGATAAAAACAAAAACAACAAAGCATCTAGTTTCATTGATAGAGATAAAAAAATAAATAAACATGAACTTTGACCCAGTCAACAAACGAAAGTTGCTTTCACTCTTTTATTTTCCAATTTAAAAAAATAATTCCAATGAAATTAATCTTTAAAAAACACATTTTTGCTGATTCAAGAACGTTCTCAGCTATGGAAGCATAAATATTCGTCTCTAAATACTTGATTCAAAATGTGTTATAATTCGTATTGTAATTTGAAAAAAATTATTAAATAGATAAAAAATTGAGAGATTTTATATATTTAAGTTTAAAACCACCATTGACCTTCATTAAAAATACGCAAAAAATGATATCAAGACACGCCCCTGCATTCCCACCCCTCCCCTTGAAGGCCAACTTTTTTAATGATACAAAGCGAGCAGTATTATGGTGAAGTGGCTACTGTTGGAAATAGACAGGAACTGATGGGTATCTCTATGTGTGTCTTGGTGTGTGTGTGTGTGTGGGGGGGGGGTACTTAAACCCAATGCCCGGGGACCCCACTGACTGCCTGTGACAGGCGATGTGTGGTTGGTGTGTTTGTATGTGTGAGGGTGTGGGGGTACTTAAACCACATGCCGGGGGACCCCACTGACTGCCTATGACAGGCGCCGTGTGGCAGTGTTTGAAGTAGACCCATCTGTTGTGTCTGGTTCACTCAATCAATCGCAGTTGCAGCGTGTTACGAGGGACTGGCCGCTCCAGACCTGGCACTCTCAGTATGTGGGTCAGCGTGACGAACTGTTGACGGATAAGGAATACCTCATGGCACCTGGTTTAACATTGTGTACACCTGGACGCCGCGGTTAAACCATGTAAGTGTTGTCGTTGTTGAACCATGTCTTGGATAAACAATGTGTCTTCGGTGTTAGTGTCTGATCCCTATAATATTTATATCCGGTATTATCTTGGCTATTTTATATTACATGTAGCATATTTTTATATCGAAATAAGCATATAGTTTGTATATGTTAGCTGACTTACTTGTGTAAATCACCTAAAGCATTGGTATCTTTCATCCTGTATAATTTTTCTAGTGCTTAGCATATTTGTACCTGATATCTAGCCTATTTATTTATTTAATTATTACTGGAAGAAATTAATTGAAATGTGTATCGCAAGTCCGGAGGTCGATTTGACTAAGAGAAAGTGTTGAGCTAAAAAAGTATTGTATGAGGCTAGAAGCCACAGCAAAAAATCAAAGTCAAGTTTTTAAGAAAGATTTAAAATGACACCTAAAATAATAAATGCAAGCACGTGTATGGATGTAGACAGAAACACCGTTTTGGAAATTATGTCAATTATAGATCTCCTATTGCTGGAGACCGCTATTTCTCTGTCTCTCTGTCTCTGTCTGTCTGTCTGTCTCTCTCTCTCTCTCTCTCTCTCTCTCTCTCTCTCTCTCTCTCTCTCTCTCTCTCTCTCTCTCTCTCTCTCTCTCTGTGTGTCTCTTCCACTTTGTACTAAAGCCCACATTTTACAGCAAATTTCTGAGTGTTTTAATGAATGTTAGTATTGAGTTATTGCTGTGGGATACCAAATGTATTGTTGCTTATCTGTTTAAAGTTTTAACATTTCATTAATTCACTGTGACCATTCAAACAATTTGGAATCTTCGTTCTCCTAATCTGCTTTTATTTTCCTCCATAACATGCGAATTTATCATCAAACAATTGTGTCCTTTTTACCACGTTTTTCTTAGTTTGCTTTCTTGTCTGGATGTTTGTCTTTCCGGGGCAAAAATTGAATTCCTTTTTTGAACCACTTCTGATCATCCAATTTTGATGAAATTTTGCATGCATACTTGATTCACATGACAATTTAATATTTCATTAATTATAGTACTCAATTCTACTTAATTATAGTAGAATTAAATTCTATTTTTCCTTATATGGAATAACTAATCAAATGTCATTTGAACCACTTCTGATCATCCAATTTTGATGAAATTTTGCATGCATACTTGATTCACATGACAATTTAATATTTCATTAATTATAGTACTCAATTCTACTTAATTATAGTAGAATTAAATTCTATTTTTCCTTATATGGAATAACTAATCAAATGTCATTTGAACCGGGGCAAAAATTGAATTCCTTTTTTGAACCACTTCTGATCATCCAATTTTGATGAAATTTTGCATGCATACTTGATTCACATGACAATTTAATATTTCATTAATTATAGTACTCAATTCTACTTAATTATAGTAGAATTAAATTCTATTTTTCCTTATATGGAATAACTAATCAAATGTCATTTGAACCACTTCTGATCATCCAATTTTGATGAAATTTTGCATGCATACTTGATTCACATGACAATTTAATATTTCATTAATTATAGTACTCAATTCTACTTAATTATAGTAGAATTAAATTCTATTTTTCCTTATATGGAATAACTAATCAAATGTCAATGATTTCTTGTGTTTTCCGGAAAATGTTTCGTTAAGTTTGGTAATTTTCTCAAAATTTCTTGAAATTTGAAAAATGTATGACCGTTAATTTCAAACATGAACAAATAAATAATATATATATAAAAAAGCTTTTTAAAACACCACGTTTTTCATTTGAACTAAAAAGTATAAAATAAAAATATTTTTAAAAAAGTTTTTAAGATACCACGTTTTGTGAACTAAAAAGAAGAAAATAAATTTTTTCTTGGGCTCTGTTGGAACTTCCCTTCCCCTGGGCTGAGCCAGAACTGTTTTGTTGGATGCACATTGTGGACATTTTGTACATACACACTCTTACACACCAAAATATTTTCGAACTAAAAACGTGGGGCGCATTCGGCTGAAATTAAATGAAGTATCATATATAGACTGTGGAGGAATTTGAAACTGAAAAGTTTAATGTAATAGCATTAATAGACCATTAAATGAAGTATCATATATAGACTGTGGAGGAATTTGAAACTGAAAAGTTTAATGTAATAGCATTAATAGACCAAATTTCAGCCGAATGCCCCCCACGTTTTTAGTTCGAAAATATTTTGGTGTGTAAGAGTGTGTATGTACAAAATGTCCACAATGTGCATCCAACAAAACAGTTCTGGCTCAGCCCAGGGGAAGGGAAGTTCCAACAGAGCCCAAGAAAAAATTTATTTTCTTCTTTTTAGTTCCCAAAACGTGGTATCTTAAAAACTCTTGTAAAAATATTTTTATTTATCATTATTCAACCCTCTCTCCATAATCTGTTTACTCGCCCCTTCCCTCACTGTTACATAATTTATTCGTGCCCTTTCTACTCCTAATTTTAGCTCCTGTTGCAGTGGCTATAACAAAAATCCTCATATCTGTTCTTTTCTTTCTTTTCGGAATATCTCCGATATTGAGCAAGAATTGATTAAAGTTAATGCTACACATTCGAAACATGTGAGATAAAATTTACAATAGTTGAATTTAAGCTTCGTAAAAATGAAATGTTATTATTTTTTTTTAATAATAATAAAAAAATAAGCAACAATTAACAACTAAAGGAACCCAAAAAGTTGAGATTAAAGATATGACATTGTTCTCATAATAAAGTACAGCTCACAAAGAACAAACGACGTAGATTTACAGCGACACAATCTACAGCAAATAACTGGAATGTTGTATGTGCCAGGATTCAGCCAAGATAGAATAAAATCGAACGTACAAGTGACGACCCCTGGCTCAGGACACAATGAATGTTTACAATGTATAATCGGCGTCCCCTGGCCCAGGACACAATGAATGTTTACAATGTATAAGTGGCGTCCCATGGCCCAGGACACAATGAATGTTTACAATGTATAAACGGAGGCTCCTGGCCCAGGACACAATGAATGTTTACAATGTACAAGTGGCGTCCCATGGCCCAGGACACAATGAATGTTTACAATGTACAAGTGGCGTCCCGTGGCCTAGGACACAATGAATGTTTACAATGTACAAGTGGCGTCCCATGGCCCAGGACACAATGAATGTTTACAATGTACAAGTGGCGCCCCCTGGCCCAGGACACAATGAATGTTTACGATGTATAAATGGCGTCCCCTGGCCCAGGACACAATGAATGTTTACAATTTACAAGTGGCGTCCCATGGCCCAGGACACAATGTTTACAATGTACAAGTAGCGCCCCTGGCTCAGGACACAATGAATGTTTTCAATGTACAAAATGTCAATATAAACGTGGACAATTATAGTCGACAATCTTCCTGTTACCATCCCCCCTCACATCAGTTGTACATCAGTTCATCCCCCCCCCCCCCCACTGTCCATTATAACATTGCTCCAGAAAGGATTATGCTCGTTGTGTTCACACCCACTCTTCTTTAAGGTCAAGGTCGGTCGATACAATTCAGTTCAGTAACATAACGTCCAACGTAATAAACGTCGTGTCAGATACAATTGGTCTCTGCTGTGTGACTAAGCTCACTGGCTTTGGGGAGTCGAAGAGAAATAGGTTCAACTCTCATACTACGCGCCAAAGACAAATAAACCCATTGCAGAAATTCATAATTGACCATATCGTATGTGTAATAGTACAACTGTAAATCAATACTTCATATAAAGACACCAGTCCGTGGTCTGTGTAACATCTGACTTGAATTCTACCTGGTTCATATTTATGGTCACTCCGAGGTCAACCCACAACAATCACGCAGTCACTCAATTCTATAACACAATTCAGTCACACAATTCAGTTACCAAATTCAGTCACTCAATTCTATAACACAATTCAGTCACACAATTCAGTTAACCTATTCAGTCACTGAATTCATTAACACAATTCAGTCACACAATTCAGTTACCCTATTCAGTCACTCAATTCTATAACACAATTCAGTCACACAATTCAGTCACCCTATTCAGTCATTCAATTCTATAACACAATTCAGTCACACAATTCAGTCACCCAATTCAGGCATCCAATTCAGTCAAACAATTCAGTCACACAATTCAGCCACACAATTCAGTCACACAATTCAGTCACACAATTCAGTCTACCAATTCAGTCACACAATTCAGTCAAACAATTCATTCACACAATTCAGTCACTTAATTCAGTCAATAAATTCAGTCACACAATTCAGTCTACCAATTCAGTCTACCAATTCAGTCACACAATTCAGTCACACAATTCAGTCACACAATTCAGTCTACCAATTCAGTCACACAATTGAGTCTACCAATTCAGTCACACAATTCAGTCACACAATTCAGTCTACCAATTCAGTCACACAATTCAGTCACACAATTCAGTCACACAATTCAGTCTACCAATTCAGTCACACAATTCAGTCACACAATTCAGTCACACAATTTAGTCACACAATTCAGTCACACAATTCAGTCAAACAATTCAGTCACACAATTCAGTCACACAATTCAGTCACACAATTCAGTCACACAATTCAGTCAAACAATTCAGTCACTTAATTCAGTCAATTAATTCAGTCACACAATTCAGTCACACAATTCAGTCTACCAATTCAGTCACACAATTCAGTCACACAATTCAGTCACACAATTCAGTCACACAATTCAGTCACACAATTTAGGCACACAATTCAGTTAAACAATTTAGGCACACAATTCAGTCACACAATTCAGTCACACAATTCAGTCACTTAATTCAGTCAATTAATTCAGTCACACAATTCAGTCACACAATTCAAATTCAGTCACACAATTCAGTCACACAATTCAGTCACACAATTCAGTCACACAATTCAGTCACACAATTCAGTCACCCAATTCAGTCATACAATTTAGTCACACAATTCAGTCACCCTATTCAGTCACACAATTCAATCACACAATTCAGTCTACCAACTCAGTCTACCAATTCAGTCACCCAATTCAGTCACATAATTCAGTCACACAATTTAGTCACCCAATTCAGTCACCCAATTCAGTCACACAATTCAGTCACACAATTCAGTCACACAATTCAGTCACACAATA
>MUZC01002910.1:160003-185513 GCA_002072015.1 Radix auricularia
TTACAATTTTATTTTCTGTGTATTATCTTAAATTGACTGGTTCACTTTTTAAAAATTGAACTTTGCTTAATAAACTAGACATTTTCTAATAATTGATAATTTATGTGCCATGTGTCTCATATCAATAAAAAGAGTAGTATTAAAAACTATTGTATTTTGATTACATAGTTTTATAAAAAAAAAATTAGTTTAGTTTCATCATTTTAGTTGATTTGATTTTTATTCCGAAAAAAACCATACACTCTGTAATATAGCAGAATACATGTCATATATATGAATACACGAGTAATAAGTAAAGTATGGTATAAACTAGCAACAAAGAAAGTTCAAGGACGGGAAAAAGTATAGGGTCAACTGTGAAGTTCTTGGTGGGACATCAAAACGTCAGGGATCCAACTGACTTCAAAATAAAAATGAAATGTCACCAGTCTTCGTTTTAACCAGAGGCTTTGCTCACAAAACCTTCCTCCTCCCTCGTAAAAACAGAGGTTTTTTCAAATTATAAATCCAACGCGCACCGCTCAAAATTATGTCTTAGAAAATATACTGCGCCAAAAATAACTCGTTTGGAGCGTCATCGCAAATTTGTTGAATATGGTAATGAGATTTAATTTTTCTCCGCTACTGATTGGCTATAGGAATTTGAGGTAAATATCTGCTATCGAGGCTCTCACAGACTAGGGCCTTTTATTATTAAAAATAAATGAACAAATATCCCTTACAGACCATGTAGGTCCATGGGAGCAAGTGAAGTAGCGTTCGCAAGTTTCATTGACCACTAACGAGCAGGGGTTTGTGTGGTTGGCCCGATGCCCCGGGGGCCTGGCCAGATCCGCGGTTCGAGCTCGCGACACGGGTTCTTGCCGCGGTTCGGTAGTCCAGCTCGCTACAACTTACACCACCTAACCTCCTTTTATTATTAAAGTTGGAGAATATTTAGAATGAAAGGGTTTGTTCTGCCTTTGTCTGTCCTGAGTGATTGCCCTTGTCTGTTCTGAGTCATGTCCTTTGTATGTCCTGAGTCATGCCCTTGTCAGTCCTGAGTCATGCCCTTGTATGTCCTGAGTTATGCCCTTGTCTGTCCTAAGTAATTCCCCTTGTCAGTCCTGAGTAATGCCCCTTGTCGGTCCTGAGTATTTCTCCTTGTTTGTCCTGAGTCACGTCCTTGGTTTGTTGTTCGTCATGCCCTTATTAGGTCCAGGGACATGCCCTTTTGTTGGCCTTAGCTTGTTTCCTCTGTTTGCCTTATGCAAGATGTCTTTTTGTTTGTTTACAACTTAACGTCAATTATCATTTGGTTCTTGAGATTATTTGCAGGCTCTTCCCACGTGATTCTCTTTACTCTAAAACTAAACTATGTCTTGAAATGTTACAAAAATGACCCTCTAATGGCTACATGCTTAAAATTGTATATGTTATTTGTTCTATACAATGAATGATGTATTTTGAAATATAATCAAATTACATTTGCAATGTTAATCTCTATCATTTATTTATAGCAGGAAAAAAAACTGCAAATAAAAAATGGATTCCTGAAAACTTGTTACAAATGATAAATTTTGATTTGCTTCGTTTGTGTGTTTCATGTCAGGTGTCTGAGAAAATCTCAAAGTGTAATTACAAGGTTTATATATATATATATATAATAGCTGCGGACATATATATGATAAGTGCAAAGAAGAATTGATGAAATGGCTCGAGAAGTTGGAGATTCATTGACGATATATTTTTAAAAACATTACGGTTTTCTATTTAACTTGATGAATCTTTAATTTTAGTTGAAATTCGCCAATTATTATTACTTGATAAATATTTGAAAACTGATTTTAAACGAGATTTAATATTTCATGTATCGGATGAGGTTTTTAAAATTTTTTTTATAATAAAAGAAGTGTCTCTAATTAATATCTTACCAGTGGCCATAAATCGTGCTTCAGCGATGGTAAAGCGCTACATTGTTGCATATTTAAAAAAAATGAAGCACTGAATGCATTCACAGGACACTGAATGTTACAAATGACCAATTCAAAAGTAAAATCTTTCTGAAAAACTAATCAGTTTTCAGAGTATAAAAACAAATACACTTTTCAAAGTATTGAAGACCAAATCAACTTTGTAAAGCATTCATTAACACAAAGCATTATAGAAAGCATCGATATAACATTGTAGTGATAACATTTAGATAGAGCAAAACAAACCTGAAAAGTGCACCTATTTTTAAAACATCTACACCTTATCAACACAAAAAATGCCCATCAAAATCAAGAAAGTTTCAAAGTTTCTGAAACTAATTTATCGTCAGTGTTTGAAAATAAATTATTTACTAAATATCCATCACAGTAATGAAATTAAAATAAGTTTTCAAAGTGTTCAAAAGAATAATTGAGTCAAACAATCAAAGTTATTTTGCAATAGACCATAATCAAATTCATAGTACCAGCCCAATTCATTGAAACGTAAAACATTCCAGTTAGAAGTTCGTTGTTTTCCTTCAAAGTACTTAGTTACTAAGCAACAGGTACAAAGAGTTCTCGCCCCTGATTCAATAAGTAAGTGCCGATTCGCGATTTAGGCACATCAAAGTTAGATTTTTTTAAATTCATCAAATATGAATGTGAAAAAGTATTCAATCAGAAATGTCTGCCATGTAAGAGAAAATTTTACAATTAACAGGCCACAAAACCCAATAGGTTAACCTACCTGTTAGCCTATGATCCCCTTACTTGTAACCTAACTGTTAGCCTAGGATTCCCTTACTTGTAACCTACCTGTTAGTCTATGATCCTTAGTAGTAGAAGCTTATTCTACCCCTGACCTGTAACCTACCTGTTTGCCTATGATCCCCTGACCTGTAACTTCATGAATGAAGCAAGCTTTTCTACGCGCAGCTCAAAACTGACACTTAAATTTCATGTTTTGTTTCTAAATCTATTCCTTCTAAACACTCCATCAGCTCTCTCGTAGACCTGCATCTATATGAAACCAAGTCAACATTTTTATGACTCTCTAGACAAGACTCATCTCTTACTTTCTATTTATGCTGAAGCACTCAACCACAACATCAAAACAAACTAAGCTACTTTCACCTGTGATTACTTCTCTTTCTTTTGTTTCAACCCCATTGATGGCCTTCGTACCCTGTAAACTGGGCGTCAACTTACGGTTACTTTGTTTGTCCACGCCACAAAGACACGAATGTTCTCGATCGGTCATTTGACCTGGCCCTCATCCTCACTGTCCATCTGACCACGTGCGTCACTGGACATCTGACCATCTGCGTCACCGGACACCTGACCATCTGTGGTCGGTTTGTCTTTGATTTCTTCGGCCGCCGTTGAGCGCTCGGCTTCCCCAGCGGATTGCCTTGACCTACTATGACCATTCCTTTCATTTTTAACGCCTTTGTTGACTGCACTGGGATGGCTTTTGAACCTGTTAGATCTTTAGCTGCTAAATCAGGGGTCGGGAAACCATAACTCGCGAGCCAGATGTGGCTCTCTAGTTGTCTTAATCAAGGGTCGAGAAACCATGGCTCGCGATCCAGATTTGGCTCTGTAGATGGCTAAATCAGGGGTCGACAAACCATGTCTCGCGAGACAGATGTGGCCCTCTAAATGGCTAAATCGGGCTCATAGATAAGTGTTTTCTTTTAAATATCCTTTGATCCACATATTAATTACATATCCAAACAAAAACAAACATATCCGCGCCTGCCATGAAACTTTACATCACATCGTTAACAACCGGTCTACAAACCATTCAGCTAAGTCTTACATCACAACGTTAACAACCGGTCTACAAACCATTCAGCTAAGTCTTACAGCACAGAAAGTCGCCTTAATTGTATTGTAAGAAATACTCATTATTAAACAGCAACAGTAAAACAATGTTATTAAAAAGATCTCAGAGATACAATTTTTGGACTTTTAGTGCTGGAATTACACAAATTGCTCACATTTACTTAATTATTTATAAAAAAAAAACATAATGAATGGCTGTCACAAAAATTACTTTTCAAAATATGTGGGTTTTTTTTTGCTCTCTCATAAAAATTTTCTCGACCCCCCGGTCTTAAACCTCATCTTTGTATGTCATGTGCGGCTCATTTCGGTCATAGTCATCATTCAAGGTTAAAAGATCTTCCTTATTTTCAATGTTAACACATACGGTTACACACAGTTGCGCATGCCTGGAGAGCGAGGGAGGGCGCTTAAAGTATTCATTTTATGAAATTGATTGTTGAATAAAGTTTATGACTATTTTTTTGTCACTGAAACCTTCAATAATAAGTGAAGCATTGTATTTGAATGCTTAAAAACATTAACATTGTCAGTTTAAACTTTTCTGGAAACTGGTACAAGTTAAAAAATCATCACCCCCTCATCGTCTTTAGAATACATTGTAACTGATTTTTTTATTTTTATTTTTAGTCCACTTATAAAAACGTGTTAAATTTTTTTTTAAAACTTCTATTTATTTGTATACCAAACACCTCACAAGCGCACGCAACACATTTTAATACCACGGGGATCTGGTCACGGGGTAAACCCGTTGGCAAGTGAACGTCAACAACAGCAGACGGACAAATATGTTATATAGAGAAGAACATTTAAAAATACGTTAATTTAATTACGGTACATTTGATCGATCTGAAACTTTGAGACCATGCATCGTTACCCATGATCTATCTGTGGTAAAATGTTCAGTTCTCTGGTACCATCAAAACTAGTTTAATTTTACTTTGGAAAAATGTAAAATTTTGCGGAAAGAGAAACAGGAACGAAAGCTAGTTAATATAAATAATAATAATTATTATTATTATAATAATAATTGTTTTTAAAGTTTCCGGTTACATTTTAATTATGTTGTAAATTAGAATGTTATTGTCTTCTGAAAATTGTGTGCTATTCTCTTTACAAATTTATTGTAAAAATGGGTCAAAATTTTAGAAGGGTAATAAGTTTAAAAACGAAAAAAAAGAGATATAGTTTATGTAAATATAAGGGGCTTAAAGAATTCACTTAAAAACATAACTTGACATCTGTTCAAGATAGAAAGATTAAATTGGTGTTTTTAGAAAGCTTAGAGCTAACCCTTGAAAATTATACGTGTTAAAGTATTATGCAGTGGCGTAGCTAGAGCTTTTGCCGCCTAGGGCGGTCTCCAATATGCCGCCCTTTTAGGGGCCGCCCATAAATGACGTCACGCACCGGAGGGGAGGTCATACATTTGACGTCATTCAAAACGCGCAACTTTTTAAAAGTCCCACTTAAATATATACCGATGACATTTTACCCGGTTTCACGCCTGTTACGATATTAGAGTGCAGCCTTAAACTAAAAACATATTTAAATGACCAAAAATTAAAACTGATTTTAAACATGCTCATTTTTAAATAGAAAATAGATGTAGATGTAAATTTTACCATTGCATGCCCTATTTATGTAAGCAGTAATAAAGGAGGCCGCATAAATTGATATACCTATATAAGCACATTATAAAAATACAAGATAATTGTTTTGAAGGCCACAAGAAAGTTATAGGGGTCGCATGTCTCTACAACCCCCTCCCCAAAAAAATTTATACCAAAAAACTAACAATTAATATGCCTTTATTTTTTATCTATAAATAATTTATTAATTTTTTTATAAAAAAGAAATTGTATAAATGAATATGTAAACAAATTTTATTATTATTTATTCATTTACTAATTTTTATAGTAGAAAAATCGTGTATTATGCTATCAAAATTTGAATTATTTGTAATATCTTTTTCTATGGACAATATTGCAAGATTTTGTTGCCTAAAACGATTCATTGTGGAACGAATATTTTTTTTCCACTTCAATTTGGAGTAGCTCCTTTCACAACTAGATACACTAATAGTATTGTTGAAAAAAATCTTAGCAAAATTATGATTTTTGGGTAAAGAATTTTCCAATATTTACTGTTATATATTTTTTCAATAAATCAAAGGGGCATTTCCACCCGTTTTTTTAATCTAATGCCTTATCTTGTAGTGTAGGTACATCCTGGGCTGGTCTTAGGCTTCTGCATCCTATGCGGTCGCAGTGGGCCACGCGCTTTTATAGGCCCAACTTATCTTAATTTTCACTTATTATCCTTATTAATACCTTATCCCTACCCAAACTGGGTCCCACGCAATCCTTTTCGCATACTAAGCTGCACATGGCCTGCAATTGCTAAGACTGGCCTCGTGTACTACCATAAAAACCTACTAGATCCTTTCTCTTTCAATCTCAAACAATTATTTATCAATGTAAATGAAGGAATTTATTTGATGTTCAATTCTTCATTTAGTATAAGGCTAGATGGTATTATACACAAATATTTCATTGCAAGGACATGTAACTCATCACCGTGTTCTTTTATTTTCTTTTATAATTACATTTATAACCTTTGGATAAAAACATTTCTCTTTGTACTTCTTTCTATAAAGAAGTCTTCTGAATTTTCCCCACTCATATTTTACCTATTTCTAAATCGATGTTCGTTTGACACCTCCAACTCCTTAACAGCGTTCTGTAAAAGCACATATTTTTTGTCCCATTGAAATGGGTTAGCATAGTTTGCATTAATTTAAAAAAGACGGGCTCCCATCAATTGAGATATCACAGAAAAGAAAACGATTGCAATGAACTTTGAACAGAGTAAAATTCCAGCATCTGATGTCGTTTTACTAGTTACTGCAGATGTCAATTTTTCCAAGACGCTTTACATTTTTAAGTATGTCTTTTACGGAATTCTTTATTTTATTGTGGTGTTTATTAACGGAGAAATGAATAACCATTAATTTTAAATGAATAACCGTATTTTAATGAAAAACACTACCTATAAGTTCTATTTTCATGCAATAAAAACAGAGTAAATTTAATTTTAATAAGTTACCTTACAATAATTTTATGAAACCCGAAACAGTAATATCCTTGCAAGTTAAAAACAATATTTGAACCACCATGTCATGTAGGTACTTGTTAGCGCATTATTCTGCAAATGTCAAAATTCCACGCTAAAACTGTCGTGCCAATATTAATAGTACATATATTCGGACCAACGTTGATGTGTTGTTGTTTTTTTTTTTGCAGTTTTCTTATAAAAGCGCAATCCGTGATGTATACCACTTAATTTTCCAAACAAATCGTTACTTTTTTTTAAAGCGATTTTAAATTTTTAACGATTTTGCGTTAGTTGTAGCAACCACTATGTAATCAAACGAATGTTTGACACATCGATTATAAAAATTCATAATTAAGATTCTTTTTGTTTCACCATGGTTTTACCCCTTCAAAATAAAAGGGATTGTTATCGGAAAGGGCTTTAATTTTCAAATGCCTACAAATGCCGCCCTTTGATTGAGTGCCGCCCGGGACGGACCGCCCCAATCGCCCCCTCTAGCTACGCCACTGGTATTATGGCAATATCTACGTTCCTTGGCAAAGTACCTACAAGGTCAGTTGACACAGCGTCTTTATAAGTAAGTTGCTACTTATTCCAACGTTTGAAAAATTAACTGTAAAGTTATCATTATTTGCCAAATAGATCAACTTAGATCATAAAACGAATTGACACAAGCCGTGTTTTAAAATATGACGGGAAAAGAAACACAGGGAGTAACGAGACAAAAGTTTGAAATCCAGAAATATATTTGCCCAATTTTTTAAACACATCGATGCCCTTGAGCTTAATATCTCTGCTAAATCTCAAGATGTTTCCATTCCATCAACATTCCGCCAGGAATAGCCACATACTGATATAGTCAGTGTGTTAGCGTATAAATACAGAACCCTACCTTAACATACTAATAGTAGACCATTCAGACAGCCCTAATAGTTAGGGCGGGGCACGGTGGTCTAGCGGTAGCGTGCTAGACTGTCAAACGTAGGCAAAAGAAAGCCAAGGGCTCTAGCCTTGGTGCTGGCAAGGCCTCTGGGACTTGGTGCTAGCCAAATATCCCTTTGTCGTTAGAGGTGGCCTAACAAAACTTGCGAACACTACTTCACTTGCCCCATAGGCCATCATGGTCTGAAAGGGGGTATTATTGTTTATTAATAGGCTAGAGCGTATTTAAAAAATACCCTGATGCTACTCCTAAAGATTGCATAATGCAATTGTACCATTTTAAATAACCCGCTGCTTAGGCCTATCTCATTAATGTTTTATTTCAATCCCCATTAGCTTCCGTTTCTTTCCTACTTGCAGTCAAACTTCAATTTTCGAGAAGGTTCAACTCATCAACTATGGTATTGATATTCATAAAAGCAGCTAGCATCGTTGTTGTGATAAGCTAGATTTCGGTCATTTTGTATACACATTTCTAGGGGGATCATTTAAAAGATTACTGATGACTAAATAAAATAGAGCAGAGAACTAGTAAATTGGCTGCAGCAAATCAGGTTAATCCTGGGAATTACGATGATTTCGAGTTTTTAGCAAGTTTATGAAGCACCTTTCTATTTAAAGTTCAACAAAAAGATTCATAACTTCAAGCTTCAATGTTTCTAATTTACATTTTTATAAAACTACATTTTCAGTATCTTTACGTTGGATTGCTATTAGAAACGTGAATAATTTTTTTTAGTATCTTTACGTTTGATTGCTATTAGAATTCATACTCATAAATAATCCTCTTCATTTTATGGAGGAAAAAACCCCTATTTCTTTTAAGAATAATTTAATTACACTCTGCTAATGAAATACTCGTTAAGCCCTACAGGGGCCGTACGAGCACAATGATGACTATGGGGTTAATGATAAATCATTTTGAACTTGCCCTATACATTAAAAATAGTTCTTTAAGATTTCTTACACCAGCATTCGGAACTTGATGTCTGGTGATGTTAAGAAACAAATTACCCGACTGAAAATAAGAGATTATATTTAAATGAAGAGATTAATAATTTATATCGATTTCAATGAAATATTTAGTAGATTTTTGTGAATTAAAAAAAATATATATATAAATAAATTTAAGATTTATTTATTTATTTTTTTACTAACAGCATTAAATAGATGATCTCTTTAAATTATTATTGAAATTATTCTGCAATTGTTTCAATACGTAACCGCAGCCGCAATCCGTGTGTGATAAAGGAGCTACCACAAATTTTGGTCATTAGTTCACTTCAAGCTACACCAAAAAAATTGGAAAAATAAATAGCATGTAAGTATTAAATACAAGCAAAAAAGACTTCCCAAGGACGTTCCGCCGTCGTTTAGAGTGGAATGTGGTACCTCCCCTCCAGAGGCGTCACTAGGGTTGGTGTCAACCGGGGCGGTAGCTCATGGTGCCACCACCTCATGATTTAATCCATAGAACTCCTTCGTGTTTTCCAGTGCCAAATAGCGGGAACATATAGAATTTTGTGGTCTGGTGTCACCCCCCTGATGGTGTCTCCCGGGGCGGCCCAACCCCTCCGCACCCCCTAGTGACGCCACTGCTCCCCTCCAATAGCCGTGTCGACCGTCCATAAATGTGCATCACGTCAAAAATACTATTAAGTATAGTTGTAACAAATAATCCGTGTAAACAAAGTTTTTCACTATAAAGCCCAACTTTTACCGCTCACAACTTAAGTCTTAGGGAAAAAATACTGCACAAAAAATACTGCACAAAAATGTACTCGCTTTGAACGTCCGCGTAAACTTGTTCAATATGCAAATGAGACTTATTTTTTTCTGATTGGCTGTTGGATCTGTAAGAGTTGAGGGACCAATCGCTATCGATGACCGGACAAAAAATAGAGTTTTATTATTTGGGATATGTCCCCCAAACTCAAACGATAGTTACAGTTTATGTGTTGTAAAATGTAAAAATTAAAATTAAGAATGTGTCTTTTTTTGCAAAAGACTTCGAAATAATAATAGAGACAAAGAAGTTGATGTTTGCTAACACAAAGATTTCATTTATTAAACCCATTAAACCCCATTTAAATTTGGAAAAGTCAGGACCAGTGCAGTCGTTATAAAGAGAAGAAACCGGAATGCTGAGCGTCAAACAAATTCTGGCTCTTCGTCACAATTAGATGATGGAAACATAAATGAAACCGAAGCATTATTAGCAAAACGAATTGTTTCCAGCATTACTTGAAAATATCACTCTTCGTATATTCACTTAGTTTTTGTTAGTGAGAATGACGCTGGTATCCCAACACCTCAGTGTTTTAGTGGCAGTGATGTTTGAGAATGACGCTGGCATCCCAACACCTCAAGGTTTTAGTGGCAGTGATGTTTGAGAATGACGCTGGTGTCCCAACACTTCAAGGTTTTAGTGGCAGCGATGTTTTATCGAATGCTCTCAACATTTGTTAATGTGAAGTGAATACAACAGTAAACGAGCAATACGCACTTTAAAAAAAAACATTGTTGGGTGACATAAAATCTATCCAGATATACATAAATAATACAATTATATTTTCAACTATATGGGTATACAAGTAGGCCCTCTATTTTGTCAGTAAGAAAATATACATTTAATAGAGAATTATCATAAGTCAATTGCAAAAAAAAATCTTGTCATGGCACAGAAATTTGAAATACAAATTTGGAATCAGCATGAAAAGTTTTGTAAGAAACACTTATTTACAAATTTGGAATCAGCACGAAATGTTTTGTAAGAAACACTTATTTACATATTTGGAATCAGCAGGAAATGTTTTGTAAGAAACACTTATTTACATATTTGGAATCAGCATGAAAAGTTTTGTAAGAAACACTTATTTACATATTTGAAATCAACACGAACAGTTATGTAAGAATAACTTATTTACATATTTGGAATCAGCATGAAAAGTTTTGTATGAAACACTTATTTACAAATTTGGAATCAGCATGAAAAGTTTTGTAAGTAACACTTATTTACATATTTGGAATCAGCGGGAAAAGTTTTGTAAGAAACACTTATTTACCTATTTCGAATCAGCAGGAAAAGTTTTGTAAGAAAAACTTATTTACATATTTGGAATCAGCATGCAATGTTTTGTAAGAAAAACTTATTTACATATTTGGAATCAGTATGAAAAGTTTTGTAAGAAACACTTATTAACATATTTGGAATCAGCATGAAAAGTTTTGTAAGGAACACTTATTTACATATTTGGAGTCAGCATGAAAAGTTTTGTAAGAAACACTTATTTACATATTTGGAATCAGCAGGAAAAGTTTTGTAAGAAAAACTTATTTACATATTTGGAATCATCATGAAAAGTTTTGTAAGAAACACTTATTTACATATTTGGATTCAGCATGCAATGTTTTGTAAGAAAAACTTATTTACATATTTGGAATCAGCAGGAAAATTTTTGTAAGAAAAACTTATTTACATATTTGGAATCAGCATGAAAAGTTTTGTAAGAAACACTGATTTACATATTTGGAATCAGCATGAAAAGTTTTGTAAGAAACACTTATTTACATATTTGGAATCAGCATGCAATGTTTAGTAAGAAAAACTTATTTACATATTTGGAATCAGCATGAAATGTTTTTTAAGAAAAACTTATTTACATATTTGGAATCAGCATGAAAATGTTTGTAAGAAAAACTTATTTACATATTTGGAATCAGCATGCAATGTTTTGTAAGAAACACTTATGTACATATCTGCAGTTTTCACAAAATGAAATTTTGTAAATCATTGTCTTATGTCAGGGCTAAAAATTAATTATATACTATTTTTCCAAAATTAAAACAAGGGGCAAAAAGTAGATTTTAAAAAAGAGATTGTGCAAAAAATGTCAAAGTTAAGTCTCATTGATGGAAGCTCTCGCCATAAATCAGTCGATGATATGGAGCATCTCATGCAGCATATAAAGGAATGTCCCATAATGCGAACTGACTATAAGAAACATTGGAATCAGTGCTTAAAGTCAATATCTTTTTTTCCTTCAAATAGCCATACATTCTGAAAGAGATTATTATTTTCATCTCTTCTTCCATAATTTTTTAAGAATTCATATTTTTAAACTAACGCGACTAAATTTCTCGTCACTTCACGCGTTGTTAATGTGTTTGTGTTGTGTTGTCATTGACAACCAAATTTAATTCTGAGGCCACATTCATGATCTCATGACATGAGGAAGATAAGATAAGCTTCCTTATTGTGATTGATGTCTTTGTGAACGTCAACAGATTGTAACACTCAACGGCGTCAAATCATTATTGTAATGATGTCTCTGTGAAGTCAACAGATTGTAACACTGAATGGCGTCAAATCTGGTTACCGTCTATTTCAGGAGCTGATGGTTTTTTTGGCAATCGTGAATGAAGTAAAAAATACTGCGACTTACATTTTGTGAGCCTTGCCCACCCCGTCACCCCGCCAGTCTTATCTTCATTAACACTACACAGAGTTGCAAATATGTTTCATTTAGATTTTTTTGTCTCGTTTTAATTCATCAAAACAATTTGTCTCTGAAAGCGTTTCTTTGTTATCTGGTGAGAAATAATATATCGGTTGTAACAATTAAAAAAAAATCATGACGTTCTAGATTTTCCCTAAAGGTATTTGAAATAATTTTCCTAAGTCAATGATACTTAGAATACGTTAATTTGATTATTTTTTTTATTATTAGAATAATAATAAAGAATTTATTTGTCCTTACTTTCATACTATTTTTCTTGATGCTAGAATTTGATATCATGTTTGGTAATATTAATTTAAACTGAAAGTGTAAGATTATATAGTATCTTGCTTGACCCATCCATCGGTTTGTTTCATATCTTGACAACCATAAAAATGATTGACCAATTGACGGTTGTCATTGTCAGCAATGAAAAATTGTCCCATTGACAGTTTTCATGACAACCGTGAAAATTATTATCCTAAAGACTTTTGTCATTGGAAACAACGGTCAGCCCTGATCAACATGCCTGACTTTTCGGTAACACTTTGAAGGCAAGGCGCACAAATTGCTGAAATTTAAATATCTTTTCTCTGATTGTTGCCGGAGTCAAAGGAAAGAGACTTCATAGCCTCCGTTACACATCGAATGTGTAAGTACAAATATTTCAAGAAAATTGCAAATGTTTACAAACTAAATTTAACTTTGAATACATGACCACTGTCGTCCCAATCTACTGTTTTAAATTTGTTTTGCAGCCGCAAAAGATATATTGAAATTGATATTATAAACTTTTTAAAAAAATTATTAGAAAGTAGTTGTATTTTTATTTTTATTTGTGTTGTATTTCCAGGATCTTTTTCTACCTGTTGAACATATAAATTGATTAAAACGATTACATGGCACTGTTTTGCCAATAGATCATCTCTCATGGTCTGTGGACGCAATTATTTTCTGCATAGATGGAGCGTCTGTATACCTAAGATAAGATAAGTAAATGAGCTACCTCCCCAGTTGACACCAACCCTAGTGACGCCTCTGGTACCATGTAAATCTCACTGTTTCAATGTAACCCAGTATATTATCTTTTGCTCAGTGTAGATGAGGGACAGAGGTGTCAAGATTAAATAACAGGTTTATGGAAAATAAATGTAGATTTAGACACAGAAATTTATCGAATACATTTTTTTTTCATTTCTGTTATGTTCATTTATTTAGTGTGTTGTTGTTCGTCCGTCGAATAGACAAGGACCACTCTAGTACATATAATACTACTGCTATGAGGGCAGAAAAAAATAATTGGAAAATAATACTAGCAATGAACAGTAATAGCGTAGAAAAGATTGGAAACTAAAAATAGGTTTTATGTATATTTTAAGCTCGTTTAATGAGAGATAAGATATGTTAGAAGTACAGAATGTCAATATAGAAACAGTTTTGCATCTAGAGTTATGTCTGTTGGTCTCTTGGTGTGACATAAACTTTGAACGCTCGTGACGTAACAAAATCTTGTTTTTCCATTTACAGAAAGTCGACACACGTATCTTATCTTGAACTGCTTAGGAAATTAAGAAAAAATTCAAAATATTAAATGTGACCTGAATTTTTAAAAACCTCAACAAACGAACATCTAAAATGTTAAAATAATATAAAAGAAACATTTCGCCGTCCTCAAGATCTCTATAAAGAATTAGTGAGCGAAATAAATTTGTTTCCCGTGCAGATCTTTTTAATAGATATAATAATTAGCAGTAGAAAATGCTTTTTTTTCTTTGTATGTGTGTGTGGGGGGGAAGGGGGGATTTTTAGTCTTTTTTAAAACATTTGTGATGGGTTAAAGTGATGGAACTTGTCACGGTTAGATGTTATGGTGTGAGAATGACTGAGCGAAAATGTAGGGTGAATGATAAACAAAGCGTGAACACCCGTGGACTTGAATACTCGCTCACCGGGTGTTCACAGGGGAGTGTGTAGAGATGTCAGGTGAGAGTGTCAAGGAGGGAACAGTGTGTATTAAGCAGGCAGAGGGACGAGTGTTGAGTGTGGACCAGGACAGTCCTGTTTTATCGATATGTTGAGAGAGAGAGAAAACACAGTGAATGTATTCTATGATAGCTGCTACACTGTACTGCTATGAATATAGATATGTCTATATATACTGTAAATAAACGTCATTTTATCTGTTGAATCAAGTCTTGTGAATACTTTTTCCACACTACTGGACGCCTGATGTATATCTGTGGTCAAAACGGGTGGACCTAAAAATCCCCCTAGACAGCGAGTCCGCCACAGTGGGGGCCCCGTCAAACTTGTTGAGCTGTTTGTAGCCACATCTTCGTGGCTTGAGACCACTGCCAGTCAGACATCGAGAACCAGACAACCAGAACCAGACTACGAGAACCAGACAACGAGAACCAGACAACGAGAACCAGACAACGAGAACCAGACATCGAGATTAGGAGCCGAAAGAACTTCGAGAGGAATACGAACTTTGTGGATTATATTCAGTGGACAAATATATTTCATGTGATTTTCATTTATGTATGGTCTCATCGTGAGTGTATTCTACATGTACAAGTAAGATTTCATTATTTATTTAAGATTAGGAAAGTTGTAAAGTATTTAAATAATTCAAATAATACTGGAAAATAAATAAATAACTAACTAATTATAAATATAAATAAGTGACAGATAAAATAATGGTGTTACCAAATTTGGACGAAATAAGGAAAAGGGCCTTAGATCTGGGATTAGAAGGGGAAGAGGCAAAGAAGTGGGTAATAGAGGAACACCGGTTAGCACGTGAAAAACAATATAGAGAAGAAGAAGAAGAAAGGAAAGAAGAACGTGATAGAAAATTGAGGGAGGAAATCGAAGAAAGGGATATCAGGGCTTTTAAGCGGGAGGAGGAGAAAAACAGGTTAGAACATATAAGGAAAATGGAAGAAATGAAAGCGAGTGAGGGACTGACTCGCAAGGTAGAACAAGGGAACACGGGGCGCTCAGGAAATAAATTACCCATGTTTGATGGAATGGGGGACAATTTAGAATTTTTTCAATGATGAATTTAATTGATGGAATTCTAATGATGGGTTTAAGTGATGAAAATTCAATGATGGGTTTCATTGATTGAACTCCATTGATAGCACTCCAATAGTTTACATCATTTCTAATTGTCCGTATATGCAACGGATGGTAGTGAACAGAAGTTCTGCATGAATTAAATTTAATTCAAAGAGACAAACAACACGCGATTCATCTCTCAACTTGGGAGCTATTGAGTAAACAAGATCAGTGATGATTCATTGTTGTCAAGAGATAAGGTTACATCAACACTGTAAGTCAGAACTCTCCTAAAACCCTGTACCTAATCAGCAGCATGGTGACCCATTTTCGGTCATCTTTAGAACAACTCAATGAACTTTGAACTTACATTTTAAATGTCTTTTGTTGAAAGTTGACCTCTCAGATCACGACTTAGCTCCACTATCACGAAACAATACCAGCAACTAATTATTATTTTATCTATTCTGTAAATAAAATCAAAGATAGAGTGCTTAAGTGTCCCTCTCTGTCTCTATGTCTCTCTCTTTCTCACTCTCTCTCTCTCTCTCTCTCTCTCTCTTCTCATTAATATTTTTAACCATCTCTTCCTCATTCATTCTTAATCTTTCTCTTGTAAAAATCTGTTGTTTTTTTTTTAAAAACTCTTACTCTTTCATTCGCTTCGTTCAGAATTTTTTTTTAAAGTCTCTTTTTCTCTGCAGATATCAGTAACTTAACTCACGATATTTACCTCTAAAAACCTTTGCAAAAAGCAGGACTTTAAGCATAGCAAATAACATCAATATGTGCATGCCCATATATATTTGTACACCATCAATATGACTATGCCCATATATATTTCGTTTGTCATCAATATGAGTATGCCCGTGTATATTTCGTATGCCATCTCTAATTTCTCTAATTAACTCAATCCTAAATGTTTTAAAGGCGTCTTCAGCCGTGAGCTTAAGGCTTTCAAAAGGTCTTCCCTAAAAAATCTCCTAGCTATTCCCTCCTCTCACACCCCTCACTATGAGCACTTGGTTGTAAGTAGAGTTGTTAACTTCGTGTTCGTTTGTTTTTATTATTTTTTTTTTTGGATGGTGCTTTCGCACAACATCTTCTCTCTTCCCCTCTGTCTCTTTCTCTTTCTTTCTCTCTCTCTCTCTCTCTCTCTCTCTCTCTCTCTCTCTCTCTCTTTCCCCCCTCTCTCTCTCTGTGTGTATAGAAGGAGCGTTTGTATAGATAAGACAATATGTGTTTTATAAACGCCGAACCCTATAGAGTGGCAGTTCACCAGTTGCTGTGGTGTCTGTAACGAATTCAACGCGCTGGTGACAAAATAGTTGTTTAAATACAGAACAAAACACTTAAATAAAAATAATAACATGTATTTCAGAATTGTGTACACAAATTTAAAAAAAATTAATAAGCAGCTTCCTTTGCATAAATTCAACTTTTATTTTTAGTGTTTAAGGCCTGGCGATTTTGAAGAGATCAAAGTTATCAAAATGAAAGCTTCATAATCATACAAAAACACAAATCGACTCCCAAGATAATAACATTAAATGACATCGATGTCTCATTAAACACTTGGTTTTCAACATGGTTACCAAAACGTTAATTATTACATTTAAAGTTAATGGTATGGTAAATGAACTATTGAATGATAATCTATTTTAGTGAGAATTATTAGTTTGTTTAACGATGAACTGATTACTAATAGTATGTTCAATGATAAAAGGATGAGCCATTGCATGGTGAATGATTAAATGAAAATCTATTTTATGGTGAATGATTAAATGAAGAGCCATTGTATGGTAAATGATTAAATGAAGAGCCATTGTATGGTAAATGATTAAATGAAGAGCCATTGTATGATGAATGACGTAGTGATGAACAATAGTAGTTATAATGTTTAAAGGATAACAATATAATTAAAAAAAATAATGAGTTACAGATGGACTTATGATAAGTGACTTGATGATTCAAAAAATCTATTTTGTAAACAAAGGAACTTATCGATTTCTATGATTAAGTTTTTAATCATTGCTGAATTGTGGGTGGTCGTTGAGAGGTGAACTCACTATTCCAGTCATCCAATTGGCATGACATTCGAGTAAAAAGTTTTTGAACTTGACCTAAAACATTTCTTAAGCCCTCCTCAGATAAAGTGGGCATCAACAACGTCCTGGTCACTTTCGGGGCCTCTTGACCTATTTTAGCGACCTCCTGTTTAATAAAATCCGGCGGTGTCCTTCGTAGGACACACAGGGCTTTGTCCAGAAAGTCCAGGCAATCTCTGATTAATGACGTCTTCTCACCCGCATTAAACACTGGTGTCAGGCTGTCCAGCAATTCCTTGCCCAAAACGGCCATCTCGAACAGATTCTTCTTCCCGCTGAGTAAAGTCTGCACCAGCTTAATTATCTTCTGAACTCTGACGATGATGACAACGAATCCGGTTGATTTCGGTCTATCCTCCGTGTTGATTGTCAATTCATTTTCACCGACGCGACCGTCAACGTCTAGTGGTGTGGTAAAAGATGCGCCATTCGTTTCTGTGACCTGTTTCAACGACTGACCAGTCGTCTTCTCGGTCATTCCTACGCCATTACTTGAGGGGACGACTGTAACGCGACCATCTGATGACCAAATAACGTCAGGGTCATTAGTGTTGATAACATAAATATCATTTTTCCTTGATGTAGTCAACATTTCTTTAGAAACTATTCCTTTGTTAGTTGTTTGGATACCTAGACTGTTTGTGCCTGGACTTTCAGTACTTTTAACCATACCTCCAGTACTTGCTCCCATACTCCCGGTACTTGTACCCATACTTCTAGTACTTGTACCCATACTTCCTGTGCTTGTACCCATACTTCCACTACTTGTACCCATACCTCCAGTAATTGAACCCATACTTCCACTACTTGTATCAATACTTCCACTACTTGTACCTATACTTCCAGTACTTGTACCCATACTTCCTGTACTTGTACCCATACTTCTAGTACTTGTACCCATACTTCCTGAGCTTGTACCCATACTTCCACTAATTGTATCCATAATTCCACTACTTGTACCCATACTTCCAGTAATTGAACCCATACTTCCACTACTTGTACCCATACTTCCACTACTTGTACCCATACTTCACCCATACTTCCAGTAATTGAACCCATACTTCCACTACTTGTACCCATACTTCCACTACTTGTACCCATACTTCCACTACTTGTACCCATACTTCCACTACTTGTACCCATACTTCCACTACTTGTATCCATACTTCCAGTACTTGTACCCATACTTCCTGTACTTGAACCCATACTTCCACTATTTGTACCCCTACTTAAACTACTTTTACCCATACTTCCAGTACTTGTATCCATACTTCCACTACTTGTACCCATACTTCCACTACTTGTATGCATACTTCCAGTACTTGTACCCATACTTCCTGTACTTGTACCCATACTTCCACTAATTGTACCCCTACTTAAAATACTTGTACCTATACTTCCAGTACTTGTAACCATACTTCCACTACTTGTACCCATACTTCCAGGACTTGTACCCATACTTCCAGTACTTGTATCCATACCTCCACTACTTGTATCCATACTTCCTGTACTTGTAACCATACTTCCACTATTTGTACCCCTACTTAAACTACTTGTATCCATACTTCCAGTACTTGCACCAATACATTCTGTGCTTGTACCCATACTTCCAGTGCTTGTACCCATACTTCCAGTACTTGTACCCATACTTCCAGTGCTTGTTCCCATACTTCCAGTGCTTGTACCTATACTTCCAGTACTTGTACCCATACTTCCAGTACTTGTACCCATACTTCCACTACTTGTCCCCATACTTCCAGTACTTGTACCCATACTTCCAGTACTTGTACCCATACTTCCTGTACTTGTACTCATACTTCCACTACTTGTACCCAGACTTCCAGTACTTGTACCCATACCTTCTGTGCTTGTACCCATACGTCCAGTACTTGTACCCATACTTCCTCTACTTGTCCACATACTTAAACTACTTTTACCCATACTTCCAGGACTTGTAACCATACTTCCACTACTTGTACCCATACTTCCAGTTCTTGAACCCATACTTCCAGTACTTGTACCCATACTTCCAGTACTTGTATCCATACTTCCACTACTTGTATACATACTTCCTGTACTTGTACCCATACTTCCACTACTTGTACCAATACTTCCAGTACTTGTACCCATACTTCCTGTGCTTGTACCCATACGTCCACTACTTGTACCCAGACTTCCAGTACTTGTACCAATACTTTCTGTGCTTGTACCCATACTTCCAGTGCTTGTAACCATACTTCCAGTACTTGTACCCATACTTCCAGTGCTTGTTCCCATATTTCCAGTACTTGTACTCATACTTCCAGTACTTGTACCCGTACTTCCTGTACTTGTACTCATACTTCCAGTACTTGTACCCATACTTCCAGTACTTTTACCCATACTTCCACTAATTGTACTCATACTTCCAGTACTTGTTTCCATATTTCCTGATCTTGTTTCCATACTTCCTGTGCTTATACCCATACTTCCAGTACTGCTAGTCATACTTCCAGTATTACTACCCGTACTGTCAACATTCGTTATTGTACTTTCAGTACTTGTGACATTACTTCCGATACTCCCTTCTTTAATTCCTTTAGTTGATTCTTCTCTACTTTCAGTAATCCTTGCATCACTATTACCGCTTATTGTTTCTGTATTTCCCATTGTATTGCTATAATAATCAGCTGTAGCGTAACTCGTCGTTTTCAGTTCATCCCTGCCTACCCCCCTGGAACTCATGAAGTCTGACCAGTACGTGGTGATTCGCGTCCAGTAACTATCACCTTCACCGTCTGTCACTTGTTTTACACCATCTGTGACCTGTGACCTTTGATTTTCTGTAGTTTTCTGGTTAGTTCCATCAAATTCAGTGGAAGTGTCGTACCCTTGAGTGGTTGTATCAACGTTTCCCAAGTTTAGGGCATCAGTCTCTTCCGTCGATAGTTCCCCGGTGGACAATCCATCGCTTACCCCATTGGTATTTTGATAAGATGTCCAAAGACTTTCAGGTGTTTCCTCATTAGTGAGGTGGTTGGCTATATTTTCTGTTGTCCTGAAGCTGCCAATGGTTCCTTCATTGGTGACGCCCTTGTCGTACCCGATTGTTTTCCAATGAACTCTGGTGGATTCTCTTGCACCAACACTTGCCTGGCCTGTTGTAAACCTTTCTCCTGTACCAACACTTGCCTGGCCTGTTGTAAACCTTTCTCCTGTACCAACACTTGCCTGACCTGTTGTAAACCTTTCTCCTGTACCAACACTTGCCTGGCCTGTTGTAAACCTTTCTCCTGTACCAACACTTGCCTGGCCTGTTGTAAACCTTTCTCCAGTATCAAGACTTGCCTGGCCTGTTGTAAACCTTTCTCCTGTATCAACACTTGCCTGGCCTGTTGTAAACTTATCTCCTGTACCAACACTTGCCTGGCCTGTTGTAAACCTTTCTCCTGTATCAAGACTTGCCTGGCCTGTTGTAAACCTTTCTCCTGTATCAAGACTTGCCTGGCCTGTAGTAAACCTTTCTCCTGTACCAACACTTGCCTGGCCTGTAGTAAACCTTTCTCCTGTACCAACACTTGCCTGGCCTGTTGTAAACCTTTCTCCTGTATCAACACTTGCCTGGCCTGTAGTAAACCTTTCTCCTGTACCAACACTTGCCTGACCTGTTATAAACCTTTCTCCTGTGCCAACACTTGCCTGGCCTGTTGTAAACCTTTCTCCTGTACCAACACTTGCCTGGCCTGTTGTAAACCTTTCTCCTGTATCAACACTTGCCTGGCCTGTAGTAAACATTTCTCCTGTGCCAACACTTGCCTGGCCTGTTGTAAACCTTTCTCCTGTATCAACATTTGCCTGACCTGTTGTAAACCTTTCTCCTGTGCCTACACTTGCCTGGCCTGTAGTAAACCTTTCTCCTGTACCAACACTTGCTTGGCCTGTTGTAAACCTTTCTCCTGTACCAACACTTGCTTGGCCTGTTGTAAACCTTTCTCCTGTGCCAACACTTGCCTGTCTTGTAGTAAACCTTTCTCCTGTGCCAACACTTGCTTGGCCTGTTGTAAACCTACTCTCAGTCCAGTGACCATCAGTCCAGTGACCATCAGTCTGGGGACCAACAGTCTGGGGACCATCAGTCCATTGACTTTCAGTCCAATGGCCATCAGTCCGGTGGCCATCAGTCTGTGGACCATCAGTCCAGTGGCCATCAGTCCATTGACCTTCAGTCCGGCGGCCATCAGTCCGGTGGCCATCAGTCTGGTAGCCATTAGTCCAGTAACCATCAGGCCGTTGACCTTCAGTCGTCACCTTGATCCCAGTGAGGGGTATTTCGGTAGACGAGCCTTTAGTAAATCCACCCTCATTAACGTCTTCCTCACCGTAGTCATCAGTCCCACCAGGACTAGGCGTTGTCCACTTCTGACCATCTACGCCTTCTCTTTCTCTCGTCCACTGCATGTCCGTCGTATGATAACTTTCCCTCCCTCCATCTGCGTCACTGCTAAATTCTTTTCCCGTTGACTTCCTAGAAGACCCATGGTCAGCTACAACAGTTGTCTTTCCCTGAGTCCATCCACGATCACCTTCTGCGTCGCTGCTTGCGCCATTGCGCCACTGGTCAACTGTCGTCCCTTTGCTGTTTAACACGCCGCTGATAGTTGTCATGGCCCATTGACCAATGCCCAATCCATCGATAGGGTTATCTGTTCCTCCCTGGTTCCCGGTTCTGTCCCCGCCGTTCCCAATGAATTTGAAAATATCCAAGATTCCATTGTTCCCCCCAAACAGAGAAATGACGAGTTTAATGACTTGCCTGAGTTTTTCCATAAAAACAAGCGCAGTTCTTTCTGGAATGTTGAAGAAGGCGAGGATTTGTCTGAAGAAAGTGGTGTAATCCGTCTCGATGAAGACCTCCAGTTGGTCCATCGCTGAATCCGATTTTCCCGAGAAGATGCACACAGCGATGTCCAGTAGTTTTTGAAAGCCTCTGACCACTGGAGAGCAGTCCACGGCGAAGGCCTTGCTGATGATTTCGGTGATATCCTGCAGTCGGACGACAATATCCACCAGATAAGAATTCGGCCCGATGGAAGCGCTCAGAAACTTTATTAAAACTTGAATGTCTCTTTCAACATGGATGTAGGATCTTTGGGTCTTAGTTGTCATCACCCTTGCAAAGATATTTGAGTTTTCGACATTTGTTGATGGAAAATTTGAATCTGCGGGTTTAGCTTTTGATTTATTTGGATTCTTTCTTTCCTCCACAAACTTTCCAAGGACCGTATTGGCGATTCCTTTTAATTTGTTAACATTACCGAAATTATTACCAGGGGTGGAGCTTGGATCCAGGCTCTCAAATACCTGTTGAATACCTTGTTGGTTTACCCCACGGTCTTCTACGGCAAAATCTGGTCGTTCAGTTCGCTCGATGGTAGATTCGATAAATGTCTGGGGTATGACTAGTCCCTTATCAATGGCTAAAAGAACAGATGTGTTTTTTGCATGACCTGATGCCATGAGTCCAGATTGTTTGGATCCAGTTCGTGAATAGTTTATCTTCGAATTGTCCAAAGTCTGTTCCGTTTTGTTTGTTGATTTCAAAGAGGCTAGTTCTGGGCTTGAGGAGATGGTAGCCGTGATGTTGTTTGTAGAGGAGGGGGATATGGTGGTGTTGTTGATGGACGAGACCAACGTGGTGGTGGTGGTGTTCATAGACGAGGCCGATATGGTAGTGTTGTTGATGGCGCTGTGAATGTTGACCGTTAATGGATTTGATCCTACAGTCAGTGCCATGAGCGTGACAGCGCTCAGGTGGTAGATGAAGTTCATCTGTGGAGAGACGATTTAAAGAATTAAATACACTTTCTCAGTCATTGTACTCACATTTCGCATTTGTTTACCAGGCTAACGTCATCTTTTGTACTTACTCACTAGTCTTCCAAGTACACATGTTGTTAAGTACGCAATATCCTCAATTTATCATGACTGACAGAGACCAAATCATAGTAAACTATGGAATTACTGAGATTCTTTGTATATAGACTTTTCTCTGTACTTAAAAAAATAAAACAAATTCCAAATGCACAAAATCAAATTTTAAGGAGGCTTGAGTTGGGAAAACATGAGTGCGTGTGTGCGGGGGTACTGGCGGTTGGGCTATGAGAATATTTGGGCTGGTCCACTGTTACAACAAAGGATGAGAGGTGCCTCACCTGCCCAGCCAATTACCAGAAAGTTTGGACAACTATACAAGAACACAATATGGGAGCAGTATGTTCCTGCCAAGGACAATTAATGACTGAAACAAGTTTCCAAAAGTTTATGTGAAAACTCTTGATCTACAGCAAATATTAACTAACACCCACGATGAGCAACAGGCGATATTTCATCTCCACAGTTTAATAAGCTTATCGTCAATCTTCATAAGGGCCATAATGAAACACATCTTGATTAAGCACCCTCTATATACAGAAGGAGAGGAATCTTGTTTACAAAGGAACATAAGTCGTGTTCCCTGTTACTTGAATCAATTTATCGAGAGTTGTCTTGTTTAATTATAGCCAAAAGTAAATTTAAATAATACTTCATTATAAAATTGAGGTTAATATGAGAGGATCTGCAATATAAAGAGAAGATATTTGTACTTCGTATGATTGCTTTGATTTAAAAAATGTAGACATCTTTAACTAGCATTATGTGGTTTAAACTTTAAAATATTAACATTTGAAAACACAAAGATAAATATAATACTGTTTAATATATTAGAGAAATTTTATAAAACACTAAAAGATTTACACTCAATTGCAAGTTCTCACTTACAAAGACTCCAGACTCTGGAGTAAGTATTTTCAATGAAGAAAATAAAAACAATTTAATCTTCTCGTCATAAAACACGCAAATTTCATTACATAAAAATCGCATCTGCTCTTCTGTGTTGTATTTTGTTAACCAAATAACTTTTAGTGCCTTTTGATTTTATGTTCATAAGAAATTTTTAGTTTCTTTACATTTAATTATTTTATGTAAATTTTTCTATTGCTTATTTAGTACGGCAATCCTTCCTTTATAAGCATTATTTTGTTTTCAAATTTTAATTATTAAATCTAAAAAATAACTTAACTGAAGGAAGTAAATAAATCAATGATTTAAAAACTAAAATTGAGAATAAAAAAAATGGTTTATATCAAATATAGATTTAATAGGTAGGAAGAAGTTAAAATATCTTAACTTGCATTGCAAAATTACCACGATTACGTCATTGAGATTACATAGCCTCTAAATCAACACGCAATTTACTTATACTATTGGAATATCTATATAATAATGCGCCTAAGCACATTTCCGTCCGTCAGTGTGTGTGTGTGTGTGTGTGTGTGAAGCCCCTATACCACGCAACTCTTGCTAACTTTTTTTTTTAAATTGAAAATATAGACGCAAAATCATAATGATTTTGGGTTTGAGATTAACAGAGGGTGTGGTTTTGCGCGCCGTAAAAAAAACAATCAAGTGGCGTCATGAAGCTTTTATTTTATTAATTTATGTGATGTTACTTTTTATCTTCATTATAATCCGAGTGTGTGAATATGCATGTGTGCGAGTATGTTTATGTGTATGTGTGTATGTGCGTCTGTGTGTGCGTGTGACTGTTCGTTTTTATTTCATAGTTTTCTAAAAGTGAAATTAAATTTTGAAAAGACGTTACCACGTAATCTTTTATGTATAGTTAAAATTATGCACTGGATTGTGAAAAATTCCGTAAATTTTATGAACACAAGTTTCTGCCGATGCGATCTGCATGGGTGCTTGAATAAAAGATAACGGGAAGTCATTGAATGTGACTTATAAAACTGTTAATGAGAAAAACAATCTCTTATGATTTTTTTTTTGAGAGATGGTTTTTACTTTATGTTTGATTATAGAAGATTTTTTTTTTTTTTTTTAAAGAATTTTAGAAGAAATGAGCCCTTGCGCATTAGTTAGATGATTACTCGCATGAATTGCC
>MUZC01002910.1:186429-201429 GCA_002072015.1 Radix auricularia
GGGGGGGGGGCTATGTGCGTATGTGTGTGTGATTTGGTTATTTCTGTGTCTGCTAATGTTGCGCCTCTAAGATGACAACCAGTATTTTTAAAAAAATAACTTTACAAACAAAAATAGTAATAAATTACTACGCTGTAGATAGAATGGGTCGAAACGTCCTGGGTCGAAACGCCCTAGGGTCGAAAAGTCCCTTGGTGGAACTGTCCGGAATCGAATCACCCCGGGATCGAATCGACCGAGGTCGAAACTTCCGTGGTTGAACCGACAGGAGTCGAAACGACCTGGGGAAAAAACCTGCTTTGGTCGAACTGCAAGGGTCGAACCGTCCGGGGTCGAATCGTCTGGGGTCTAAGTGTCCAACGACGAAATAGAAAATACTTTTTGAACAACTTAAGTAAACCAGCAGGGTACATTTTCAGCTCAAACCTTTAAAACAATTTAACTCATACATACCTTAATTTTACATCAATATTCACATAATTAATATCTGGCTCATAAACAAAATCATATCAATTTGACTAACGCCCTGCTTAGCCTAGAAACAGAAATAATGGTTTGGAGAGCTTTTCCCTTGAAAAAAGTAATCTTAAAACATGTATTTTACTCTAAGACCTAATGAATGATAAAACATCCATTTCGAAAAATTGGGCAAATTTCTCGAACAATTCGTTTGCATGTCATACGCTTTCGGTAAAAACTGTTCTTTAAGGTGTAAATATATCAAGTGTAAAGAAATATCACGGGTATTACGACTTATAAATAGGATCTAACATAAGAAAGTGCGAGTATATAGCATGCGTTATTAAAGGGGTTAAAGCATGGTGCATCAATCGATCTGAATGGAACGATGAGGTTGAGCAGGCCAGAGCCCTACATGGGCTGTACAGCCAAGGATTTTAATGATGATGCTGTATTAAGCAGAAATACCAAAATTGATGGGTTAATATTTAAATTAATAAAAGTTTTATTTTTCTCTACAGACATATCGTTGTTTTTATTACAAGGGGTTTGATTTATCACTACCCTAATTTCCAGATGCGTTTACATTAATTTTTAAGGAGAATTTGAGACCCTAACCCAAACAAAGTTATTCTTATTGTGCCTACCCGTAGCGTAGCACGGGTATTTTGCTCGTATTAAAATAAGCATTGTTTAAAAAAGCGATTTATAAAATGTTAAAATAAACAAGTTCAATATTTTCGTATTCACTTGTAACTAGTTAAATTTGATTATCATTTTATCATTGTATTCTAATTAAAATTTGTCCTAATTTTACAATAACAAATGTGTTGAATTTATTTACAATTATTATAACATTTCTGATTGTTGTCAGCTAAATACAGTTAGTTAAATACATTGTTTAAAATTTAAAAAAAACTTTATTAAAAAATAGTAGCAGAGAGCCTTCAAAAATATGTACGCCTGGAAAGAAAGAAATGGAGCGCAATAAAATATGTGTCCGAACTCACTCAACAACAACAACCGGACTTACTGTGAAATCTTTACCGAAACTTCGACCTAAAGAATAAAAATCTCTCATCAGAACAAAAGCCTTTCATCAAGCAGCCACTGGTCAGTTAGCTGTTCTCCTACTGGACGTTTCACTGACCCACCAGCCGCTATGTCATCTGCCTTTTCTACCCCCCGTTTGTTGACCAAATTAATTTGATTTCAACCATCCCAACATTTCCACATTTCGACCTATTTTTTGAAAATATATATTTTGTTTAATCGCGTCGGCATTCAGCCATCAAACAATCCTAATGGAGCGTTACGTTGACAGTAAACGAAGGAGTAAAATTCATGCGCTCTAAACCTAACAAATGACGTAAAGAGTGAGATGACGTCCCTCCCCACTACCTCACCCCGCCCTAATTTTAAAAGTCTTATCAAATAGACGGACGGGATTGAACAAATTAGTTCGTGAACATGGCGGGACAATTGCTTGACATTTCTTCCATTCTCCCCCATGGGAGACTATTGGTTAAATTTACCAGAAACTAACCAAATTGTCGGACGTTGGGGTTTCCCCACTACGTGAGTGAATCGTGGGAATTCTGGTCTAGGTCATTACGTAACAGATTTTACTTTTCAGACGACAGTAAGAGATTAAAACAGAAGGATACAGGATTATATTGGCTGATTTAAAAAAAATTTATTTATTATTATTATTTTATTATTATTATTTTTTNTATTTTCAAGCCAATCAACCGCTTGCATGATCTATGAAATATATCAAATTTAAATAAATGTAATGTGAAGAAGTCACCTAAATATTTTGTGATCTCCTTCGAAACCTTGGAGAGTTTCCCAAGATGTTAGTTTTTCCTGTAGAGTAGAGTGTCCTTAATAGAGAGTTTGTTGAGTAATTAAAAATTAATGTATCCTGTATTTCTTTTCTTACTCAACGACAGAAGCAGTAATAAATAATCAAACAAACAGAAATTTTAATACTGCTTGAAAATTAGGAATATATTTTTTTACATTTGAGGATAACTTTTATTTATAATAATAATTTGATGATTAATGACATAAAGCATTGTCCCAACAAGCAACTGCACCCAAAGGGCTTTATATTCCTTTTGGTCAAACAAACATAGTTTAATGAACGCTGACAGTCTTAACAGTTGTAAATGAATGATAAATATGGGTTATATTCATAATATAACTTGGGTGTCACAAACATGAATAAAATTCCAGATAAATAATGGATTTGATCGTCATCCATTTCAAATAATCTCATCCTAGAATACGAATGCCTTCTGCGATGTCAGTCTGGACGAATTAACAGTTGTAACCGTTACAAAATTAATAGGAAGGGTTTAGCGTGTACATGTATGTTATTAATCTTTTTTTGAAAAGAATGTTTTTTGGGGATGCGCTCTTTTGTTCTGCCACAAAAATGTATTGCTACATCATGGTAGCTACAATGGTACATCATGTGATGGTAGCTACAATGGTACACCATGTAATAGTCAATACAATGGTACATAATTCAATGTTAGCTAGAATGGTAGATCATGTAATGGTAGCTAGAATGGTAGATCATGTAATGGTAGCTACAATGGTACATCATGTAATGGTAGCTACAATGGTACATCATGTAATGGTAGCTACAATGGTACATCATGCAATGGTAGCTACAATGGTACATCATGTAATGGTAGCTACAATGGTACATCATGTATTCGTAGCTACAATGGCAGATCATGGAATGGTAGCTACAATGGTACATCATGTGATGGTAGCTACAGTGAAACTCCATGTAATTTCTATGACACGTGATGGCAGCTACAATGGCATAACTTGTGACTCCTGTCACATGCCATTGGGGCATGTTAAAGCCCCAAGACAACAAAACCCGTCGATGTTTATTGGAATGTCACACGTTGTTGCTAAGCTCCCTTTGTGGCATGGCGTGCATGTTTCTATTTATAGGAACGATGTGTTAGGTATGGAATTTTGTAAATAAAAATTGCCGTTGTAAATATAGGTGTCATAATACAAGTATAAAGTGCATACACCTACTGAAAGGAGTGGGCGCGGTGGTCTAGCGGTAGCACGCCAGACTGCCGAACCGAGGCAGAAGTGAGCCACTGGTTCCATCCTCGGTGCTGGCAAGGCCGCGGGAGCATTGCCCCTTGCTTGTTAGTGGTGGTTAAATAAAACTTAAGAACAGTACTTCACATGCCCCACAGGCCGTCATGGTTTGAGCTTATGTCGATTAATTCATGTCGAATGCTTTTAGCGTATTAAAGTGTGGGGTGGAAGAACGAATAGAGAGAGACTGATGAAGTTCAAGAATAATTACAGAATATAGAAGTTTTGGTAAAAGCTCAAATCAGTTTTAGTCACACAGCGTTGAATATATAATGGCATAGTCTTATTTTAGAAAAAAAAAAAAAAGCTTTAAATTTTTTTAGCGTTTCTAGCCATAACGATAAATTTCAAAGTAGTGGTGAGAGACATTTTGATGATCTTGGCGCAAGAACATTTTTTATTTCATCAGCACAAGGAAGACAACCCTAGATCGGTTCTGGAAACGAATAAACAGAATAATTTATTACCTTTGACCAGTTGACATGTAATGAACAGTTGCAGTGGGTATTTCTGAGCCGTTTCTGTGGTTAGTTGTTTGTGATTAGTAAAAAAAATGATTAGAATGCTTTACTGGACACGTGTTAGCAATCGGTACCCGGGAACTCGGGTACCCCTTGCCGTGCAATTACCGAGGTAGTAAAATTGCGCCCGGTTACCAGTGAAAATGTGACTGCAATGTATATACCAAATAGTCGACAATTTATCACATTAACGTTTCGTTTGAAATATAAGCTGTGAAATATTTTAACAAGAAAATGATTAAAAAGACATATGTACAATCTATAATGCATTTGGATACATCTTTTTTCTCTGAACATAAACAAAATTCACTCGACACAAAAAATATTTTAGTTCTTTGAGGCGGTGTTTTATGTTTAAATTATATCGGTCTACGAGATTTTCTAATTTTTTCAAGAGAGCAAGCCATGTAAGAAATTCGTAAGACAGAAGAGATTTATGTACATTCATAATCTTGTGATTTTTGCATTATAATGGTCAATAAATTTAAACGCCAAAGGCTATATTGGAACCAAAAATTAAAAAAAATAAATCTTTATTGATTTAAATTAGTGAAAATGTTTTTATTGCACATTACATATACAAAAGTCCATGTCAAGCCTAAGTAGCAATATTGTCTTTACTACTTAATTTTCAGTATTTTGATTTTGTTGGAGAACTGTTGTTGTCTTCAAGAGGAAACCAATATTTTTATATTATGATCAACTCAACCCCGAGACAGGAGCTATGTACAAAACTTTATTTCGCGTAGATCATTTTGATAGTACACAAACAAGTTTTAAAAAAAAAACCTTCCCATTTTTCGAGCGAAATCCTACAAATTTCTTGAGTTGACGTCCCGTCTAGCCAACCACCAGACCATCCTGGTCAAAAGAATAAAAGTAAACATTACTCTGTTGACCTTCGGCTACTACGTAGAAACCTTTGCCGTCAGGTGACCAGGCTATACCCTCGCTGTCCTTGATCCTTTGGTACGTGCTGACCTCTACAGGCACGTTGTCTTGGACTGTCTTGATGTAGTCGTTATTTGTGACGCTGGACGAAGACACGAGAGAATCGTTATGTCGGGTATAGTGTGTGAGTACTGATTATAAAACTAAGATGCTAACTCACCCTGGTGAGACCTATACTAGAATATGCATCTACTTTATGGGACCCATCCACCAAAGAAAATATTGATAAGTTAGAACAAATCCAAAAAGAGCTGCCAGATTCATTACTGGAGAATATTCAAAACTGACAAGGATAACACCATTAATTGAATCATTAAATCTTGAAACACTAGAGGATAGAAGATCAAAGAGTAAAGTAGTAATTATACATAAAGCAATTAATTCTAAATTAGAAATACAACAAAAAAAAAACAACCTAATACAACCCTCTTATAGACATATGGATACAACTCTTTCCTTATTCTGTATGTAAGACTAAAAACACATCTACGTTCTTCTCGTCCAGAATTGGTTAAAAGCTCTAATTAGAATACAGGACTAAACACAAACCATAGATAAGCGTATGACGCAATAATCTTCTCTATAGAAGGAGAGTCTGTAACAGATAACATAAGATAAGATACATTTCGCATCCTTATTTCACGTAAAAAATAAAACTATTACACCTTATTGTTTAATTGACCTCACAATCTTTCAAAATAAGCCTACAGCCTATATCTAAAATTTGACATGTCATATGATAGTTTGGTCCAGTCACAATGTCATATGATAGTTTGGTCCAGTCACCATGTCATATGAATGTTTGGTCCAGTCACCATGTCATATGAAAGTTTGGTCCAGTCAAAAGGTCATATGATAGTTTGGTCCAGTCACAAGCTTGCTACTCAATTTGAAATAAATCCCACGTGACTATCACTGGGTCAGTGGCATTATCTCACCATAAGACCTCATTCAAAACATTATATTTTCGACTCTCTATCCAATGGTAGGGATAACAAAAAAAATTCAAAAAATGTGACACAGCCGTTTCTTCCCTTGATGTCTTCAAATGTCATGTTCGTGACTTGCCTCTGGTAGTAAATGTCATATTCGTGACTTACCTTAGGTAGTAAATGTCATGTTAGTGACTTACCTCAGGTAGTAATTGTCATGTTCTTGACCTACTTCAGGTAGTAAATGTCATGTTCGTGAATTACTTCAGGTAGGAAATGTCATGTTCTTGACTTACTTCAGGTAGTAAATGTCATGTTCGTGACTTACCTCAGGTAGTAAATGTCATAATCGTGACTTACCTCAGTTATTAAATGCAATGTTCGTGACTTACCTCAGGTAGTTAATGTCATGTTCGTGACTTACTTCAAGTAGTAAATGTCATGTTCGTGACTTACTTCAGGTAGTAAATGTCATGTTCGTGACTTACCTCAGATAGTAAAAAATGTCATGTTCGTGACTTACTTCAGGTAGTAAATGTCATGTTAGTGACTTACCTCAGGTAGTAAAAAATGTCATGTTCGTGACTTACCTCAGGTAGTAAATGTCATGTTCGTGACATACCTCAGGTAGTAAATGTCATGTTCTTGACATACCTCAGGTAGTAAATGTCATGTTCGTGACTTACCTCAGGTAGTAAAAAATGTAATGTTCGTGACTTACTTCAGGTAGGAAATGTCATGTTCGTGACCTACTTCAGGTAGTAAATGTCATGTTAGTGACTTACCTCAGGTAGTAAAAAATGTCATGTTCGTGACTTACCTCAGGTAGTAAATGTCATGTTCGTGACATACCTTAGGTAGTAAATGTCATGTTCGTGACATACCTCAGGTAGTAAAAAATGTCATGTTCGTGACTTACCTCAGGTAATAAGTGTCATGTTCGTGACTTTTCTCAGGTAGTAAATGTCATGTTCGTGACTTACCTCAGGTAGTAAATGTCATGTTCGTGACTTACCTCAGTTAGTAAATGTCATGTTCGTGGCTTACTTCAGGTAGTAAATGTCATGTTCGTGACATGCCTCAGGTAGTAAATGTCATGTTCGTGACATACCTCAGGTAGTAAATGTTATGTTCGTGACTTACCTCAGTTATTAAATGCCATGTTCGTGACTTACCTCAGGTAGTAAATGACATGTTCGTGACTTACCTCAGGTAGTAAATGTCATGTTCGTGACTTACCTCAGGTAGTAAATGTCATGTTCGTGAATTACTTCAGGTAGTAAATGTCATGTTCGTAACATACCTCAGGTAGTAAATGTCATGTTCGTGACTTACCTCAGTTATTAAATGCCATGTTCGTGACATACCTCAGGTAGTAAATGTCATGTTCGTGACTTTTATTAAATGCCATGTTCGTGACTTACGTCAAATAGTAAATGTCATGTTCGTGACTGACCTCAAATAGTAAATGCCATGTTCACCAATCAGAATCACGTTCTTGCCATCCGGTGAAATATCGCCCCCCTGGGGGTCGTTGCTGTTTGTGTTTATCTTGAGAATCGCTGTTTTGCTCATATCAAGAAACGTCACGCTGGAAGAAGTAAACAATTAGTAGGAAGTAAACATTTAGCTAGAAGTAAACTGTCAGGGGTATGAGAACCACTGCGTTTTAAAGTTGTATTTTTGCCTGGTCACAAGATCGTATTTTGACTGTGAACGAATCTCAATTCACGTGTGAATGTGTTCATGTCCACCCAAGGTCTGTCCAGGGGTCACGGGTATATAACTCGTGGGTCTCGATGTGTAAGGGAGACGCAGTGAGAGAGGACAAGGGGTTATGCGGCAGAGACCAGTGGCGTGTTGAGAGATCACCGGTGGGTGAACACGAGAAGAGCGGAACGGTTAGAGTTGTGTGTTGGCTGGCTGGACTGTACGCCGGCATAGGTGATTACATTGATGTCAAGTTTACATACATATCAATAAAGGTTGTGCTGTTGAAAAGGACTTTGAATTGCATTAATTGTACAACAGTGTTGGTGTGAACTCCGGGAACAATAAACCCTAGAAAACGATACCCGACATAAACATTTACTTAGAAGTAAACATTTAGCTAGAAGTAAACATTTAGCTAGAAGTAAACATTTAGCTAGAAGAAAACATTTAGCTAGAAGTAAACATTTAGCCAGATGCAAACATTTAGCTAGAAGTAAACATTTAGCTAGAAGTAAACATTTAGCTAGAAGAAAACATTTAGCTAGAAGTAAACATTTAGCCAGAAGTAAACATTTAGCCAGAAGTAAACATTTAGCCAGAAGTAAACATTTAGCCAGAAGTAAACATTTAACTAGAAGTAAACATTTAACTAGAAGCAAACATTTAGCAAGAAGTAAACATTTAGCCAGAAGTAAACATTTAGGTTAAAGTAAACATTTAGGTTGAAGTAAACATTTGGGTTGAAGTAAACATTTAGCAAGAAGTAAACATTTAGGTTGAAGTAAACATTTAGGTTGAAGTAAACATTTAGGTTGAAGTAAACATTTAGGTTGAAGTAAATATTTAGCCAGAAGTAAACATTTAGGTTGAAGTAAACATTTAGGTTGAAGTAAACATTTAGGTTGAAGTAAACATTTAGCTAGAAGTAAACATTTAGCTAGAAGTAAACATTTAGCTAGAAGTAAACATTTAGCTAGAAGTAAACATTTAGGAAGTAAACATTTAGCTAGAAGTAAACATTTAGCTAGAAGTAAACATTTAGCTAGAAGTAAACATTTAGCCAGAAGTAAACTTTTAGCTAGAAGTAAACATTTAAGTTGAAGTAAACATTTAGCCAGAAGTAAACATTTAGGCTGAAGGAAACATTTAGCTAGAAGTATTCACTTAGCTAGATGTAAACATTTAGCTAGAAGTAAACATTTAGCCAGAAGTAAACATTTAGGTTGAAGTAAACATTTAGGTAGAAGTAACATTTAGCTAGAAGTAAACATTTAGCTAGAAGTAAACATTTAGCCAGAAGTAAACATTTAGCCAGAAGTAAACATTTAGGCTGAAGTAAACATTTAGGCAGAAGTAAACATTTAGGTTGAAGCAAACATTTAGCTAGAAGCAAACATTTAGCTAGAAGTAAACATTTGGGTAGAAGTAAACATTTGGGTAGAAGTAAACATTTGGGTTGAAGTAAACATTTGGGTTGAAGTAAACATTTGGGTTGAAGTAAACATTTAGCCAGAAGTAAACATTTAGCCAGAAGTAAACATTTAGCCAGAAGTAAAGATTTAGCCAGAAGTAAAGATTTAGCCAGAAGTAAGCATTTAGGTTGAAGTAAACATTTAGGTTGAAGTAAACATTTATCCAGAAGTAAACATTTAGCTAGAAGTAAACATTTAGCTAGAAGTAAACATTTAGTAAGAAGAACAAATAAAGGGAATCACATGGAACTTGCTCACTGTACGTGAATGTGACGGTGCACACTTACTGTCCACTTAAATTACTCAGAACAACAAACTTTTAAGTTTGATTAATGGCGTTAGTATTTACGTTTCTTTGTTCCAGGCAGTAGCAGGAATCTCGGCTATCTTAGCTTGACCGCCGTCAACTTTGGACATGACAAACAGCTGACCAGTGGGTGATATCATAAGTGTCGCAGCGTCCACCTCAGTCCAGCTGTTGGATGGAAACACAATCTTCTTTCAACTATAGCAATGAACTAGCATGTGATTCTACAAGAATGCATACATTATAAAATGTTGAGGGATAACTTAAATATTTCTTGGAGTTAAAAATACTAAAGTTAACTTTACCTTTAAGTGTAATTTTGATGAACAACTTCAATATTTCTTGGTGTTAAAAATAATATAGGTAACTGTTCCTTCAGTTTCTAACAAGCAAAAAGTTAAATAAATAACTAGCACTCTACGTTATTTGTTGTTTTTATAATTGTAATATATAATTAACATAAATAGCTAATGTGATGTTAGGAAGAGAGATTATAACGATTATGTTGGTGATATTACAACAGGACATCATTTATGGTACTGAAAAGACAGAATACTACTAGAGACGGTTGAATAGAATTGTCCATTAAGGGAAGTAATCAACGATCTCAGATATAAGGGGGAGCTAATTAGTGAGTTAGGGCCTTTCACATCTGATTGTAACGTTTGGACGACTAAACACCGAGTGTTAGGATTAGAATAAGAATGAGGATTCCCTTTAAGGTAAGGGATACCATTAGTCTGGCTTGACGCAGCTGACTAAAGAGTGTGAGTAACATAACAAGGGCATTTTTAGGATTAGAAGATCACCTGACACTTGTCAGAGCTGATTGTTACGTTTGGAATGACATGTAACTATTAACATGAAGATCGTTTGCTGTCACTTAAGGAAACAGCACACCAAGAAAAACGTGTGGTTCAAACACAAACTCTCATAGATATATGCCATCCTCAATGGAGGGTTGAGTCACTTAGACTCTTATAGCCCGGCCTACAATACCAACGGTGAGCCTCAACATATGGACTGAGTCACTTAGACTCTTATAACCCGGCCTACAATATCAACGGTGAGCCTCAACATATGGACTGAGTCACTTAGACTCTTATAGCCCGGCCTACAATAATAACGGTGAGCCTCAACATATAGACTGAGTCACTTAGACTCTTATAGCCCGGCCTACAATACCAACGGTGAGCCTCAACATATGGACTGAGTCACTTAGACTCTTATAGCCCGGCCTACAATACCAACGGTGATCCTCAACATATGGACTGAGTCACTTAGACTCTTATAGCCCGGCCTACAATACCAACGGTGAGCCTCAACATATGGACTGAGTCACTTAGACTCTTATAGCCCGGCCTACATTACCAACGGTGAGCCTCAACATATGGACTGAGTCACTTAGACTCTTATAGCCCGGCCTACAATACCAACGGCGAGCCTCAACATATGGAATGAGTCACTTAGACTCTTATAGCCCGGCCTACAATACCAACGGTGAGCCTCAACATATGGACTGAGTCTTAGACTCTTATAGCCCGGCCTACAATACCAACGGTGAGCCTCAACATATGGACTGAGTCGCTTAGACTCTTATAGCGCGGCTCACAATGACAACGGCGAGCCTCAACATAAGGCTTAAATTTATTGTCTTCTTACATAAATAGTTTGTTGGTTTTTTTTTCTTTTTCTCAACATAAGGGCAACGCTATGAAAATATTCCTCCGCAGTGCGTGTGCTGCCTGACCCGTCCACGTCCCTAATTGCCGCAGAGCATTCGGTCAGCAGATGTGCCACTGTCTCCTCGGCCATACCACATAAACGGCAGCCGGGTTCCCTGTTTTTGTCTAGCCTGTGAAAGTTGCTATTTTGGACAATGTCCAGTCCGCATTTGCCTTAAAAAGGGACTGGCAGCTACGAGGAAGCTTCTACCCAGGATCTCGCTTGCTCGGTCGCGACATTTTCTTCTAAAGCATCCTTGCCGTATTACCATTTTCCCAGCCAGCAAGCCATTTTTTCCATAATTTTTCCAAACTCTCATAGACAACAGTTGATTCGTCTATCACCAACAACACTCTACATATCTTCGTCATAATGTTAACAATTAGTCCATCTTTAAGAGCGGAGTGTACAGAGCAGTATCTTAAAATATGTAAGTGTTGACATGCATGCTTGAAGTCACCTATGCCACATTATATGTGAAGCTGGTAATGGATCACATCTATTGCTGTAGTGTATGTGACTCTGTCCCGTGTCAAGGCGTAGACGTAGACTAAACCACCACCACCAACAAGAGCTCCGCGGTTGTACCAACATGATCCGTCAGATTTCAGCCACCTGATCAGCGTCTTCCAATTTGTTCCCGAGTACTTCACGTATAAACATTGAGTTTCCCCGGTCACATAAACACTTTATTCCCTTAAGTAGGACCTTAAGTAGGACCTTAAGAATGACCTTAAGTAGGACCGTAAGTAGGACCATGAGGGAAAATAAAAAAGAGCTCCGACATTACGAGTAATTGTTTGTTATCCACAGTATTGATAACAAATTTCGAAATCAGATTAATCAAGAAACTATTCTAATGCTTATGTGCAGCACCATGTCATATTTATTTTATTTTTTGTGTGGTAATTTTGTATTAGGAAATGATATTTTTTTAATGAATGTAGTTATAAATATATGTTTTAATATTTTTATGTGAAGTGCTGGGAGCCAAGCTGCCTGCTAAGGTACAGCGCGATGAAAGTTCTCGTATAAATGGTTTTTAATAGTAGAAATAACAAGAGACCTACTTAAACTTGAGCACCCCCACCAGGCCCACATGGGCGGTGCCCTGAAGGGTGGTGGGCTCTCTAATGGCGTAGATGACGTCAGCAGGGTCCTGCGCTGCGTGTTCTCCGATGTCTGCTACGTAAATACAGTACCTGGACGGTGGCGCACTGTGGACATTGGGGTCAAAGATCGCACGTCAGTCATGTCAAAGAGAAAGTAAAGATTGGCTTTGAGTTACATGATAAAAATAGGAACAGCCGCTATCGTAATATGCACCCAAAACAAAATAATAATAAATAAATAAATTCGTATATATTTTTACAAAAGCTGCATTTTATTTTGTGTTCAATATTCTTTTCTGAATGAAAATTGCAACTAAATTTAAGTACACGTGAGCAACATATGCAGCATATCCTAATATATCAACAAATATATGTCTTTAACAAACAGAGGACATCTACCATCCCTACCTATAAGTATATGTTATTCACATGTAACAAAGATCATTACATAACCTAAATACAAGTGCACATGCTAGCAAGGACCTAAAAGGACATCTGCCATCCCTACCAATACGTATATGTTATACAGGTGTAACAAAGATAATAAACATACCTAAATAGAAGTGAACAAAATAGCAAAAACCTAAAAGGACATCTACCATACCTACCTATAAGTATATGTTATTCACATGTAACAAAGATCATAACATCCCTAAATACAAGTGCACACGCTAACAAAGACATGTAAGGACATCTACAAAACAAATTTTGGCACACCATGCTTTCAACTATGTACACACATGCCATGGCGCCAGCGTCACATTGTGATCAAACAGACCAACCCTTAACTTAGCTCGTCTTTTGTATATATATACTATCACAACCCTTATTAAAATGGTCATATTTAACATAACTGCGTGTGGACACTCTAAGAGAAATACAACAATCTGAGCGCTCTCAATGCCTAATCACTTGTTGATAAATACATATATACATACATCCATTTAAGAAATTGTTTGTATATGATCTTTGAAAATATCATGTGAGGATGTTCTTTGTTCCTCAATGAAATGTTATAAATGTTGGTTTTAAGATAAGTAATACAGTCGACCCTTGAACGTCTCTAAAACTCTTTTAAAACTAAACAGCAGTATATATCGACACTTTAACGGCTGTTCTGCGGGTCATTGTTCAGGTTTTGTCGGCATATTATTTAGAAAATAAAATCTACGCATGTATGTACGTATCTTCTGTTGCATCATCAACTATTTTATTTTTGAAAGATGAAAGGACGTTGTTTTAAATTTTACAGAAAACAAATCATTTGTACTTCTTAAAATGTTTTTTTTTCTATTTAGAGACAATGCGGGGAAATCTAAGCTAGTTAATAAAAGTCTTCAGAATCAATTTCAAAAACGGCAGTTCAGACTTCCAGTAGAAATCCAAATATTTTATTTAATTAGGTCATGTCCGAAAGACCTCTTTATTTCTGATTTCTTTTGGCATATCATATTTGTTTCAATACAATACATTAAGAGAAAAGGAAGCTTACTATAAAGTTTGTTTGTTTTTTTGTTTTGTTTTTATGTGAAAAATTTTGGGGGTATTTAATTTTTTTGTAAAAAACTTGTAATTAAATAGCTCCATTGAATTCTATGGCGGATTAAGGGGGGTGCTGAATGGGCTAAAGCCAGGGGCCCCCCATGATTCTTAGGGCCCCAAAAATTATTATATTGCATAATAAAGTTGACTGGACGGTACTGGACCGGGCCCTTTATGTAATTGCAGCCAGGGGCCTCGTGCAATCTTGGTCCGCCCCTGATTGAATTAATTCTATATATGAGTTATCGTCGCCTCTCACCTACAAATATTAGCCGTACAGTCATCAAAGCAAGGGCCGTAAGTCAAGTCCTCCCAATCCCAGTTCGTGGCGTTGTCAATAACAAGGGTGGCCACCTGTAAAAGTAAACATTGGTAAACTTCTCTGTCAATGAGTGGTGATAAAGTGACGTCGGTAAAGACAATGCAAGTTTTATTTCCATAATATACATTAAAAATTGTTGGGCAGGTTCCCCTTCACTGAAGAAATGTAATTAATTCATCTGCCCTGAAGTGTCGGAAATCTGCTTGGTGTCTATTTCGAATAGACATTTCATCCAAGCTGTACATTTTAAATTACTTTTATGTTTGCTAGAGGAAGAAGGATCCTAAACGATACCTTTTTGTCTTTTTCCTAAATTTTCAGGCCTGTTCTAAAACTTCCTTTCTTACAGGACTGTGCATATGCACCACCCCTTTTTATGTTCACCAAATTTAGGGATTCTCATAATTTAACATCTGGCTCTATACTCTAATGATTATTATTATTTTTTTTTTAAAAATCAAATTATCTTTATTTCTCTCAATTTCCCCGAAACAAAATACAATTTTATCACGTCCCTAAAACACAAGAAATATATGAGAAATAATATATTACCCAGTCCATTATTTGAAAACTTATTTATTTTTCACTTTTAATACCTTTTAAAAATAATGACTCATTTTCAGACTGTTTGGTAATCACCACAAAATTTTAGCTAACAGAATCATGGCAATTAAAAAGATAATGGTAATAAAAATATCAAAAGTTAAAATTTTAAGAAAGACGAAATTTTTTTTGAAAAACGATTTTGAAATGTTCAAAGCTATTCAGAAATTGTAGAAGAGACAAACACATAATGCTAATAT
>MUZC01002910.1:206429-209913 GCA_002072015.1 Radix auricularia
TGTCACGTGAGACATGTGAGATGAAAGGAATGCGGTGGTGTGTCAGGGTCGAATGAAGGTCAATGGGCAGTCGGTATGGTGTGTTTCCAAGAAGAGGGACAACACGAGACTTGAGGGAGTTAGTAGGAAGAATAAAAAGTGCACGCAATTTTGTAGCTGCGGCGTAGAAATTAGAAGTTGAGAGATAGAGATGAAGCTAGTGCAAGTAAAAGGAACATTGTTGCATATTGTAAAATAAGTGTACATATTTGTTATTGCATTATTAAAGAACATTTTTCCTGGATTCTCTTAATGAAGTGAATTATTGTGTGAAAAAGGATACTGTTTGATAAGCCAACAAAAAAACACAAAATAGGTCAATCACGAGAAAGTGAGAAAAGGGGGCCTCGACCGTTTCATGAAAATGTTATCAGAGGCGGTCATCCTGTGACAGACATATACCACAATAACAAGATGTCTATAACAGTGACAGGACGTCTACAACAGTGACAGGACGTCTACAACAGTGACAGAACGTCTACAACGGTGACAGGACGTCTACAAAAGTGACAGGACGTCTACAAAAGTGACAGGACGTCTAAAAAAGTGACAGGAAGTCTACAAAAGTGACAGGACGTCTACAAAAGTGACAGGACGTCTACAAAAGTGACAGGACGTCTACAACAGTGACAGGACGACTACAACGGTGACAGGACGTCTACAACGGTGACAGGACGTTTACAACGGTGACAGGACGTCTACAACGGTGACAGGACGTCTACAACGGTGACAGGACGTCTACAACGGTGACAGGACGTCTACAACGGTGCCAGGACGTCTACAAAAGTGACAAGACGTCTACAAAAGTGACATGACGTCTACATCAGTGACAGGACGTCTAAAACAGTGACAGGACGTCTACAAAAGTGACAATACGTCTACAACAGTGACACGATGTCTACAAAAGTGACAGGACGTCTACAACGGTGACAGGACGTCTACAACGGTGACAGGACGTCTACAACGGTGACAGGACGTCTACAACGGTGACAGGACGTCTACAACAGTGACAGGACGTCAACAACAGTGACAGGACGTCTACAACAGTGACAGGACATCTACAAAAGTGACAGGACGTCTACAACAGTGACAGGACGTTTACAAAAGTGACAGGATGTCTACAACAGTGACATTACGTCTACAAACAGCGACATGGCGTCTACAACAGCGACATGACATCTACAACAGTGACATGACGTCTACAACAGTGACATGACTTTTACAACAGTGACATGACGTCTACAACGGTGACATGTCGTCTACAACAGCAACAGACGTCTACAACAGTGACATGACGTCTACAATGGTGACATGACGTCTATAACACTTTGTTTTTGTTGATTTGTTTGGAGTGAGGGAGACTTGTAGGGCATCCATATTACTTTTTTCGTTGAATGGCATTTTTTTAGGGTATGTGTGTTATTTATTTATTGATTACAAATTTACCAATAAATAAAATGTACTGTCATATTTCGAGATAATAGACTGCAGGTTTAAAAACTTAAAGATCTTCTTTGACATCAGCTTATTCAAATGACCACAGGCAGAACGAAGACCAACTTATCCAAATGACCACATCCACACACGAAGACCAACTTATCCAAATGACCACATCCACACACGAAGACCAACTTATCCAAATGACCACATCCACACACGAAGACCAACATATCCAAATGACCACATCCACACACGAAGACCAGTTTATCCAAATGACCACAGCCACACACGAAGACCAGTTTATCCAAATGACCACATACACACACGAAGACCAACGTATTCAATTGACCACATCCACACACGAAGACCAGTTTATCCAAATGACCACAGCCACGCACGAAGACCAATTTATCCAAATGACCACAGCCACACACAAAGACCAATATATCCAAATGACCACATCCACACACGAAGACCAACTTATCCAAATGACCACATCCACACACGAAGACCAACGTATCCAAATGACCACATCCACACACGAAGACCAGTTTATTTAAATGACCACAGCCACACACGAAGATCAGTTTATACAAATGACTACAGCCACACACGAAGACCAGTTTATCCAAATGACCACAGGCACAACGAAGACCAACTTATCAAAATGACCACATCCACACACGAAGACCAACTTATCCAAATGACCACATCCACACACGAAGACCAACTTATCCAAATGACCATATCCACACACGAAGACCAACTTATCCAAATGACCATATCCACACACGAAGACCAACGTATCCAAATGACCACATCCACACACGAAGACCAACTTATCCAAATGACCACAGCCACACCCGAAGACCAACATATCCAAATGACCTCAGTCTCACAAGATTACCAGTTTATCCAGATGACCAGTTTATGGAGCAAGACGACCCACTTTCTTAACTAGACCACGAGATTTGATACGCCGAACATTTTAAGATAATGTGTAGTCCTATATTTAGACATGTCATTGTATCTTGTTTTAGTATCATCTAGCTTTAAGTACCTAGCTTCTACTTCTAGCTTCTATCTCTATCCTCTAGCATCTATCTCTATCGTCCAGTTTCTACAACTAGCTTCTATTTATATCCTCTAGCTTTTTATCTCTATCCTCTAGCTTCTATCTCTATTTTATAGCTTCTACCTCTAGCTTATACCTCTAGCTTCTATCTCTATCCTCTATCTCTATCGTCTAGCTTCTACAACTAGCTTCCATCTCTATCCTATAGCTTCTGCCTCTATCTTTTATCCTCTAGCGTATATCTCTATCCTCTTGTTTCTATCTCTATCCTCTAGCTTCGACCTTTAGCTTCTATCTCTATCCTATAACTTCTACTTATAGCTTCTACCTCTAGCATCTATTTCTATCTTCTAACTTTGTTCTGTAGCTATAGCTTCTCCTCTAGTCTATAACCCATGCTGATTTCAATGGAGACTAATAGAAGCAAACATTTTGTGTAACTCTTTCTTCTTTTCTTTGTCGTCCTAGTGATGCTACCACCTGTTTTAATAAATAAATTAGCCCCTGGGGTGGAGGGGGGGGNGGGGGGGGGGGCGGCGTCCATAAAGTACGTCACGCTCTTGAGTGGGGTGGGTGGGTGTAACGGTGTTGGTTTTACCGCTCTCTTGTAGGCGTAACTACACAATATTTACTTCTCAATAACAAAATTGAAATCCTCAGTAATCACAGAATAAGTTTAATGCAGCAACTTATGTACAACTTTACAAAGGTGAAATTTGTCAGCGAGAACTCATCACAGCCGTCCGTCTCTCTCGTGCCTTGACTGCTTTCAACGACAGCCACCCAAGTGCATTCTGGTCAATCCCTTGCTCCCGTCACGTGACCTTCTCTCTAACACACATTTTTGCACGTGACGGGGTGGAAGAAAGGGGGTTTTCCGGCCATGTGTGACGTCACGATATTTTATGAAATCTTTGGGTTTTTTTTTTT
>MUZC01002910.1:209941-221986 GCA_002072015.1 Radix auricularia
AAAAAAAAATATTTTTCTCCGAAAGTGTAACGTACTTAGGAAAAAACGGGGGTGGTGGGGGGGGGGTCCTGAGATTTGTGCCAGTTTGTGACATGGGGGAGGGGGGAGTTAAAATGGTCGAAAATGGTGGGACGTACTCTGTAGACGGCCCCTGAAAATGAAAGCTTTCAAATGGTATTGAAAAGCTGCAAGCTCCATTAAAACTATTCAATTTAAATTCAGATACACAATTCAAGATATCATCTACACTTTATATACACTATGGGGCCGCCCATAAAGTACGTCACACTCCAGAGGGGAGAGGGGGTGTAATAAACTGTGACATGGGGGAGGGGGGTGTCCGGACATGTGTTACGTCATGGTGTTTTATGTTAATTGTTTTGTTAATAAAAATATATATTTTTATACGAAAGTGTGACGTACTTTGGGGGGGGGGGTCCGAGATTTGTGACAGTTTGTGACAGGGGGAGGGGGAGTTAAAAATGGTCAAATATAGCTTGACGTACTTTATGAACGCCCCTATTTATATTCAACGTTATATTTTCAGTTTCAAGCTTACACATTACAACTTAATTATACAAGTTAGATCTCAATGACGTATGTTAGATTTCAACCCTACCAGTTACATTTCTTCACATTGCTAACATAGCAACAACGGATTTTCCCAATAAAAAGATACGTCATTTAATAAAACTGATACTGTCAGTGACAGAAAATCGGATAAGTCTTCGATTCTACGAATGGTTACAAAATACTCAATAAATTTGTGTCGTAAAAATGATCTTGATATAAATAATACTGAAGTGAACCAATGGCATTTAGAAACTTCGGCAAACATACAACTTAAGACCTCTTATAGGGAACTCGCTTTCGGAACATCAATTAAACTGAAAAGGAAAATTCTGGCTAGTACACCTCGACAAGTAATTTATTTTGGGGGCTTATGATTGTGAGGTAAGCATGTGGGCGTGTAGGCGTGGAGAGAATCGATATTGGAAATATTTAGTTATAGTACACGTTACTCTTGGTCCAATGGCGTAGTTTAAATTAGTCATCTAAATTATTGTAGTCTAAAATATTGGTGCATTTACGTAGTCTCATATTATAAGCTACCAATCTTATATCGTTGTTTAATATTGTGGGTTAATATCATGTTCTAAAATTATTTTCTAATATCATGTTCCAATATTGTGTTTTAATATCATATTCTTATATCATGTTCTAATATTATCTTCTAATATCATGTTCTAATATTATCTTCTAATATCATATACTAATAACATGTTCTAATATCATGTTCTAATATCTTGTTCTAATATCGTGTTCTAATATGATGTTCTACTATCATGTTCTAATGTCATGTCCTAATGTCATGTCCTAATGTCATGTTCTAATATGATGTTCTAATAACTTGTTCTAATATCATATTCTAATATCTTGTTCTTATATATTGTTCTAATATCATGTTCTAATGTCATGTCCTAATGTCATGTTCTAATATGATGTTCTAATATGATGTTCTAATGATGTTATAATATGATGTTCTAATATGATGTTCTAATATGATGTTCTAATATCATGTTCTAATATCATGTTCTAATATCATGTTCTAATATCATGCTATAATATCATGTTCTAATATGTTCTAATATTATATTCCAATATCATGTTTTAATATAATATTCTAATACCATGTTCTAATGTTATATTCAATATCATATTCTTATATCATGTTCTGATATCCTTGTCTTATATCATCCTCTAATATCATATTCTTATATCATTTTCTGATATCCTTGTCTTATATCATCCTCTAATATTATGTTCTTATATCATGTTCTTATATCATGTTCTGATATCCTTGTCTTATATCATCCTCTAATATTATGTTCTTATATTATGTTCTTATATCATGTTCTGATATCCTTGTCTTATATCATGTTCTGGTATCCTTGTCTTATATCATGTTCTGATATCCTTGCCTTATATCATGTTCTGATATCCTTGTCTTATATCATGTTCTGATATCCTTGTCTTATATCATCCTCTAATATTATGTTCTTATATCATGTTCTGATATCCTTGTAATATATCATGTTCTGATATCCTTGTCTTATATCATGTTCTGATATCCTTGTCTTATATCATCCTCTAATATTATGCACCAAACTTATCTAATATCGGGTTCACACCATAAACTTTGCTCTTGTATCGAGATATCATATCTTCCTGACTCCATCCTTTAGCTTCTACCTCTACCTTCTACCTCTAGCTAGAGTCAATTATCTCGGTCTTATAATGCCAGTCTAATATCGTGGACTACCATTCCATAAATTTCCACACACACTGAAACCAGTTTCAGTTTAAAGATCAGTATGTCCACGTCATTCTTTCTCATGGGATCCAGAGAAATTCCATGTTGAAATCGAAACTGTTTGAGTTCGTAGAATGCACTACGAGAGTTATCATTCATCTCCATGGCGCTTAGACCACACAAGGGTAGAGAATAGGGTGTTGCCAATATAAGCTAGCATCGGCCAATTTAGGGCGTTGTATTACGTTTATTCCTTTAGCCTAGGAGCACGTTTCCAGTGGGCGGGCTTTGATTTTTATGTATAAGTTAGCGGAAGGAATGTTATTTAGAGGTAACTGGTGTTTAAATAGTGTAAATATGTGTATGTAAATATGTTTTCCATTCTAAATATTTAGGTTAGATTTGTAAAAAAAACAAAAAAACAACACAAACCTCTAGAGCTTTGGGATTGAGAACGTGCAAGAAATTGTTTGCCTGAAACTTGAATTTAAAACGTTCAATTTCTTTCCCAACTATGACAAATGTGCGCTCTTTCACCAAAAGATAAACGTTACAGTTGTCCAAAATGACTAGAACGAATGTGGCGTGCGCGTTGCTGGAATGTCTTGCAAGACTGTTGATGGACGAGAAACACTGTGACGTCACTATCAAAGTTGGAGACCGTACTTTCCCGTGCCATCGGATACTGCTTGCGGCCAGCTCGCCTGTATGGGACGCACGTCTCCATGATCACTCAGAAAAGACAGGCCGAGAACCGCTGGATATTGACGACGTTAGCCCTCAACTGTTCGAGCTCTTATTGGAATCACTTTACACGGGAGATTTCCGTCTCACCGAAGAAAACTTCATCGAAGCGTGGGAGGCTACAATTAAATACAGAATCGACTTTCTTGTTAACGAATGTGAGGAATTCGTCAAAGAACAACTAACTCTTGATAATTATTTATATTTTTATGGGCACGCCAAGCGGCTGGGCTCCGCCATGTTAAACGATCATCTGAAATTGTTCATTATGAAGAACTTTGAGGATTTCCGTCTCACTGAGGAGTTTCTGCAGCTGTCTCCTGATGAGCTGTTTCAGATGGTTCAGTGTCACGAACTTTTGGTTGTCTCGGAAGACCACGTCATCGAATCCGTGCTGAAGTGGGTGGAGCACAAACCGGAAATGCAAGATTCACTTCCTGAGGCTGGTGCCATCCATGTTTCTGAGGAAAAGAACGCTAGCGCTTCAAAACTACAGACGTCACAGAAAAGCTTAGAAACAGCTAACAGTGTTGGTTGTTCCCAGGTCAAGGAAAGGGGATCTGTCAATGAAACAATTGAGAGAACCAATGATTTTCCCAGAATTCTAAAGGCGGCAAGATTGTTTTGTGTCAGTGTTGGGCTCCTCGAGGAGCTGTTTCGGAATCCTGTGGTGACGTCATCTCCCCAAGCCATGGAAGCCGTTCACGAGGCTCTGGTCTACCAATGGAGAGGCAGCTGTTACAACAACATAGCCATCCCGTACAGAGCGTGCACCGACCGGCGCAATGTTGTTGTCTATGTCCATGGCGACCACATCAAGATGTACTCTCTCGATGACGGGCGTTGCTATATGCTTTATAACAACAAAGATAGCAAGAGGCCGTTCATAAAACCAACTGGTTTGGCGGCTGTAGACGGATACGTATGCCTGACAAGATACACTTCCGAAACTAATTATCAAAACCACGGTCAAAAATACAGCACCCATTACGAGGTGTTAAGCAAAGAGCGGTCAAGCGGGGAGTGTCTGGCCACGAGACAGGGCCTTCACGACCACACACTCCTTGCCCTCAATGGTAACGTTGTCGTCCTGCGACCAGAGCGGGTGGGGACGGGGGTGAGCTTGCATACTGTTGACAGTGGTGGGTGGGGCGTGCTGGAGTTGAAAGTTCACGAAACATTCCGCCACGCTGGCGTCTTTCAAGGGGGAATCTTGGAGTTTTACGAGGAAAAAAACGGCGTCTTGAAGGTGGTATTTCATAATCTCCACAAGAAGAGAGTACAAGATGTAGGGGAGATGGATGACAATGGCGGAAGTATTGTTTGTTTTCAGAACTTGAAAGACGTGCATGTCTTGCAAGGCAGTGGACAACTATGGCGTGTGGTCAGTAACAGCTTGGGATGTATACACCTTGAAAAATTAAACAGATTGTGGACATCTGACATAGAAATTTGTGAGGCCGTGTTTTATGGGGAGAATTTGTTTGTCTTCAAAAGGGAATCGACGGATACAGGTGAGAGTACTTATGACGTTCTTGCTGGAGTTACGAGGAAATGCCCAGCTGAAAACAGTGACGATGGTTCCACGGATAAAGAATCGTGTTCCACGTCAGTTGACCATTCTGGTGATGTCATTGAACACGTCACTTGTGATTTAACTGACCACGTGACTGGTGATGTCACAGCCGCTGATGAAGTCACACCAGACAAAGCCCATTGGGGAGACAAGAAGATTAAAATAATTTCATTAAGCTGTGACTCTCAGGTGGTATTAATGAATGTACCAAAAGTTTGGCTTACAGGATAATGAGAGGGTCAAATGTAATCACTATATTCGGATAAACTTATTTGAGAACAATATTACATTTCTTTAACAAATAACTGTTTACAAATTAAGCTGACAAGTTTTCTAATTTATTATTTTTGCACCGTCTACATTGTCTTCTATTTTACATGCAATTTGAATGTTTGTTAAAAACAGAATTTTCAAGAAATATCTTGAAGGTTTTTTTTTGTTATTTTCTTATTGTTATTTATGTATTATACAATTTATTATTTTATCTTCTTTCCTTCATTTTTTGGACTTTGCTCTCTATATAAACTATTATTCCCCAGAAATATAATCGATTCCTACTTCTTTTCATATCATTTGTCCAGTGTTTCATTTTTATGATTGTTTTGAATGTTTATTGTGTATTCAACGCAAGAATGTCATACGAGAAGTTAAATAAAATGCTTGCTTGAATAACTAGTCAGAAATATTTGCCTTATGTATTATTACTATTTTGTTCTTTGTTCCTATGTCCTCCAAATTTACTATAGGTGTTGGGGTTTAACTAATGGTGTTACTCTTTGTCTACTTTGACTATTGGCCAGTAATCAATCTTACTTTTTAAAAAACTTTTATGTTATATCGAATTATAGAAATATTTAACCTTAAAAAATCGCCATTAAAACAATCATTTGAAGAAACATGTTTATTAATGATTTTTGTCTTTTTAAATTTTGTATTTCGATTTTTCGTCTGTCACCCTTTGATATTGCTTTGATTTTAAAGAAGTACGTTGCCATTTATATCTGTTAAACTGATAATAAATAACATTTAAAACAATAGTGTTGTCACTTTGTTTTGTGTTGTTTTTTCGTTGTAGTTTTTTTTAAATTGTATGTATGTATGTATGTATGACATCTGTCCGTCTACAAAAGACGATATTTATCTTTATTATTTGCAGCTCTTGGTGTGGCTAATGAGACCAATCCTTGAGTGGCAGTCTCTTCTGCATTTTACACACACGAATGTAGTTGGGCAGTGTTGTCAGGCCTTTATCCTCACTCTTTTTCCAACTGCTTGTTCCCTAGATTGCTCCTCTGCTCTTAGTGATCCTTCTTTTACTATAGCCCGCCATGTGGTCCTATCTTCAGCCAGGTTTTCCAAGTTTTGTATATCAATGTTGACTACTTTCATGTCTCTCCTGCATATGTCCGTGTATCTGAGACATGGTGACCAACCGTTTTTTTCCCTGTTGCCAGCTCACTGTATAGCACATATTTGGGTATGCGACCAGTTTGCATTCTCTTGATTTGTCCAAGCCAGCGGAGACGTCTTTGGCTTAATATGGCTGAAATGCTGCTCATGCTTGCTTGAACTGAGATCTTTGTGTTGGGGACTTTCTCTTGCCATTTGATGTCAAGGATGCGGCGCAGTCATCTGAGGTGGAAGCTTTTGAGCGTTCTTTCATGCCTGTTATAAGTGGTCCATGACTCGCATCCATACAGGAGCGTGGTCAGTACTCAGGCCTGGTATTCATGCAGCTTAAACCTTGCTGTGAGTTTGGCATTGGACCAGACAGTCTAGCCATAACAGTTGCTGCCTTCCCTATCCTACCGCTTATCTCATCTTCCAGTGAGATGGTGCTCGAGATGTTTGATCCCAGATATGTAAAACTGTCAACAACATCCAGGTTGCAGTCGTCTATAGTGATAGTCAGGAGGGAGGCAGCATCCTGCACCATAATTTTGTTTTTCTTTATGCTAATGGACAGGCCAAAATCATTGCAGGCTGCGGAGAAGTTGGATACAAGGTTCTGCATTCCGTCTGCTGTGTGAGATATTAAGGCAGCATCGTCTGCAAATAAAAGCTCGCGCAGCAAAATCTTCCTTATTTTTGACTTTGCTTTAAGTCGGGCAATATTAAATAATCTCCCATCAGCTCTTGTGTGTATGTATATCCCCACGCAGTTGTCCTTAAAGGCATACTGGAGTAAGATGGAAAAGAATATTGCAAACAGGGTAGGTGCCAACACGCAGCCTTGCTTTACTCCACTACTTACTGGGAAAGCTTAAGATGTGGCACCGTTATAACACACTGTGCCAAGCATATTTCCGTGGAATTGCTTGATAATATTCAGCAGATGTGTAGGGCAGCCTATTTTTACTAAGATCTGGAAAAGGCCGCTTCTACTGACAAGGTCGAAAGCTTTAGTAAGGTCGACGAACGCGATGTATAGAGGCATATGTTGCTCTGTGCATTTCTCTTGCAGTTGGCGCAGAGAGAAGATCATGTCTATAGTTGATCTTCCGGCTCGAAAGCCGCACTGCGAATCTGGGAATACACTGGATGCTAGGGTCTTCAGGCGTGTTAATGCAACTCGGGTGAAGGCCTTTCCAACTATACTCAGAAGAGAAATTCGACGATAGCTATTGCAGTCACTCATGTCTCCTTTATTCTTATACAGTGTAACGATGTTGGCATCTTTTAACTCCTGTGGTATCTGTCTCTGTTCTCAGCACAGTGTGAGAAGGCTGTAAAAATATTTTCTTCCCCTATTTGAGAGCTTCTAGTGGAATTGCATCATTGCCAGGGGCTTTCCCACAGGCTAGAAAATCGATGGCTCTACTTAGCTCATCTATGGTGGGTAGAGCATAAAGCTGGTGGGATATCGTCCAGAGCAGCAGTTGAGACATGTTTTATTATTGCGTACAATTCCAAGTAGTGCTCAATCCACCGTTTGAGTTTTTGGTCTCGATCAGTGATAAGTTGCCCTGATTTTGACAATAGGTTTAATGTCTTGGAGGTCAAATTGCCTGTTGCTTGTTTTATGTTCTCATACATTGCCTTTTGTATCACCCCTATCAGCAGCTGACTGTATGCTTGAGCTTAGATTGAGCCAATATGAGTTAGCGTAGTGACGAGCTGCCTGCTGTGCATTTTTCTTGGCACTCAATTAAGGAGTACACAGTTTTATATACGTTAAAGGACATTATGTTTTCACCTGTCCTCTAAAGCGGCGCATCAGAACTGCCTACCTTACTAGTTATCTTTGTGCTGAAATTTTATTTCTCTCTTTATAAGCCACAGCGGTTGAAATTTAAGGATTTTTTTCCCAATAAAAATTAGTTTGTTTTTGTAAAGTTTGCTTATTTTTATCGTCTAACTGAAATGTTTGTTCATAAGCTTGTAGTGTGGCAATGTGATACAAGTGAGTTCTTACTTATATTGTCAGTTGGCTTAACCTTAGCCATTGGCTATCAGCTGTAACTAGCTCCACTGCCAGGTCTTTAGTTTCCACACCACCAGGAGCTGGACCCACTTGACCACGTATACGGGTGCAAGAATATTAGTGCCACTGTTAGCGTAGTGTATCACTAGTTGCAATCATTCTTATTGCTATACCTGAATTACTTTTATGAGATTTTCAAATCTTTTTGGGCTAGAAAAATGATTTATTCAGCTGGTTATTGCTTTGTGAACGCCATATAAGTTCTCATATTAATATTTTTATTATTATTATTATCATTAGTGTGATTATTATGATGATTAGTGTGATACTTATTATTATTTAAAAATATTTTAGTTACGTCTGATTAATAAGCTAACGTAACATATAGTTATCCATCTTGTTTCCTATCGGGATCAAACTAGTTGTTTGTCCGTCCTGATCGACGAAGACCATTCTCATCACATTCGCCATGATCGACGAGGAAAATTCTCATCACATCCGTCCTGATCGACGAGGACCATTCTCATAACGTTCGCCATTATCGACAAGGACAATTCTCATCACATCCGTCATGATCGACTAGGACCATTCTCATCACATCCGTCCTGATCGACGAGGACCATTCTCATCACATTCGTCATGTGCTTTGGCAGCCTAGTGTATTATTTGATGGCTTAGTGGCACAATTTCTGTCCGAAAGATATATCGTCATGTCGGACAAGAGATGATTAGGATGACGTCAAGACATTTTCTAGCGTGATCCTTGCCGGCAAGTAGTCTTCCTAGGGGTAAATGCAAGGGTCGTAAGCCTTCAATGCAATCTTGAGCCTATCTCCTGGCAACATTTTCTTTGACCTACGCGGGCTCTATGCCAAACAGTAGATTCGTCATAGAAGAGCTTCAGCTATTAGTTAATAGACGATAGAAAGCTGTTAGAATGATTGCAATAAGGGGACAGAAAAAACTACGAACATTTCCGTTCATTTTTAGCCGTTTGATATCACGCATCCATCCACCCAGACACACATATGATCCAACATCACACATGGATTGATGGAGTATTGTAAAAAAAAAATCGTTGATTTGTCATGTGATAATATTTACAATTTTATTACATATTTTAAAATAAATCAAGTCTACATCTTAGACGCATAAAGCAGTCATGTATAAAATAATGCACAGTCTATTTATTTTATTAACCTCTAACCAACGACAACTCCAAACTCATCGAAAGAGTAAAAATAAAGCGTACTATTTCTGCCCTCAGCTAGAACATAGAAGCCTTTCTGATCGGGTGACCACGCGATTCCCTGACTGTTGCTGACCCTCTGGTACGTGTTGACTGCTAGTGGGACAGTGTTTTTGACGGCCTTTATGTAGTCGTTGTCTGTAACACTGAAAAGAAGAAAAGACACACTAATTGTTCGGGACAGAAAGTGGTGCCTTCTCATGTAAAAAGTGACTAAAACTATCACCCTCCCCCAGCACCCCCCCCCCAAAGAAAACCGCCGAAATAATGCTTTTCAAATTTAGCAAACTTAGAAAGAAATAGATTTTGAAATGGCTCATGGGAATGCTAGCACAGCAGATGTTTAAATACTGACGAATATTTTGACGATCGTAGTAGTTGTATCTTTTTCATGATTACTTCCACTGTAATGTCCTTATATACAATTTAAAAATATAAATCCATTTTATATTCTCTAATTGTATTCTTTAATAAATAACTTATTATGAATAATATCTATTTACAAAGCTAAACAATATTTCAATCACCTTATAACATTGCGTATGAAATAACATCTAAAAAACAAATCTCTTAGCCATGACTTTGTCCGACTATCTTGAGATTAGAAGCTAAATATTTAAATAAATTTACTTGAAAAGAAAAATTTGGTAATAAGTTAAAAATGAGAATTTTATTACCTTATTTTTTATTTATTGACTAGCAGATCGTTGCAACGATCCCAGTAAAGAGGTATAAATTGATAGAAACCAATGAGTGATATTTTTTAAAACATTTATGTCAGAAACCTTCGCGGAAGTGTTAACATTATTTTTTTTTACAGCAAACTGATAAATTGCTACTGGAACTGAAAATTTCATCGTATACAGATTACTATTTAGTAAACGAAATAATCATAGACATAAAAATCCACCTATAAAAAAACATAAACCGATTAGTAATTAGCTCATCCACTCCAACATACCAACCATAGCAAATGCCCTCTTCCCCAACAATGATCAGGTTTTACCACTTAGCTCAACCATTTTAACATACCTCAGGTAGTAAATGCCCTCTTCCCCAACAATGATAAGGTTTTTTCCATTTGGTGAAATGTCTGCCCCCAGAGGATCATTTTGGTTCGTGGTTATCTTGAGAACCGCTGCATTATTGGTGTCAAGCCAGGTCACGCTGGAAGGTCAAATAATAGTTGGGATTTTTTAATGGCACACATTTTGTAATTTAAAAAAATAATTTAAATAAATTGAGCGATTTCTTTTGTCATCAAATTACTTTTTGCTCATACATTTTAAATCGCACACACATACCATTGCGGCAATTACGTCATTTGATATTCAAATGTTAAACAGCACTTACCTGTCTTTGTTCCAACCGGAAGCTGGAATCTCAGCAAACAATGCCCGGCCCCCGAACACCTTGGACATGACGAACAGCTGACCACTTGGTGAAATCATCAGCGACTCAGCGTTGGCCTCTGTCCAACTGGATTAGGGGGGGGGGTAACAAATAAAAAGCTCCTGTGATGCTTGTATTGAAATGGATTTGCATGCACAAACGTACATAATATTAAACAAACAGAGTTAAATGAATGTTAACATTATAAACAAATATAAATAACTGAATGATTACATTATAAACAAACAAATAACTGAATGTTTACATTATAAACAAACATAAATGAATTTTTCTTATATAAACAAACATGTACAACTCACTTAAAGGCCAACACCCCCACCAAATCAACGCTGCCATCCTGCAAGGTCAAGGGCTCTCTGAATGCGTAGATGATGTTTTCTGTGCCTTTCTGCGCATGGACTCCAATATCTGCTATGTAAATACAGAACCTAGATGGCGCTGTCTGTGCACTGGGAATATTTAAAAATAATGACATGATTACTTTAAGTCGAGAAACTGTTATATGTGCCAAATCAAAAGATTGGCACACCACGATTTACATACATAATATTAATTTAAGGCCATATATATACATTTCAATTTACAGTTATTTCTAGAAGTAGTAAGAGGCAAATTACGTGTAAAGTATTATTTATGATTGCAAAAGAGGAGTTGTTCGGTGTTGAGGTCATATGATTTCAAATTGCTGAGAGACTTTCATGACTAGACCTCACTCATGCACTTCTGCTAGGCCTGGACAGTGAAAGTCAATAGACTTCCATTGACTTATTTTGTTATGCTTGGGTGCAAATGATGTTATGACACAACCAACAGTGAAGTGGGGATAGGATCTAGAGAACACGGCGTTGGTTTTGATTTAAGAACGATAATTTTGATTCCATGTTTTGATGCATAATTAGGGATATACAGGATTCAAATTATAAAAATCTGGCTTTTAGCTGGATTTATTTAGATTTATGAAGTGAAATCCAGCCGGAACCGGAGACTGATTTGTAAATATTGAAGGAGCCGGAGCTAATATATAAATACATAGATATAAGGGCCAGTTGCATTTGGCTAGATTTATGAGGTGAAATGAGCCAAAATAGTAAAAATGGTCGGATTCTGGATTATCCGGATCCAGAGCAGAAATGGGTAATACCCTTAGTTCTGAAAAAAGGCTAAAACATGTCAATGCGTGAACTAACAGTATTTAGTATCCCCAAATACGTGAAGGGACCTACAAAGATTCCACACCAGCACTGGTTAACGGCATATATGGCTTATTTTCATATTTATTACATTAAAACCCATATATACATTGAATTAAACAGTAAAGCTTTTTT
>MUZC01002910.1:222010-233887 GCA_002072015.1 Radix auricularia
ATTCTCGGATCAGCCAACTGACCCCTGGACTCCATAGGGCCAAAACTGACAGCTGTGGTTTTAATACATAAAATTTAAATGACCACTGAACAATATCTTCAAACTCATCAATTTTAAGGTAATATAAATAAATACATTGACAACAGTAAGTGCCGCTGTGGTCTAAGTGGTAGCGCACTGGACTGCCGAACCCTGGCAAAAACTCGAGACATGGATTCGAGCATCGGAACTTTCAAAAAGTGGTTATTTATTGACAACAGTATAGTTAGTAATCTGTCATTTTAGAACATCAGCAATTCCCAAATTACTTTAAGATGTTGAATCAGATCAAGGATGATTGAACACACCAAACCAGACAGGCTGACCACTGAGCACACACACACCAAACCATACAGGCTGACCACTGAGGATACACACACACCTAACCAGACAGGCTGACCAACTCCCCCACACGATTCGCCGGGGAAAGAAAATCATATCGTTGTATATAGAAATTTTAACAAGCACAAGATGTGAGAAAATGAGCATGACGTATGACCCTCGCTAAGGTTGACCAATCACAGTTTATTGTTGGCAAAAATAAATTGATGAAGGAATTTGGCCCAAACCCAGTGCGCATGATTCGAGACCAACCCCCAAGCTTCATTCGTATCGTTTCAATTTATTCGTGCTGTTGTTTGTATCCGTTAATCCCAACTTTTTTGCATTATCTGTGAGCAAGTCTCCGGCGTATGCAAAGCTGCGGGCCGTATCTAGTTGTAAATAATTCAACTCTCAATTTTTCGATTAGACATTACATTATTATAATGGAGAATTAAAACATGATGTACTTAGGCGAAATTCGTTACATTTCTTTAGCTAATGTTTGATTCCTTTTGGACAAAAGGCCTTTACCTCACAGTAAGATAATATTAACTTTAAAAAAATATAAAAAATTCGATAAATTTTCCTTTAAAAAGTTTCCGAAACAAATATATTTATTTAAAAAATGTATGGGGAAATTCTGATCACAAAATTCTATGCAATTTTTAAAGCATTTGCTTTACAGTCACGGTATAAACTTTAAAAATAAAAACGCTTTCAGATTTGAAATTAATGCGTCAACCGAATCCGAGTGTGTTATTAAATCCGGATGTCATAAGAAAAACACAATTTAAAACAAGGTAGTCTCATTGTCATGAAAATGTTTTTTGTATTTTTAAACAGATTTTTAATGTCCAGCTAGAATTTAGTCCATAAAGAAGCAAGTACATTAATATCGTTTGCAGTCGCGTCACTTGGTTAGGCGCAGTGGGGGCATGCCTCCATGAGTGACTCCAACCCTAGAGTCACCTCTGATCGTTGGCATTACATATAAAAAAATTCGAGATCTTGTAACAAAGTATACATTTTCTCACTGTTAAAGATCAATAATAGACAATAAATTTACCTGAGGTCAAAAGAACCGCTTCAAATAAATGCGATATGCAAATCTGCAGAAGGAGTCTACACACAAAAGACATTCTCGGGGTTTAGTCGGAAAACAAGAAGACTGCTTGTGACAGGAAGACTGCTTTTGATAAATTCTAGCTCTTTTGGTTCCGTTCTTTTATAGATCTATTACGGGTCATTAGTGAACAATTATCGAGATAGCTTTTGTTCTTGACAAAAATGACCACAAGTGATGCATGCTCATATGACATGTGACAAGAAGTTGCTAATACTTTGACCCAATTTTTAGAACAAAATCGGTTTAGCCAGCTGCCGCACAACAACGTCTAACTTGTCTATAACATATTACACCGTGTGCGAAGAATAAATGGAGTTTTATACCATTGAACATTCTCAGTATTCAAACATNGAGTGACTCCAACCCTAGAGTCACCTCTGATCGTTGGCATTACATATAAAAAAATTCGAGATCTTGTAACAAAGTATACATTTTCTCACTGTTAAAGATCAATAATAGACAATAAATTTACCTGAGGTCAAAAGAACCGCTTCAAATAAATGCGATATGCAAATCTGCAGAAGGAGTCTACACACAAAAGACATTCTCGGGGTTTAGTCGGAAAACAAGAAGACTGCTTGTTACAGGAAGACTGCTTGTGATAAATTCTAGCTCTTTTGGTTCCGTTCTTTTATAGATCTATTACGGGTCATTAGTGAACAATTATCGAGATAGCTTTTGTTCTTGACAAAAATGACCACAAGTGATGCATGCTCATATGACATGTGACAAGAAGTTGCTAATACTTTGACCCAATTTTTAGAACAAAATCGGTTTAGCCAGCTGCCGCACAACAACGTCTAACTTGTCTATAACATATTACACCGTGTGCGAAGAATAAATGGAGTTTTATACCATTGAACATTCTCAGTATTCAAACATCTAAGGGCTTCAAAACTGCACAAAAAAGGAATTCTTTAATCTTTAGTTTCAAACTCAACCTTTAGAAAATGTATTTGAAAGATCAACGTAGCTTCTAAGCAACGCAAAGTCAGTATATGCTGTATTCGGGTTTTACATGTTTTAAACTGAATGAATAATAATTGTGTTACTAAATTTATGTTAATCACTGTGAGCTTAGTCGCTTGCTTGGATACGTGATAAAAAAATATCAAATAATAATAATAATAATAATCAAATTATTATTATTATTATTATCCTTATTATCTCTCTATATATACAAAATCAAAGTATGTCTGTATGTGTGTGTGTGCGTGTGCTTGTCCTTTATAGTTGACTGAACCATTCACCCGATCTTCATGAAAATTTTTGAGACTATTGAGTTCCCTTCCGTAATGGTAATTGGCTACTTCTTTTTCTCAATTTTATACTAAAGGGGCGCCGGGGACCCATAACGTCATTTTTTGCTAATATGAGCTATATAAAAAATAATTTAATCGCTACTACTTGCTATATTGATTGATCTTAACCAAATTTTGCAATTAAATTCTTGATAGCCAATATTAAACTACCATAGTGCACTAAACTGCTTATGGCAACTCCTTCGGGGCTGGGGGCCCAAAATACCTGTTTTCGTAAACATTTAAGATTTTTTCCCTACTTAATTATTAAAGGTCTTGACAAATAATGATAAATGTTTCCATTACTATCCATTTTAAAATAAACAAGTGTTTTGAACTTTATATCTTGACTTGAATTGGTCCTGGGGCCCTTAATGTTGTTTTGCTTCTTATATGAGCTATATAAAAATTATTTTATGCATTAGCTGCTTGCTACATTTATGGATTTTAACCAATTTTTGTGTATAATACTTGATAGCTAATAATGAAATACCATAGGGCACTAAACTCGTAATTGCAACTACTTCGGGGCTGGGGGCCCAAAATACCTGTTTTTGTAAACGTTTAAGATTTTATTCAACAATTTAATTATTAAAGGCATTGACAAATAATGATTAACTTATCAATTAATATCCATATTCAAATAATTATTGTATACAAAACTTGATAGCTAATATTAAAATACTATAAGGTCCTGAATTTTTACTGACCATTCCTTCGGGGCCGGGGGTGCCAATTGTCTTTCTTTTTTTTTGAAGTGGGGGGGAGGGTTAATGTTTAAGAGATTTTGTCCATTCAATTTTTAATTAACGATCGTGACAAGTAATGACAAATATATACATTATCATGCAAATAGAAAATGAACAGGTGTTTTCATTTTTACATCTGGCACTGAATAAGCCCCATCATGCAATTTTTTCTTTAATTAAGTTTATGCGTTAGATTTTCTGTAAAAGAATTGATCTTAACCAAATTTTTTAAAACAAAATACTGATAGCCCATATTAAAATTCTATAGGGCCCTAAAATTATAATGTAATTTACTTCTGGGCCGGGGGCCCCGGATGTCTGTTTTTGATATATGCTTAAGATATTTTCCCCATTCTATTTTTAACAATCTAGATCTAGAGGAATACATCAATAAAGAAACTGAATCAAAGCTAACAGCTATTTGAAATTGACATCTTACGCAGAATGGGCACAGGGGCCCCTAAATGTCGTTTTTTCCTTTATATTTCATTTACAAAAGTTAGTGTTAGCTTAAGTTACTGAGGAAATAACGGATCTTGTAAATTTTAGTACATAAAAACTCAAGAGTCTATAAATAATTACTATAGGTAACTGAACTCTTAATGTCCATTCCCTCGGGGCAGGCGTACCCAAATGTTTTTGTAATGCACGTTAATAATTTAATTCCCCAATCAATTTTAGAGGATATTGAGAAACAAAGCTTGCGTGCAATGGCAATAAAAAAAATTATCACGCATTTTAGAGCCCGGCCCCTTAAAATATTTTTGTTTCTCCATTTTTCAAGCTTTTAAATTATTAATATATTTATCTATTGGCTAGGAAACTTGGACATTTTTTTTTTTTACTTCCGTGTAGGTTTCGGGCATAATTGATTTTAAAACATATCACTCATTGGATTCTTAAAATAGTCATCTTTACTGAGATCGTTGCAACGCACGACAGGGGCTACTAGTTATTATATAGATTCTAAATGCTTATCAAACGTGATACTTTTTACATCTCAGAAAATAATTTCTTTCAAACTAACACTTGTCTAGGTCGTTTCGTTCTTATCTATAATGGCAAACTTGATTTCACTTAATGCATCAATTGTTGAATAGTTGTCTATAATGAAAAAAAAACTTGATTTCACTTAATACATCAATTGTTGAATAGCTATCTATACTGGCCAACTTGATTTCACTTAATACATCAATTGTTGAATTGTTATCTTCTCAATCGATATAAATATCTAATTTTTTTTCAAATAACTGCAGCAAACTGAATATTTATGTTTATTCCAAAGTTATCCGTTTTTTACTATTTTACGTGTTTTAAGCACGACATATTTGCTTGATTTATATAAAATTAATATGTTAATTAATTATGACGATAATTACGGGATCATTTTCCACATTTTTTGATGACATAAATAACTTGAACCGTAATAAATTGAAGTTGTAAGCTTCCAAGTGAATCTAGTTTCCACAAATCTTTTAAAATTCATTATTCAGCTACATTTTTTTATTATAATTCTTTTTAGATACGAAAACAGGTCAAGTCAACTTTACAAAATTGAGTTTTTAAGATTTTTTTTTTTTTTTTTTTAGGTTGGAGGGGAGGGGGAATACATAAAAACAGAATACGGAAACTGAAAAAATGAAGGAGAGTAAAGTTCGTCACTTATCGCAGTTAATTGTTATTTTTGGAGTTAAAACAAAAATCACTGACGATCTCACTCATGTCAGAGAGACCGATAAGATCAACTGGTATTTTCTGTAAGTCTTTGATCTAATTAGATATGGTACACACAAAAAGCAAAGGAGAGGGGGGAGCACAAATTAAGTAACTTGGTTCGAGAAGAGTCATTTTTGGTCCAACTCAATATTTTTTACACACTTATATTAATTAAAAAAACAGGACTGCAATTGCCAGCATTTTGTTTTTCATTGCAGACCCCACGTTGAGGATAATTATTTTGTGTTTGCAAAAAATAATTTTGCCAATAGTCAATAGTGCGCTGGTCTCACAAGTTGACGGGCCCACGTTAAAACAACAATATAAATTTTGATGAATGACTATCGCTAAAACTTCCTCCTCTGACCTGGAGAGGAGATGGGCGCCGCCAAGGCCTACGAAGCCCTGAAAAAGCTTTAAATGGAGACATTAGAAGCCACTACAACGAGGTTATGGGACACACAAAAAAATCTAAGATATTTTCCTATGTGAAAGGTAGCTTAGGAATGAAAAAAATAAAATAACATAGGAATCAGAAGTAGTAAGCTTACTTGTGCAGGACAGTACTTCCTTTGGTCGGTTTTATGTAGTCTACCTCTTTCACAGTTTGGTATATCAATGTTGGCTACTTTCATGTCTCTCCTGCATATGTCCGTGTATCTGAGACATGGCCGACCAACTGACCTTTTCCCTGTTGCCAGCTCGCTGTATAGCACATATTTTGGTATGCGACCAGTTTGCATTCTCTTGAAGTGTCCAAGCCAGCGGAGGCGTCTTTGGCTTAATATGGCTGGAATGCTGCTCATGCTTGCTAGAGCCATGACCTCTGTGTTGGGGACTTTCTCTTGCCATTTGATGTCAAGGATGCGTCACAGGCATCTGAGGTGGAAGCTATTGAGCCTTCTTTCATGCCTGGTATAAGTGGTCCATGACTCGCACCAATAGAGGAGCGTGGTCAGTACGCAGGCCTGGTATACCTGCAGCTTAGTCCTTGTTGTGAGTTTGGCATTGGACCAGACTGATTTGTACAATCTAGCCATAACAGTTGCTGCCTTCCCTATCCTACCGCTTATCTCATCTTCCAGTGAGATGGTGCTCGAGATGTTTGATTCCAGATATGTAAAACTGTCAACAACATCCAGGTTGCAGTCGTCTATAGTGATAGTCAGAAGGGAGGCAGCATCCTGCACCATAATGTTGTTTTTCTTTATGCTAATGGTCAGGCCAAAATCCTTGCAGGCTGCGGAGAAGTTGGATACAAGGTTCTGCATTCCGTCTGCTGTGTGAGATATTAAGGCAGCATCGTCTGCAAATAAAAGCTCGCGCAGCAAAATCTTTCTTATTTTTGACTTTGCTTTAAGTCGGGCAATATTAAATAATCTCCCATCAGCTCTTGTGTGTATGTATATCCCCACGCAGTTGTCCTTAAAGGCATACTGGAGTAAGATGGAAAAGAATATTGCAAACAGGGTAGGTGCCAACACGCAGCCTTGCTTTACTCCACTACTTACTGGAAAAGCTTAAGATGTGGCACCGTTATAACACACTGTGCCAAGCATATTTCCGTGGAATTGCTTGATAATGTTCAGCAGATGTGTAGGGCAGCCTATTTTTACTAAGATCTGGAAAAGGCCGCTTCTACTGACTAGGTCGAAAGCTTTAGTTAGGTCGACGAACGCGATGTATAGAGGCATATGTTGCTCTGTGCATTTCTCTTGCATTTGGCGCAGAGAGAAGATCATGTCTATAGTTGATCTTCCGGCTCGAAAGCGCACTGCGAATCTGGGAATACACTGGATGCTAGGGTCTGCAGGCGTGTTAATGCAACTTGGGTGAAGGCCTTTCCAACTATACTCAGAAGAGAAATTCGACGATAGCTATTGCAGTCACTCTTGTCTCCTTTATTCTGATACAGTGTAACGATGTTGGCATCTTTTAACTCCTGTGGTATCTGTCTCTGTTCTCAGCACAGAGTGAGAAGGCTGTAAAAATATTTTCTTCCCCTATTTGAGAGCTTCTAGTGGAATTGCATCATTGCCAGAGGCTTTCCCACAGGCTAGAAAATCGATGGCTCTACTTAGCTCATCCATCGTGGGTAGAGCATCAAGATGGTGGGATATCGTGCAGAGCAGCAGCTGAGACGTGGTTTATTGCTGCGTACAATTCCAAGTAGTGCTCAATCCATCGTTTCAGTTGTTAGTCTCGATCAGTGATAAGTTGCCCTGATTTTGACAATAGGGTTAATGTCTTGGAGGTCAAATTGCCTGTTGCTTGTTTTATGTTCTCATATATTGCCTTTTGTATCACCCCTATCAGCAGCTGACTGTATGCTTGAGCTTAGATTGAGCCAATATGAGTTAGCGTAGTGACGAGCTGCCTGCTGGGCATTTTTCTTGGCACTCAATTAAGGAGTAAACAGTCTTATATACGTTAAAGGACATTATGTTTTCACCTGTCCTCTAAAGCGGCGCATCAGAACCGCCTACCTTACTAGTTATCTTTGTGCTGAAATTTTATTTCTCTCTTTATAAGCCACAGCGGTTAAAATTTAAGGATTTTTTTTCCCCAATGAAATTAGTTTGTTTTTGTAAAGTTTGCTTATTTGTATCGTCTAACTGAAATGTTTGTTCATAAGCTTGTAGTGTGGCAATGTGATACAAGTGAGTTCTTACTTATATTGTCAGTTGGCTTAACCTCAGCCATTGGCTATCAGCTGTAACTAGCTCCACTGCCAGGTCTTTAGTTTCCACACCACCAGGAGCTGGACCCACTTGACCACGTATACCGGTGCAAGAATATTAGTGCCACTGTTAGTGTAGTGTATCACTAGTTGCAATCATTCTTATTGCTATATCTGAATTACTTTTATGAGATTTTCAAATCTTTTTGGGCTAGAAAAAGGATTTATTCAGCTGGTTATTGCTTTGTGAACGCCATATAAGTTCTCATATTAATATTTTATTTTTATAATTAAAATTAATGTGATTATTATGATGATTAGTGGGATAATTATTATTATTTAAATGTATTTTAGTTACGTCCGATTAATAAGCTAACGTAACATATAGTTATCCATCTTGTTTCCTATCGGGATCAAACTAGTTGTTTGTCCGTCCTGATCGACGAAGACCATTCTCATCATATTCGACATGATTGACGAGGACAATTCTCATCACATCCGTCCTGATCGAGGAGGACCATTCTCATCACGATCGCCATGATCGACGAGGACAATTCTCATCACATTCGTCCTGATCGACGAGGACCATTCTCATCACATTCGCCATGATCGAAGAGGACAATTCTCATCACATCCGTCCTGATCGACGAGGACCATTCTCATCACATCCGTCCTGATCGACGAGGGCAATTCTCATCACATCCGTCCTGATCGACGAGGACCATTCTCATCACATCCGTCCTGATCGACGAGGACCATTCTCATCACATTCGCCATGTGCTTTGGCAGCCTAGTGTGTTATTTGATGGCTTAGTGGCACAATTCCTGTCCGAAAGATGGATCGTCATGTCGGACAAGAGATGATTAGGATGACGTCAAGACATTTTCTAGCGTGATCCTTGCCGGCAAGTCGTCTTCCTAGGGGTCAATGCAAGGGTCGTAAGCCTTCAATGCAATCTTGAGCTTATCTCCTGGCAACATTTTCTTTGACCTACGCGGGCTCTCTGCCAAACAGTAGACTCGCCATAGAAGAGCTTCTGCTATTAGTTACTAGACGATAGAAAGCTGTTAGAATGATTGCAATAAGGGGACAGAAAAAACTACGAAAATTTCCGTTCATTGTTAGCCGTTTGATATCACGCATCCATCCACCCAGACAACAATATGATCCAACATAACACATGGATTGATGGAGTATTGTAAAAAAAAAATCGTAGATTTTTCATGTGATAATATTTACAATTTTATTACATATTTTAAAATAAATCAAGTCTACATCTTAGACGCATAAAGCAGTCATGTATAAAATAAAACAGCGTCTATTTATTTTATTAACCTCTAACCAACGACAACCCCAGACTCATCGAAAGAATAAAAATAAAGCGTGCTATTTCTGCCCTCAGCTAGAACATAGAAGCCCTTCTGATCGGGTGACCACGCGATTCCCTGACTGTTGCTGACCCTCTGGTACGTGTTGACTGCTAGTGGGACGGTGTTTTTGACGGCCTGTATGTAGTCGTTGTCTGTAACACTGAAAAGAAGAAAAGACACATTAATTGTTCGGGACAGAAAGTGGTTCCTTCTCATGTAAAAAGTGGATGTAACTATCACCCTTCCTCAGACCCCCCCCCCGAAAGAAAACCGCCGCAATAATGCTTTTCAAATTTAGCAAACTTAGAAAGAAATAGATTTTGAAATGGCTCATGGGAATGCTAGCACAGCTGAGGTATTACTTCTTTCACTGTAATGTCCTTATATACAATTCAACAACCTAAATCCGATTAAAACTCTCAAAATGTATTCTTTAATAAATAACTTATTATGAATAATATCTATTTACAAAGCTAAACAATATTTCAATCACCTTATAACATTGCATATGAAATCACATCTAAAAAACAAATCTCTTCGCCATGACTTTATCCGACTATCTTGAGATTAGAAGCTAAATATTTAAATAAATTTTCTTGAAAAGAAAAATTTGGTAATAAGTTAAAAATGAGAATTTTATTACCTTATTTTTTATTTATTGACTAGCAGATCGTTGCAACGATCCCAGTAAAGAGGTATAAATTGATAGAAACCAATGAGTGATATTTTTTAAAACATTTATGTCAGAAACCTTCGCGGAAGTGTTAACATTATTTTTTTTTTACAGCAAACTGATAAATTGCTACTGGAACTGAAAATTTCATCGTATACAGATTATTAATTAGTAAACGAAATAATCATAGACAAAAAAATCCACCTATAAGACAAACATAAACCAATTAGTAATTAGCTCATCCATTCCAACATACCAACCATAGCAAATGCCCTCTTCCCCAAAAATGATCAGGTTTTACCACTTAGCTCAACCATTCTAACATACCTCAGGTAGTAAATGCCCTCTTCCCCAACAATGATAAGGTTTTTTCCATTTGGTGAAATGTCTGCCCCCAGAGGATCATTGTGGTTCGTGGTTATCTTGAGAACTGCTGCATTATTGGTGTCAAGCCAGGTCACGCTGGAAGGTCAAATAATAGTTGGGATTTTTTTAATGGCACACATTTTGTAATTTAAAAAAATAATTAAATTAATTGAGCGATTGCTTTTGTATTCAAATTTTTTTTTGCTCATACATTTTAAAGCGCACACACATACCATGGCGGCAATTACGTCATTTGATATTCAAATGTTAAACAGCACTTACCTGTCTTTGTTCCAACCGGAAGCTGGAATCTCAGCAAACAATGCCCGGCCCCCGAACACCTTGGACATGACGAACAGCTGACCACTTGGTGAAATCATCAGTGACTCAGCGTTGGCCTCTGTCCAACTGGATTAGGGGGGGGGGTAACAAATAAAAAGCTCTTGTGATGCGTGTATTGAAATGGATTTGCATGCACAAACGTACATAATATTAAACAAACAGAGTTAAATGAATGTTAACATTATAAACAAACATAAATAACTGAATTTTTCAAATATAAACAAATATAAATAACTGAATGATTACATTATAAACAAACAAATAACTGAATGTTTACATTATAAACAAACATAAATGAATTTTTCTTATATAAACAAACATGTACAACTCACTTAAAGGCCAACACCCCCACCAAATCAACGCTGCCATCTTGCAAGGTCAAGGGCTCTCTGAATGCGTAGATGATGTTTTCTGTGCCTTTCTGCGCATGGACTCCAATATCTGCTATGTAAATACAGAACCTAGATGGCGCTGTCTGTGCACTGGGAATATTTAAAAATAATGACATGATTACTTTAAGTCGAGAAACTGTTATATGTGCCAAATCACAAGATGGGCACACCTCGATTTACATACATAATATTAATTTAAGGCCATATATATACATTTCAATTTACAGTTATTTCTAGAAGTAGTAAGAGGCAAATTACGTGTAAAGTATTATTTATGATTGCAAAAGAGGAGTTGTTCGGTGTTGAGGTCATATGCTTTCATATTGCTGAGAGACATTCATGACTAGACCTCACTCATGCACTTCTGCTAGGCCTGGACAGTGAAGTCAATAGACTCCCATTGATTTAATTTGTTATGCTTGGGTGCAAATGATGTTATGACACAACCAACAGTGAAGTGGGGATAGGATCTAGAGAACACGGCGTTGGCTTTGATTTAAGAACGATAATTTTGATTCCATGTTTTGATGCATAATTAGGGATATACAGGATTCAAATTATAAAAATCTTGCTTTTAGCTGGATTTATTTAGATTTATGAAGTGAAATCCAGCCGGAACCGGAGACGGATTTGTAAATATTGAAGGAGCCGGAGCTAATATATAAATACATAGATATAAGGGCCAGTTGCATTTGGCTAGATTTATGAGGTGAAATGAGCCAAAATAGTAAAAATGGTCGGATTCTGGATTATCCGGATCCAGAGCAGAAATGGGTAATACCCTTAGTTCTGAAAAAA
>MUZC01002910.1:267503-280851 GCA_002072015.1 Radix auricularia
CCCAGTGTGGTAGCTCATGGTGTCAATAGGGTTGGTGTCGCCCATTGTGGTAGCTCATGGTGTCAATAGGGTTGGTGTCGCCCATTGTGGTAGCTCATGGTGTCAATAGGGTTGGTGTCGCCCATTGTGGTAGTTCATGGTGTCACTAGGGTTGGTGTCGCCCATTGTGGTAGCTCATGGTGTCAATAGGGTTGGTGTCGCCCATTGTGGTAGCTCATGGTGTCACTAGGGTTGGTGTCACATAGTTCGGTAGTTCATGTTGTCATCCCCTCACGACTGACCACATACCACATCCGATTCTGCCCGTGCCAAATTACGGGAACACACATAGTTTTACATTTCGGTGTCATCCATTGTGATGGTGCCACCCGATGCGATCCGCCCCCCCCCCCCCCCGATCACCCCTTGTGACACCTAGTGGCAATACGTTCACTGGCAGTTTAGACAATCCTGCAGTTTGTGGCAAGCTGATTAACTTTCTCTTTACTATACACAAATATTAAGAGACATGTACTCTATACGATTGATTCGACAAAATCGAGACTTGATCTATAATTAACTATAAGCTTTCTACGGCTCTCTGTACGTGTGGGATATATCTCATAGAAGCAGTCATTATAACGAAGCATAAATTATTAACCGAAAAGCATGTGATAACTGGATCTTTTTCTCAGGCCACAGTGCAAATGATTCCAAAAATGATTTTTTTAATGATAGAGTATTCTATGGGAAAAGCAGCTCACGTAGAAATGTACATACACTGCATGTGAAGACAAAGACATCAACTGACAAATCCTAAGCTTGCCTTCCCTACGCTTTACGACAAAAACTAAAAGCAAAAGTTACTACTGGAGGAACTCATAAAGTATAAGGCAGTAAACCTAGTTTCATACAGCAGAGCAGGAAATACTGATGTATTTAGCTACCCTAACAAGACATTTGGGCTTAAAAGTAAATTAATCCAAACAGCGAGACATGTAAGGTGGGCTGAGAGCAACGGGTTTCTGCGTCCAAAGTATATTATTTAACACGTAATGTAGTGTCATATCAGAAATAAACCTATATCTGGAAATGCTCCAGAAGTTCTCATGAAAAATATACAGGTTTTAAGGTAACATAAATAAAGGGCCCTGGTGTTAACACGAACCATGTGAATACATTTAAAAAACATTCCCATACAAAAAGACAGGAAAATTAGTTGTGTAAACATTTCTGTACCCGATAGGACTCCTTTCCTAATCTTTAACCAATATTGCGATTGAATCAAAATAGTTACAACCTATTGGAAAAGCGATCCCGTTCTTGGTTATATGCCGTTCCCTAATGTGATTCCTTTTTTAAAAATAAAAATTAAATCTAGTTCCTGAAGGCTACCCATGCTTGTAGCATTTAACTTAATGGGATCTAAATTTAGATGAAGTCATACTCACTTTTGATCCACTTTTTTCTTCCATGAAGTTAACTTCTTACATCCAGTTCAATGTCATCTGTCGAAAGTTGCTACGTTTTAGAAACTCATACAAATTCACCTAAAATATTACCCGGCAAAACAATAACAACGATTATTTTTACCAGGAGATTTAATTTTAAAATTATTGCTAACCCCCAATACAATTTCTGAAATGTTTAACAAAAAACGATAATTTTTATTCGGCGTAATTATTTTAATAATAAAAATTAGATATTCTTAAAACATACAACAGCTGTAACGATTATTTGTTCATGTTTAAAGCCGCTACCAGAGGGCATTCAGTATGTCGTACGAGGTTTGACCCGTTCAAAATCAGCATGAAAACAAAGAAATGGGATAAGACTTTAAATTTAAGTAAAAGCCGTTGAATAACTAAGCTACGAAAATGGAACGATCTTCTGTTATTGCGTCCCGAATGTTCAAGGAAATAACTTGCGCTACCACAGTAGGAACATTTAGTTAGTGGGAAACTTCCAGTGGGGGTTAAAGCCTAGTTTGGTCACTGATGATCTCCCGCATTGCGTCCCGAATGTTCAAGGAAATAGCTTGTGCTACCACAGTACGAACATTTAGTTACTGGAAACCTTCCAGTGGGGGTTAAACCCTAGTTTGGGCAGTGATGATCCCCCGCATTGCGGCGCCGAACGTTCAAGGAAATAAGTTGCGCTTCCACAGTAGGAAATTTTAGTTACTTGGGAACATGCAAAAATGATTATGACTTCATTGTTCTCGACTACCACAAATTGTTTAAATACATATTTTTTTAAGTTAGAAAAGAGTGCGCAAATGTCTGATTGGAGCGCAAAAATATCAGACAAGAGGGCATACATTTAAGACTAGAGTTTATACAAAAACATCAGTGAAGAATCTGACGGCTGTGCCCTCAAAATATTCTAATCCCAACTATGAGCAGCTACGGTCGTAAGGAGATGATTGGTGCATTGAATATAACAAAGATTGACAGATGCCCCCATCCCCTTACATTTTGTGCGTTTTATCTTAACTCAAGAAACACAAACAAACACCGAACACTCCACCTGAAATGGGCATGGGGTGGGATTAGTGTTGCACGCATTTGCGTCCATGAGTCTAGCAAGCTCCGATGCGTACCTGACGTAACAGACACTAAAAAGTTTGCTTCACGTGCCTCATAGGCCCATGTTCTTGAAAGAGAACTTCATTTTCTCTACTTTGCCATCTGCAACAATGAAAGAAAAGGTGGATGTATGTAGTTTATATCCTCTAATTAATCAAAGATTACACAGAATGTAGCTTGTAAAAATAGGTGTTTTTTTTAAATTTTAAACAATCAATAGATATACGTAACTAGATTGTGCCGGGGCGCCGTGGCGCCTGCGGCGCCCCCTTTTTTCAAAAAGCCCAACTAACTTATCCTTTTTTGATAAATACGAAATATTAAACTTTCTGAAATGTACGCAAAGTATTTAATAATAGGGGTTGTATTTTGCGCACCGATGCACACCAAACAATGACGTCATCATATTGAATATTTTTATAGCGCTATCACCACTTGATTTTTCAACTAACTGCTGTAGACTGTCGTACATCGTTCCTCAGCGTTCCAGATCCAGTGACTTGGACTATTATATTATTTACTAGATTGTGCCAGGCGCCGTGGCGCCTGCGGCGCCCCCTTTTTTTGGGCGCCTACGGCGCCAACCTTTTTCAAGAGACCAACTAACTTGTCCATTTTTGATAAATACGAATTATTAAACTTTATGAAATGTACGCAAAGTATTTATTTAATAATAATAATAGGGGTTGTATTTTGCGTACCGATGCACACCAAACAATGACGTCATCATATTAAATATTTTTACAGCGCTCATCAACACACGATTTTTCAACTAAACTAACTGCTGTAGACTGTCGTACATCGCTCCTCAGCGTTTCAACTAAACTAACTGCTGTAGACTGTCGTACATCGCTCCTCAGCGTTACGTTACAAACATACAGAACCACACCACTGGGTGTTTATATATATTAATTTATGTCTCTTGCGTGACTTAAAAAGAAACAATCAAAAACAGTCTGTTCATTAGGACCAACATTACCTTTAAGTGGTCCGGGATTGATTAAATGTAAAGAGTTAAAATTTGCGGTTTGGGGGGGGGGGGGGGGGGGGTTAANGGGGCGGGTGGTTAACGTTTCAGAAATGAAAACTACTGTGTACAGAAAAATACATTATAAGTTGCATTGGGCGATTCAATGTATTTAAAATTTAATAGAAATCTGAACTCTTCTTTGTTGTATTCCCCCCCCCCTCCAAAAAATGATGTCACTCCTTCATCTGTCAGTTGATTGTCATGACAAATTAACTGATTTCATAAACATGACAGGAGGGCCTGTTTTATGACGGCCTTGACCAGCTGCAGCTGTCCAGGGACCCAACGGGCGGCTTCTATAGGATCCACAAGCAGGCCAGAGAGGTGGACTTTCGGGATGATTACGTCAACGCCATCACCAACGAAGGTCAGACCTTCCCACCATTCCCTGAAGTCGGTGGCTGGGAACACATATGATTTCATAATCACTCACACAAACACACGCATGAGCACACACGCAATCACAAAAACACACACATGCGCACATAAACACTCACAGACAAACACACACACACTCACAGACACACACACACAAACACACACGCATACGCACACACGCACACGCACTCACAGACACACACACATGCACACATACACAATCACAAACACACACAATCACAAAGACACACACAAACACACACATACACATTCAAACACAAAAAAAACACTCACTCAAACACACACACACACTCATGCACACACAAACACTAATGCAAACACTTATGTACACTAACATGTTAGTTGTTTATACTAACATATGTGTAAACAAACATACTATATAACATGTCCACTTAGATGTATATTTACAATGAAGTGTGCGATATTTGCACGAACGTTTAGTACACTTACACTTAAAGTGTTTTTTACGAACATTACCTGTACAAAACTGTTGTTTTAGCGTGTAAAGTGTCTAAACTGTCATACCATATTTACGGTAAGTAATGCGTATTATGTTTACATAGACTCAAGGAGCTCTGATAAGTTTGTGACAAATTACTCATAGCGTGTATTCTCCAGGTGTAACACCAAGATCAGACTCGAGCACCCGCCCCCCACCCATATACAAGAGTCATGCCAGGGCTAAGCGTCAGCTTGACCCAGTTGGTGAACATGAGATACGGCTCTTTATGGTGGCTGATTACAAGGATTATAAGACGTAAGTAGGTTGGGGGGGGCAAGTCGAAGTTGGTATTAGATTAATCAAATTATAATAGTGAGGTTTTATTTGAAGACATTTCTTGTAAGATTAGTATAGTAATTTATTACAGCGCAACTTGGTGGATCAGATAGGTAGACAATAAGAGGGACATTCTGACAGACAGACAGACGGAAGGATGTTTGGATTGATGGACGGATTGATGGATAGATGACTAGATAGTTCTATGGATGTATGGATGGATGGATGTATGGATGGATGGATGGATGGATGGATGGATCGATAAATGGATGGATGGATGGATAGGTTGGTACAGTGGCGTAGCTAGGGGGGGCGGTGGGGGCGGCCCGCCCCGGGCGGCACGCGTTTTAAGGGCGGCACTTGTGGGCATTTGAAAAGTACTGCCATTTCCGAAAACCCCCTTTTTCTTTTGAAAAGGGAAAGCCCGGGTGAAAGAAAAATATTCGTACTATCGAGTCTTAATTAACGGATTCGTAAAACATTTGTTTGATTACATACTGGTACTTATTACTAACAAATAATCGTTCAGTAATTTTAAATCGCTCAAAAGCAGTATCGATTTGTTTGGAAAATTAAGCGGTATACGTCACAGACACCGCTTAGAAAAGAAAACAACACACTCACACATACACACTCAAAACAAGACACACCACCACTGGGTTGAATATACTATTAATATCGCCACGACAGTTATTGCGTGGATTTTCGACATGCGCTGAATGATGCGTGAACAAGTACCTACACGGCATCGTGGTTCAAATTTTGTTGTTAAATTTCATTGAGTAATTATCTTGCTGTTTCAGTTGTCAGAAAAATATTCTAGGGTAAGTTGGTTTGTTTTAAATTATTTTTTTTATTGCATTTAAGTAGCACACATAATTTGTGTTTTTCAATAATAATATTTTACCTATCCAATTAAAGTAATGTTTAAATAATTTGAATACGTCTATTTTATAGAAAATTATTAAATTAAGGTTTTTGTCAAGACTATGAAAATATTTCATTTTTTAAGGTAACATAGTGGCCGTTTATAAATGACGTCACACGATTTTGTCCGCTTTGTAACCATGCCCCTTCCCCACTCGTCACACTTTGTCATAAAAACTTAGAACCCCTCAGGTATGATGTTACAAACCCCCCCCCCCCAAGCCTTATTTTCAAATTGAAAATAAGCAAGTTGTAAATTAATTATTTGTCATTTAAATACGTGTATAGTGTAATTCTAGACTAAAGTAGTGTAACTAAGTATGTCAATACTATTGAAAAAAGCTGTCCGGGTAACCGTCGAAATTTTCAAGTGGGTACGACGGATATCCGTTCCAAACATCGATCATTTTCGCGATCATGTCCACTATTCAAAACGCAATGCACCCTAGCAACCATCCATGCACCTCATTTTACAATGACTTGCCTCCCAACAGCACACTTTTGTTAACTTAAATGTACTTCAAACTTATGTTAATGCATTCGTCATACTCAAAAGAAAAGCGAATATTCAAGCACAATGTCAGCAACAATGACATAACGTCATGTCATGTTATTCAGGCCCAGCAGCTTGATTGATATTTATTGTCTCTAGGTAGTGGTAGTAATCAATGTTCCCTCTAAAGTTCGTTGGTCAGTGTGAAAAACACTCCAAAAAACAAAACAAACTACAACTCGTGTGCAAATTTGCAAATCACCCATCTTTTATGCAATCTTTTACAAAATTTCCTGCGCGCCCCAGCGCAATCACGCAGCTCTAAAGGAAACATTGGTAGAGTTGGAGGGATTCAATGAACCATCAGTTAAAATGGAAAAAATATGATTTGGGAAAATTCAGATGACGTGTTTCTATCTCTAGAGCAAGAAGTACGACGAGAAATGTTTTTATCAATAGATATAATTATAAAAGAAAATAAAACAACGCGGTGATGAGTTACCTGTCCTTGCAAAAAAAAATATTTGTGTATAATACCATCTAGCCTACTTAATGAAGAATTTGAATATCAAATAAATTTCTTTATATCCATTGATAGAGAATTGTTCGAGATTAAAAAAGAAAGGATACAGGTTTTTATGGCAGTACAAGGGCCTGTCTTAGCTATTACGGGACCCTATGCAGCTTAGTATGCGAAATGGATTGCGAGTGCCCCAGTTTGGAGAGGGATAATGTATTAATAAGGAAATTAAGTGAAAATTAAGAGGTTGGGCCTATGAAAGCGCGGGGCCCTCTGCGACCGCATTGGTTGCAGGAGCCTAAGACCAGTCCTGGTTGTACCTACACTACAAGAAGAGACATTATGTTTTTAAAAAACGGGGAGGGGGGGCGGGGTGAATCCCCCCTTTTGATCTATTAAAATATATTCACCAGTAAATATTGGAAAATTCTTTACCCAAAATTATACTTTTGCTTAGAATGTTTTCAACAATTGCAATCAGTGTATCTAGTTGTAAAAGGAGCTTTTCCAACCTGAAGTTGATAAAAAAATTATATTCGCTCGACAATAAGTGAGTAAAGACTACAAAATGCAATAATTCCATAGATCAAGATATTACAAATAATTTATATTTTTTAACATAATACATGATTTTTCTACTATGAAAGTTGGATAAGTAAGTAAAGTTATAGATAATAAATTTTTATATACTGATGTTTACAATTTCATTTTTTATTTAAAAAATCATATATATCTATTTATAAACAAAAAGTAAAAGCATATTAATTGTTAATGTTTTTTGGGTGTAAAATTTGGAATATCTTTTGTTTCATTGTGGAGGGGGCGACCCTTATAACTTTCTTGTGGCCTTCAAAACAATTATTTTGTATTTTATATAATGTTTTAATTATAGGTAAATCATCTTATGTGGAATCTTTTTTTTACTGCTTACATAAATAGGGCATGCTATGGTAAAATTGTTCCTCACCTTTTACAATGTACTTTGTTTCCATTGCAATTTTTTATTCAAGTTTATGAATTTATAAAAACCATCATATGATTGACTTAAGAGGCCGTTCATAAATGACGTCACGTGATTTCGTCGGATTTTTCACTCCCTGCCCCCTCATCACACGGCGTCATGAAACGAAAACTTAGACCCCTTTCTCAATGTGACGTCACAAAGCCCCCCCCCCCCAATACAAGCGGTATTTTCTATGTGAAAACGAGGGTGTTTAAAAAAAAAATTGTGTCATTTAAATATGTTTTTAGTGTAAGGCTGCACTCTAATAGCGTAACACGCGTGAAACCACGTAAAACTTCATTTTCGGCAATGATATATTTAAGTGGAACTTTTATTTAAAGTTGCGCGTTTTGAATGACGTAATATGTGTGTTGCCCCACCAAAAAAAAAAAAAGAAAAAAAAAGAACGGTGCGTGACGTCATTTATGGGAGGCCCCTAAAAGGGCGGCATATTAAAGACCGCCCCGGGCGGCAAAAGCTCAAGCTACGCCACTGGGTTGGTAGATGGATGGAGGTGGAGAGAATTTGTTTTGGGATATAAAGAAAGTGAGTCGGAGAGTGAAATAAAGATAAGGATTTATAAACACGAGATATAGGGGGTGCCATTGCTTATTTAACATTAATTTCTCCTTTGTGAAGATTAATTTATTGTTGTTTTGTTTCTTTGTTGATTTTTTTTCTCAAATAAAAAATTCACTGAATTAAATTACTTTAAGCTTATTGAGATGTGAAAGGGAAATAATCCTAGGTCTAAGTTTATTGAGGCGTAAAAGGGAACTAATCCAAGGTCGAATCCACTTTCAGGTGGCTCAATTACTACAACAACAACGCGACGCTGACCCACCTGGGGATGAATCTTTACTACACCTTCGTCGCCAATTCTGTAAGCTGGCCTCTCTATATCTCTTTGAAGAATTGACTGAAATACATTTAGGCTAATGTCGAGCCGGCGAAGCTTTGGCTCGGGGTCTCATTCTTTAGCCCTAATGCAACTTAAGATCAAAGTGGGAACTGTCAAGATTTGTCACATGATTTTTTGTTTGGGCAGTTAAGTTGTGGAGATGTACTAAAGTGCATATATCTTATATTTTATGTTCGCTCCTTCTATACAGAATATTTTTGCGTCCTAGCGTCATACGACTTTTCATGGTTTACGTTTAGCTATTGCATTATTATTTGGTCTGCGTTAATTAACGATTAATAAATCGATTAATCGTTAAAAAATTTTATCGATTAAAATTAATTTGATCGATTAAAATTATATTAAAATTTAAGAAAATATCGCTAATTTTTTCCAATTGATTATTTTTTGAAAAACTTTTATACTTTTGTTTGTATTATTATTATTTATTACAACGCTTTTTTTTTCTTATTTCGCGCATTGCTGAACGAATTTGCCTTGTTTCGTCATAAAATATGAAAGACATGGAATTACCAGGGACTGAAACAATTTCGCGAAATAATGAATCGCGAAATAACGTATCTATCTATTGGTTATAGAAATGTAATGAATCGAAATAAATAGATTGATTTTTTAAATTTATTCCCGATTAATCGCACAATATTTTTTAATCAGTACCAGCCCTAATTATTTTAGTTTTGAATATAGGCAATGTGTTAATTTTCTTTGTTTGATGACGCAAGCGATAACACGCCAGAAAGCCAGACGGGAAGACGTAGAATTTTTATGTGTTTGTTTCTGCATATGGAAAACTAAATGTGTTTATATCCCTATGTCTAACCGATCGTTGTAAGCGCGTAAGATTTTCGTTGCGTTATATTTTGTCTGATAAAAGCTATGTAATTTCTGAATAGTTTTCACAGTAGTTTAACAAATCATAGACAGCGTAACTGACTTCACTTAAAAAAATTTAGAACACAAATACACAATAAAAGAATGAAATTTCCTGCCAGTGTATAGGCCCACATTCCACAATCACAAGTTACTTCAAACATACATTATAGTCTTAAAATGATTTTCAAACGAGGTAGATCTATTACTCCAGAATTTCCGAAGAATAGTGAAATTCTGATCTGCTACTTTGACAAAATACACAATTCATCAGGAACTATTTTAATACCATGCCCACACCCCATCTACACTTTCTTTTAAGTTTAAGTATTCCACCGAATACTTTTATCATGCCCCTTAGTTTGTTTTAAAAATCATTTAATTTTCACAATCACTTTCAAACAATATCGTTTTGTCCTTAAGATATAAATGTATTTCAAGCAATATTAAACTCTTAACAACCACTTTATATAGTTTTTTAAAAATATTTTCTCCTATTTAAGCAACTCATAAAGCACGAAAATTTGTTTATAAACTGGACTACAAAAAAAAAACAGCGTAGTTGAATTTAGTTTTTGTCTAAAGGAGTGTATACTTTAATGTTTTAATGTATTGTCCAGATCAACATCCGGTACAGCAGTGTCAACAAGGTGGATCCTACTTTCAGCCTCGGTGTGGTCGTCAGTGGACTCCTCATAGTTGACGTAAGTCTTTGAACTTGTTTCAACCCGAAGCTTATTAAACGGCGTATCATAAATAGTTGAAACAGATCTCTATACTTGTCAGTACTTTTAACAACATCTATTTTAACCCACTGGGTTATTTGTTGTTGAAATTAATTAAAGTCATGAGAAAAGAAACTATGTTATATATTTTTTTCAAATTTAGATCAAAATCTCTAACGGGAGATTGTGTACGTAAAAGCTATGGTGGATTAAGGGAGGGGGGGCTGAACGGGCCCCCAAACTTTTTATATTTTATAAAAAAAATTTACAAATGTTGCCACGAACCCATAAAATTAAAATAAATTTATAAATATTAACTATTAAACTGATCGCGATTCAGACCTGATAATTCTAATAATCGAAAAAAATTAATTTAATTGGCTCACTGTAATATAAAATATAGTTTATATATGGAGCATAGGCTTGTGATGCAAGCGGTGTCGGGATCGATTCCCAGAGATGGAGTGTAATTTTGTTTTCTTTTCTCACTCAATTGTAGCATACCGGCGAACACTTCAATCAGTTATTTCTTCGTGTTGGGTTTTTTTTTCAGTATTAATATTGAGTTACAGTCTTATATTAGCTGTTGGCAATCATTTTATTTTAAGGGACGCTGGCTGGATAGGGCCCCCGTTTGATTGCAGCCCGGGGCCCCTTGCCGTCTTAATCCGACCCTCCGTAAAAGAAATGTCCCAAACATTTCAGTCTGCTGATTGATCAGACAAGTAAAATTCTATTATATCGATGTCTGAGGTATCGGCTCACAATACTGTTTTAAAAAATGTTGATATTCAGGCTGCTCTATTAGGAAGGAAATCGTTTCTGATTGACTAGAAACGTGTTGAACTTCCTGGTTGTTGTATTGAAGTGTTGCTCTGTGTCTCCGCAGTCCAGGCTGGTGGGCTCCTGGACAGAAGAGAACACCCTCAAGGCGGGATCTTCTTACGTGGACGCCAGCAAGGCTCTGGATGCCTTTGGTCAGTGGGTCAAGGAAAAAAACGGCGAGCTGCCCCTGAGTGACCACTGGATGTTATTCACTGGGTGAGTAAGAGTCGCAAATTCAAATTAGCTCTTGAAATTTTAATTGAACAACTTCTAAAATAAATCGGGTGAAGATTGTATCTGGTATAAATGAGTAAGTTTAATTCTTTGTTGTTGTTTTTTCCTTATTATATTTCCTTTCTTGTTCCAGATTCGACATTTACACAGACAGGAACCCTCACGTTGCAGGCAAGTTACCTTCATAATTAAAGGTATTTTGGTGGGAGCGTTGTGGTTAACTGAGCCTACTCTGCCGTAGTGTAATTTAAAACTGTTTCTTTCCTATTAATCTGTGGAATCATTTTTGAAACAATTATTATTATGGGTTTGTGTGTGCTGTTATAATGGGACATCTCAAACTATGGTTGTCTTAATAAGCTAAATCGACATTTTAAATTTTATTAGCGTAACCAAAACAATATAAAGAAATTCACTACAATGTCTGGCAATTGATTTATACAGCTTTAAAAAAAAATAAAAACACATTTTTATTCCGCGTGATTTTTAAAAAATCAAATTCATTTGCATTATTGTTGAAGTTGAAGCGCAGTTAAATATTTGTAATTTTTTTTTTTTTGCAACGTTTCTTCTTAATTTAAAAAATAAACTCGCCATCTCTAATAAGCATCTTGGTATTTGTTAGCACTAATATCTATTTTTAGATTTATGTCACTTTTCAAATATATATTGCTTTATTTCTTCCTCTACCGTGAACCCATCTCACACAGGTCTGGCCAAACTCAGGGGCATGTGTTCCTTATCTTCAATCTCCATCATAGAGCAGGACAACACGGGCAGTGTCGGCGCTACGGCGGCACATGAGCTTGGTCACAGGTAGGTCAGGTGACGTCACTTTGTCTCTACGGGTTGATGAATGTACCAGTAATAAGTTTTTGCGTGTTAATGATTCCATTGCACGTTTCTAGAACTTGTCGGACGGTTTCTAAGAATCGTGTTTACGAATGTCGTCTGCCTACCAGCCTAGGTTCCCTCCATGACGGCGATGAGAGAGACTGTCTGGACGAAGACAACTTCATCATGTCCAGGAAACTGAAGACTCCGGATGATGAGAAAATTGCTTCCAGGCCCTGGCAGTTCTCCGTCTGCTCCGTCAGAGCCTTCAAGAGATTCGTGTCCAAGTAGGTCAACTGCAGGATGACGTATATATTTAAAACTATTAATAATTCTTGCTAATGACATCATAATACTCCACTACTAATTTATGAATAATGCGGGCTTTTTATTTCCATAATTTTTTTCTTATAAAATTTTATTAGCGCTGTTCAGACGTTTTCCGATAATTAGAAATTTAAGCGGAGTTCTTTTATCGTAAATAGCGGTGAATGCACACGGAAATCTTCGAGGGGTCAAAACATGCTGTCCACCAGTCTCAGCCCTGGACAGGTTTTTACGGCTGACAAGCAGTGCCAGTTGGCGTTGGGCAACGGATCCTACTTCGGCAGGGTGAGTGAGTATCTGTGGGTTGAATCCTCTGAAACATTTTGCATACCATCCATAACAGAGCATGCTCGAAACCCATCTGATACGTGTTGTCAACAATATTAGTCAGCATGCTCGAAACCCATCTGATACGTGTTGTCAACCGTATTAGTCAGCATGTACGAAACCCATCTGATACGTTTTGTCAACCATATTAGTAAGCATGTACGAAACCCATCTGATATGTGTTGTCAACCATATTAGTAAGAATGTACGAAACCCATCTGATACATGTTGTCAACCGTATTAGTAAGCATGTACGAAACCCATCTGATACATGTTGTCAACCGTATTAGTCAGCATGTACGAAACCCATCTGATATGTGTTGTCAACCATATTAGTAAGCATGTACGAAACCCATCTGATATGTGTTGTCAACCATATTAGTCAGCATGTACGAAACCCATCTGATATGTGTTGTCAACCGTATTAGTCAGCATGTACGAAACCCATCTGATACGTGTTGTCAACCATATTAGTCAGCATGTAAGAAACCCATCTGATACGTGTTGTCAACCGTATTAGTCAGCATGTACGAAACCCATCTGATATGTGTTGTCAACCATATTAGT
>MUZC01002910.1:284035-304540 GCA_002072015.1 Radix auricularia
ATATGGGGAAGGTTCTTAAATAGGTTTCGTTCCATAAATTCACACTCATGGGCGCCAGGGCCCCAAAAACATTTTTTCCTTTTTTGAGCTATATAAAAAATGAAAATCAACATTTTTTTTTCTATTTCTCGAGGAGGCAGAAGCATGAACTTTTAGAAAATTGTTGAGTTCACTCCTGCAATGGTAACAGAAAAAAAATATATTTAAATTACCTGTATCTGGGGGCCCAAATATAGTTTTTTTTCCCTTTATGAACTATACATAAAAACTGAAAATAACTAATTATCATATTTTACGGATAGGTAGAAGCATGAAACTTTGGCAAGTTGTTAAGTACGCTACGCCGTCGATATTAAGCGAGAAAGAATTTTAAACTTCTCACTTATGGGGGGCCGGGGCCCAAATGTTTTTTTTCTTATATTAGAAACAAACTCATCACTAATTCTCCAATTTACCGTGTCGGTAAAAACATGAAACGTTTGGAAATTATTGAGCAGACTCTACTGGCAATAATGGCTTCCTTTTTCATGGGGTGCCGGGGGCCCAAATGTACTTTTTTTTTCTTAAATGAGCTATATTAACAAAATTCAGACAACGAAATATTGTGAAATTTAGTTCACGTATACGACATTACATGATGAAATCTCTTAAGTAGATTTCGTTTAAATTTCCCGCTCATGAGGGGCTGGGGGGACAAAAACGTATTTTACTTAGATGGGCTATATAAAAATTGAAAATTACTATTTCTCCTATTTCTGATTAGGTGGAAGCATGAAATTTGAGGAAATTGTAGAGTACACGCCTGCAGTGGTAACTGGTGAAAAAATATTTAAATTATCACTTACTGGGAGCCGGGGGCCCAAATGTAGTTTTTTTTACTACTACACGCCATATAAATACTGAAAATCACCCATTCGACTTTTCCCATGTAGGTAGAAGAATGAAACTTTGGGAAGTTGTTAAGTACACTCTCCTAACGCTAATTTGCGAAAAAGAATTGTGTTAGCTTCTACAGAAAACCTTATTAAAAACCCGTGCGAAGCCGGGTACTTGCCTCTAGTATATATATAAATGGTTAATCGATAAAATATAATTTTAAAAAAAATAGTAACGCTCTTTTGATATATGTTAAAACTTAGATATGATATATTCGTGTGAATGTTGGCCTAATCCTAATGGTTGTTCATTTTGTCGTTGACTAATATCTTCTCCTGATATTTTGTGAGTTTTCTCGTTTGAAATCTTTAGTGTGGTAAATGATGGCTTAAAATTTTCCTGATCCGCTGCTGTCCCAAACCTGTTGTTGGTGATGTTTGAGATAAATGTTGTTTGTGATGTTTGAGATAAATGTTGTTAGTGATGTTTGAGATAACTGTTGTTAGTGATGTTTGAGATAACTGTTGTTAGTGATGTTTGAGATAACTGTTGTTGGTCATGTTTTAGATAACTGTTGTTGGTCATGTTTTAGATAACTGTTGTTGGTCATGTTTTAGATAACTGTTGTTGGTCATGTTTTAGATAACTGGTGTTGGTCATGTTTCAGATAACTGTTGTTGGTCATGTTTTAGATAACTGTTGTTGGTCATGTTTTAGACAACTGTTGTTGGTCATGTTTTAGATAACTGGTGATGGTCATGTTTTAGATAACTGTTGTTGGTCATGTTTTAGATAACTGGTGTTGGTCATGTTTTAGATAACTGGTATTGGTCATGTTTCAGATAACAACTGTTGGTCATGTTTTAGATAATTGTTGTTGGTCATGTTTCAGATAACTGGTGTTGGTCATGTTTTAGTTAATTGTTGTTGGTGATGTTTTAGAAAACTTTTGTTGGTTTTTCAGATGACTGTTGTTGGTCATGTTTCAGATAACTGTTGTTGGTCATGTTTCAGATAACTGTTGTTGGTCATGTTTCAGATAACTGTTGGTCATGTTTCAGATAACTGTTGGTCATGTTTCAGATAACTGCCCCCAGGGTGATGACCCGAGTGCCCCGTGTGTCCAGGAAGACTGTCGCTATTACGGACTACGCAGGAAGATCTTGATCTGTTGCGACACATGCAGGGGCATACGACCGATATGGGCGGACCTGGTGGGCAGCCTGATCTCAGAGGGAGATGTCTTGAGACCGGTGAGTCCATCCATTTTAATATCGTCATCCTCGTGTTCTTTGATACTTTGCGGTAAGAGCAAATGAAATACGCAATTTAAGATGCGGAAAGTTAAATGTCAGTAAAAATTTCCGTGGCTTCAGATTTCGGACACGCTGACTGGACATCTCAAATAGGATCTTTTTCACGTGCTGTTTTACTAAGTTTCTTAAAGGAAGATGAACTGTTCCCCAGAACAAACTCTGAAGCTCAAGCTAACAAATGGCGGAGGAGCGTGGGTAACGCCCCTGCCGTATTAAAAAATTCGAGACCTTAAAATTTTTGTACATCAGATTCTATCGATTATACATTTGACTTAATGGCACCACAGGAGTCAACACATCCTGTGCAGAGAACTCCAGTTCAGATTGATAGTATGAAAGAATATCTTTCATCTAGTTTTTATCAACAAACTGTAGGAGACAAGCAAGAAGTGGAAAACATGGCGCGAAATGTATTGTCGAACAGGCTCAATAATATCTATTCCACATTCAAAACCAGTTCCCAAACACCCGCATATATTCTCTATCAAGAAAATCATAAACATTTTTGGAAGGGTGCTCTTTTCCACAGAGCTTTACCTCATCGCCTTTCAAACGTTTACATCAACATGTATTTACTCAACAATTATTTGAAACACGATTTCTATTAATGATTCTATTCACTGTTCTATTTACAGGTGTACTATATGATATATGTTATTTATATTTTTTAAAATCTATTTTCAGATAGAAGATGATTCTATTCACTGTTCTATTTACAGGTGTACTACATGTTATATTTTATCTTGAATCTATACTCAGATAGAAGATGATTCTATTCACTGATCTATTTACAGGTGTACTACATGTTATGTTTTATCTTGTATCTATATATTCAGATAGAAGATTCCCCTGCTGCTGTGAAGCCTGTGTCGGCCCGAACGATCCCCAGCAAACACGTAACATCGGCAGTAAACGGCCTTGCTAACTCCACAACTGGGCCGTCAATCCCAGAAGCCATTAATCCATCCCCTATAGACCTGACGAGCCCCCAAACCATCCACCAGTCGCAGGCTTCCAGTGCTTCCACCACCATGGTACCACAAAGTCTTGCAACGGACCCTGATATCCTCGACCCCCAAATCACGACAACTGCCCGAAATGATGAGACGACCAAGAAACTACGGGTCGATAATGGTATAAATGACGTCACGACGACGTCATTGAATGACGTTCCACTAGCACAAAAGCAGGACGAGACAACAAGAAACTTAAGTACGAAGTTTACTCAAGTTCTTAGTAACGAAATCCATTCACTAAATTATATAGTTTCTCATTTTTCACATTCTAAAATGTTACATATCATCACGTAAAGTTGGCGTTTAGAGACACGATTTCTGAGCATAAACACAAAGTGACAAGACGTTTGAATTTGTTTTTCTCTTTTTTCATGAAGTATTGAGTGGTATACTGGCGTAGCTACGAATTCGTAAGGTTTGGGAGCTCGGGGGGGGGGGGATCTTAAACTCTGTTGTAGTATTTTTTTTTTATTATATCAAATCCCCGCCAATGTTCGACCGTAAAACGCGGGAATCCTTTTCCGACGAGTACAACCTCTGGCGGGCAAAAGTGCGTGACGACATTAAGGTTTCGGAAGTCTCTCTCTCAGCTACGGGTGAAGAGAGAAGGTTTGGGAGAAAAGGGAAAGGGGGTGGAAGAGCAGGAGTAAACGCTTTCGTCCCTTGAGTACGGACGGATGCCGTATAAATCAAATCCTCTAAGACGATTTAAATTGATGTAGTTAATAAAGATAATTTGATCCATAGATTGTATCCCTGATGATCTTTATTAAATTACCGCTATGAAAAGACGGCGTGACTCAAACAGTTCAGTGATCTCGAGAAGATCATCAAACTGTTCACAAATTTAAACGCTTACGTTTTTTTTTCTAGTAACTTTACTTTTTTTAATGTAATACTTAAACAATTTTGAAGGCGTACTCTAAATATTTCCAAATCAGTAAAATGTACTGTTATCACATTTATCTTTTTTAAAAAAATTAAAAAATCAAATATCGTTTCTCTATTTTCTCTGTAACAGCGTTGTTGGCTGATGGACTGAGCCGTGTGTCAACTTATCCGGGCTTAGTGGCAGACTTAATGTCACATCGGCAGCAATCTCACAGTACAACGGGACATGCCCTTGCATCCTCATCCTTATCGAACCCGACCGTCGTGGATACGAGTATTTCAGAGAAGGGGTCATCTTCGTCGGTCAACACCAGCAGCCCGGTGGCCCCTGTGAATGCCGAGAAACTCAATCCCGACCAGAACTTCGTGGTCCTACACAACAGCACGGCTCCCGTTAGTGTGGTCAGCCCCCTGGTCAGCCCCCACCAGGGCCTGAACATGGTGACGGACGTGCACGGCAGAACTGACACGGCGGATCAGAGCAGGGGTCATGACGTCGTTCTCAACATCGTGGCCGATCTAAAAGACCACGCCAGATCGCTGGAGGAGGGTTTGGATAACATCACAAGCTCCGTTAAACATGGGGATGAGGCGAGTCCCCCGAGGCACCATCTTGAAGTTCTGTTTCGATCACGCGACCCACCATCGCCCTCCCAGCCAAGCTATATGACAACTTCAGATGACAAGCCAAACACTGCAGTCTCGGCGGCCAATTATATACAACACAACAGTCAAAGTCCCGTAACCCATTTAAACTTAGACAACAATGTGACCAGTTCACAATCTATGATAGCTACAGGAAATGATCGCGAAAAACTGCTAACCCACGGAACTGATATTTTACGGGCAAACTCTTCAAATATAGCAATAGATTTTCCCTTATCTCCAACAACAATGTCAACAGCGTCTTCATCACAAACCAACATTAACCCTTCTACGACCAGTAAACAAACTCATTTGTCAAATGCTAACAGAGCAGTTACAGCAACTCCTCGCATTAATGTTAAGCTAGACCACAGGGCCATTCCTACCACTTCTAATATCGATACTCGCTTGGACCCTAAATTCCCATTGACACCATCACATCCACAAAACCGCGTCCAAGGAATCGAAATACTAAAAAATCGGCATGAGAGTAACACGATATCTTTAAGCCAACACGCCCCAACTGTCGCATCTCCGTCAGAAATTCCAAACTTTGGTCACGAGGACATTTCCATGGCTTCAGATTTCGGACTAGCTGATGGGACGTCTAAAACGGGATCTGATTCCCGTGTTGTTTTACCCAGTTCCCTAAACGCTCGGGAACTCTTCCCCAGAACAAACTCTGAAGCACAGACGAGTCGATGGCGGAGCCTGGGAAACGCCCCTGCCGTCTTCGAAAATTCAAGACCTTACAACTTTCATACATCAGATACTGTCGATTATGTATTTGACTTTTTGGTACCACAAGAGTCATCACATCCTGTGCAGAGAGCTCCGGTTCAGAAGGATAATACAAAAGAATATCTTTCATCTAGTTTCTATCAACAAACTGTAGGAGACAAACAACAAGTGCAAAATACGGCGAGAAATGTATTGTCGAACAGGCTCAATAATATCTATTCCACATTCAAAACGAGCTCCCAATCACCCGCAAATATCCTCTATCAAGAAAATCTTGACATATTTTTGGAAGGGTTCTCCTTGCCTCAGATCTCTACCTCATCGCCGTTGCCGTCAACGACAGACGAGAATGACAGACCAACTGTTTTCCCAAAATGTCGATTCCAGTGCGTGTTTTACCACGAGCCCTTAGACGGGCCACAAGTTCTGTGGGACGAGATAGGCAGATACTTGTTGGCTTCAGTCCGAAGACCTGCCTCAAATCCTGCGGGAGATTCTACACTTTTGTCCCGTTTGTTGAGACTGGCAGCCTCCCAACCGAATACCACTAATTATAAACAAAAGATCGATTATGTGCCTGATTCTATAACACCAAAAGTTAACAAATTGAGGAATTCTTTAATATCTCAAATATTATCGTTGCAAAATCCTTCATTGTCGGTGGATTCTGCATTGCAAAACTCTCTTTTTCCGAAAGTTATCATTGCACAAGACTCTGCATTTCTTAAAAATGACGCACTGCAAGATACTGTGATACCGAAATTTTCAGCGTTTGAAAATTCTAATATTTCGCCTAAAGTTACCTCATTAGCAACGGATCCCACGCAAAACACGTTACCTCTGGAAGGCTCTGTGACATCAAATGTCACACCCATAGATCAGGTGACTGGTTCCGAGAAACAACATTTATATGCCATCCCAGTGATTTAAAATAATAAATATTTTTAAAATTTAAATAAATACATAATGGTTTTTGTTTTCAATCTGTAATTTTTATCAATTTCATTTCAATCGTTCACAACGGTTAAATTTAAAAAGATAATTAATTTAAGACCTACTGAATTTTGTGTGTCCCACTTTAACAAACAAATTAGACAACCAAAATCAAATTTATTATTTCAACTTGTAAATCTTGGCAGGCTAAAGTGAAATTTTCTTTGACTTAACATTAAACTAAATGATAATTTTCCTTTTGAACTTTCTCATATTTTACCAAAAAGCTTTGTGAAGAAGTTAAGAGTGGTAACGTAAAATTGACTTCAGGCTGGTATAGAAGGTGAAATACTTTAACTGCAGAATTGGATAGGTGATTGTAAATTGTGTCGAGTCTGAAAAAAAATCTAACTATAGAAATAAATAAACATTTCTCATTGCATCCGGCGACTTTGTGCATCTGGGAAAACATGGTTTAAAACACGTGGGGCTTGGCAATGGGGAATGGGGTGGTAACCACTGCCCACCCCAAACCCTTCAAGGACAAAATAATCAATACAACAAACATCTTGCCAATTGCCAACATACATACAACATAAACTTGTACAAGTAACAAGTTAGTCCTGTCCGCTCCCACCCTCCCCCAATCCCAGGGAGTAGTGGCACCAGATGACTCAAGAGATGAGCGGTTCCATGTAAAACTTGACAACGTAGTTACTATTAGTCTATTATTTTAACATCGTGTGTCCACTATGCGACATTTGTGAGTGACGTTTCCATAATTTTAACAAAAAAATGACAAATAGTTTTAACTTGACATACAGTTCAATATTTAATTAAAAGTCAGGGGACATAGAAATATGTTATTCAGTTTTAGAACCTCCAGCTTTCGCATATCATCATTTTGAAGTAGAAATTACTTTGAACTTTATCCAATTATTACCAGTTTTTATAAATTCTTTATGAGTTGGATGGGTTACAGATTACAGGCACAATTGTCTTCACTCTGCTTTGTTTAGTTTTGTTTATTTTGGTGGGGGGTTTTTTTGACGAAATTTCCATTTCTGTGTATGGATGTTAATACTTACGTGATGACAAGTGTGTTTAACTACCCCTTGTATAGAGGCTGACCAGTGCTGTGTTTGAAGGAAATAACTCATTGATGGATGCAACTATCAAAGCCGGATTTTAGAGTGGCTCACTTGAAACTACGGGGTAGCGAGTATTTACCAGGCTTTCAATGAAATTGTTTTTTTTCCAAAGGTTACTTTCATATTTGAAAAATTTTATTGTCTTCCTTCTCAAAGCCAAAATGTGTTGGGCGTTACGCTTGCTACCACTTCACTAACAAACGTAACAATGGTAATCACCAACAGAGTAAATGGAAAAGACGTAAACAGGGTAAGGGTTAGCCTGACAGGACGTAAGAAAGCAGCGAAATTTTCGGCAAAGGGCCTTTTTTTAAACGGACATACAATACACAAATACAACGAACATAAAATATAACAAATTAAAACTTAGTTGCGGTGAAATCCAAAGAGTCAATGAAAGTATATCTGAAAGAAAGCAGGGCGAGCCTACATAGGAAAGGAGAGAGTGGGTGGGTCAAAACAACTAGGTGGTCAAAGCAAACACAACATTCATCCCATGTGGAGCAAGGGTCCCATAATCTTGTAGCAACCTATTTTCTGGAAAATAGGCTGATACAAGATTATGTGACCTTGCAAACCTTTACCCTGTTTAATTTTGTTCCATTTACTCTTTAATAAGCCTGTTTGCAGTCTCACCCCTCATTTTGTTAATCACCAACAGGGGCGTCTTTAGGGTTGATGTCACCCAGTGCGGTAGTTCACGGTGTCAGCCCGTCACGACTTTCCCCAAATATCTACCTTGCTCCTGCCAGTGCTAAATAGCCGTAACATACAGAATTAAAAATTTTAGTGTCACCGTTTGTAATGGTAACTCCCGGTGCGGTCCGCACCCCTGTAGTGACGCTTATTTTTTCTACGATTTCGCTCGACATAATAATTTGTAGGTGATGCAGCCAGTCAAAATAGAGAAAATTCCAGCCCTCCTAAGGGGGGGGGGGGACAACTTAGCGGGAGGCGTTTTTGACCTAGAGTCCTGGACGCCAAGGTTGTTGCTTCTAGAAGCGACCGCTCTGGGGGGGGGGGTCAGCTTTTACATCTCCTATATAAGATCAGAGAGCTGCGGAGGTTTTACCAGGAAGCCCCATGAAGAGCGCAGGCTCGGGACTGATGACTTTCTTCCACATGTAGCATCATGTAGGATCACATGTATCTTCTATTGAGAAATTGACCACATTTCTTGACCTTACTTGTTATAACAGGGTACTTCATTAGTACACGAAAACAAAAACACACACAAAGAAGAGACATAAATCTACTTATTTCGTGTTGTAAATTTAACCGTTAACTTTATATTTGTTGACGGTGAACATTTCGACTGTGTGCGGGTAATTCAACAGAAAGGAATATAATTTCCCACGAAAATATTAAAATAAGCCCCTCACTATCGTGCAGCACACGTGCCTGAAGTTCTCAGTAAATTTAATGTGACGTGTGACGTCGTTGCGATTTGAGGGGAAGGGGGGAGCGATTAATAGTGTCCTTTTCTGTTTTTAACAGCGCCGGATAAACATATGAGCCACACAAACTATAGCTGAGGGCCCCCAACATATGAGCCACACAAATTATAGCTGAGGGCCCCCAATATATAAGCCACACAAACTATAGCTGAGGGCCCCCAACATATAAACCACACAACTATAGTTGAGGGCCCCCAACATATGAGCCACACAAACTATAGCTGAGGGCCCCAAAATATAAGCTACATAAACTATAGTTGAGGGCCCCCAACATATGAGCCACACAAACTATAGCTGGGGGCCCCAAACATATGATCCACACAAACTATAGCTGAGGGCCCCCAACATATAAACCACACAAACTATAACTGAGGGCCCCCAACATATAAACCACACGAACTATAACTGAGGGCCCCCAACATATAAACCACACAAACTATAGTTGAGGGCCCCCAACATATGAGCCACACAAATTATAGCTGAGGGCCCCCAACATATAAACCACACAAACTATAACTGAGGGCCCCCAACATATAAACCACACAAACTATAACTGAGGGCCTCCAACATATAAGCCACAAAAACTATAGCTGAGGGCCCCAACATATGAGCCACACAAACTATAGCTGAGGGCCCCCAACATATGAGCCACACAAACTATAGCTGAGGGCCCCAAAATATAAGCTACACAAACTATAGTTGAGGGCCCCCAACATATGAGCCACACAAACTATAGCTGAGGGCCCCAAACATATGATCCACACAAACTATAGCTGAGGGCCCCCAATGTATAATCCACACAAACTTTAGCTGAGGGCCCCCAACATATAAACCACACGAACTATAACTGAGGGCCCCCAACATATAAGCCACAAAAACTATAGCTGAGGGCCCCAACATATGAGCCACACAAACTATAGCTGAGGGCCCCCAACATATGAGCCACAAAAACTATAGCTGAGGGCCCCCAATATATAATCCACACAAACTATAGCTGAGGGCCCCCAATGTATAATCCACACAAACTTTAGCTGAGGGCCCCTACATTTTGGAGGCCTCTCCAAAAACGTTGTCAGCCTGGGCCTTTGTCATCTTTGGCCCTGACATAGAATATCTGGACTTGTATAAAGAGCCCCATATATCAAAGAGCTTAGGGCCTTATCAAGTCTCAATGCGTCACTCCTCCTAACAATGCATTACAAGATGTAATGCTATTCCTAGTGTTAACTTCACAAAAGCCTACTGTATAAAGACACACATGCAAACTCAGCTTACATGTAATATTGTTTTTACCACACAACCAAAATACAACTAACTTAGCAACCCCTCGCCCCCCCCCTCCCACCAAATTGAGTTTCCCCACTACTGTAACTAAACCAATCTACTTCCTGGCTACTAATGTATAAATATCCAACATTCTCTCCCGCGTGAGATCTTACATTCTGGAGAGACTCATCCACGAACTGTCACAGCAATCAACTATCTACTGGTGCCACGCTTGTAACGATTCAGAAGTAGGCAAACATTTTTTTTAAAAAATGTATAGGTTTTATAAAGTGAAATTTTAATTGACTTTTAAAAAAAAAAACATTTGCACCAAAAAACGCCTCGGAGATTATGATCAGTTAGATCATTTCTTTTCATTTCTTTGATGTTTTATTTTAAAAAATTTAATCGCGTGTTTGAAAGTTTTATGATTGAAAGAGTCGGAGACTATCATGAGTTTTAAGGCCTGAGTAGAAATCGATTCCAATCCAAAAATCGTTGCAAGAAACCTACATTGATCTAATCTTGTTATAAAAAAGTTTATTGTTAATAACTTCTTCTCCTTATCTTAGATATACAGACGCTCCTTCTATGCAGAAGATAATTGCGTCCACAGACCATGACAGATGATCTGTTGGCAAGTGATGCAGCGGTCACAGGCCACGGCTGTGAGGGTTTCCACGCATTACCCAGCCGCCTAACTCAGGGACTCCTTAGGTCACAGGAACAGATCCTTGCCTTTGCATGGATTTGAACTCATGACTATCGGTACGCCAGTCGAGCGCGCTTGCCACTCGACCACCGTATCCCAATAAAATGATCGATCAATCAATCAAGTCAATGAAGTCTTTGGGGACAATAACTAACTCCAGATAAGTTTTAGCGATATTGATATTCCACATAAGAGAGAATATTTCACAGTTTTCATGATATAAACAATTATGTTTTAAACAGTTTCAAAGTTCGTGAAATGTTATAAGAGGAACCAAAAGTTCTCACAAAGACGCGAGAATGAAGCAACAGAAACGTCTTGTGATCGTCATCTGCTCTTTGTTGATCGGTCAACTTGTTGGTAAAGGTGTTGAGGTCAAGGGCAGGGGATATGACACACATGCTCCTTCCGACGCCATCAAGGTAGGTCACGTGAGAGTTTATTAAAGATACGTGGCTATTATCATTTTGTAAATATCTATTTTGTAAGTATCTATTTTGTAAATGTGACTGCAAGTGCCTGCTGGCGTAGCACTCTACAATTATCAAATTATAATAATTATAAATTATGACGGAAGTTTTCAAAAATAAATATATATCAGCTAAAATCTAATAATTTTGCCAAAACACACATCAGAATATCGATTAATTATTCGGTAATATTTCAAAAGTTAACGATTAAATTTAAATTAATCGATAACAGCCCTAATNATATATATATTTGTGGGGGGGGGGACATTTCATAAAGATTTAATAAAAGATTCGAGTCAGTATGTAAATGTAGGTATATTGAGAAGGATCTATCTTATCAGCTATGCGGTAATCTTTTTAATTCAAGACAGCTTATTGACCTTGAAGAAGGAAAAACAGTTTCGTAATTTTACTATGCTGCCGTTTTTAAAAACATAGTTATGCGACTGTATTTATGCTTTAAAAAATTGTTCCGCTAAAATGTAATCTGAAAATAGAACATTATTCATTGAATGACTTTTTCCGGTTTTAGAAGTGACAAACCCAATACAGAACTTTTATTTATTTTATTCATTTTTATTTCATTCATTTATCTCCTTATTGAACAATATTATGCGGACGTTCGAAAGGAGTTATTTTTAGTGCAGTAATTTTTTTCTAGGTTATATTGTTGTTAGCGGTGCGCTGTTTCTAAAATTATATCGCTACGTACGGACAAGACATACATAGCAAATTGTGTTTATTGATTATTATTATTATTATTATTATTATCATTATCATTAATCTCTGGTATTTAATAATCACAACAGAATTATTTGTAATTATATTGTAAATGAACCTTTATTTCTTTATTATTTCAAATTTTCTAACTGTTTCTATTTCCGCTTATTACATTTTCTTAGAAATAGTGTTTGATTTTAAAATCAGATATTTTTTAACATTGGCTTTGGACCAAATATTATTCTGCAGATTTTTGTTTATTTAGACGCTCTACAGTATGTTTGAGGGGAAAATGTAGCTATCAGCACCCAGGCCTTTAAATGACCCACTTTTACCATCCCAACCCCCCCCCCAACACACAAACACACGCACACACTAGAAACGTTGGTTTTTGACAAAAACAACTTCTTTTGTCAGGGAGGATGCCCTATTGGGTCAGACCAGAACATACAGTTATGCTACGACGAGAAAGGCGATCTGACCGAACTAGTGGACATACGGGATCATGGTGGTATGGTGTCTAATGGAACTGCCTGTGTGTTTGACCAGGGCACTGGGGAGCAAGGGGTCATCTTATGTTACGCTGGACAATGGACATTACCAGGTAAAGCTGTTGTTTGAAATGAGGTCAGTTTTAGCTCAGGGGCAGAATGACTTAAGTCAAAAATACTTGGCAGTGGGTGCGTAGATGGCGGTCAATAAGAAGACATGTTTGATTGAAACCGTACTCAACATTTGATAACTTACAGTTTAAAAAAAAAAAATTCTTTTGCTCTAACCTATATTTATATGTCATTTTTTCTTCCTTGACCTTGAAAATTGTTTCTTGATACATTCTTTTTTTTTTATAATTTACATTATTATTGAGTTGATCGGATTATTTATTTTTAGCCCCAGGGAGTGGGACAAGCACACATCACAGACAGAAACGATTTTTCGAAATATTTTTCGCTGTAGCTGCGATTGGGGCGATACTCGGTGGGTCCAGGAAGAGCAGCAGAAGCAGCAGTAACTATCATCACGTGCCAGGTGGGTCATTTGTGAAACAATAGGGTCATATGTGCAACAGTAGGGTCATGTGTGCAACAAGAGGGTCATATGTGCAACAAGTGGGTCATGTGTGCAACAAGTAGGGTCATGTGTGAAACAAGTGGGTCATATGTCCAACAAGTGGGTCATGTGTGCAACAGTTGGGACATGTGTTCAAAAAAGGGTCATATGTCCAACAATTGGGTCATATGTGCAACAGTTGGGTTATGTGTGTAACAAGTGGGTCATGTGTGCAGCAAGTGAGTCATTAGTGCAACGAGTGGTTCAAAGGTGCAACAAGTGGGCTATATGTGCAACTAATGGGTCATGCGTGCAACAAGTGGGTCATAGGTGCAACAAGTGAATCTTGTGCGTGACAGGTGGGTGGGTATGGAATCCTTTGTTCATTTATGCTATAATTTGATCATGCATACAGTTTAGTCATGTATACGTACAAGTGGATCCTTTACTAAATAGGTCGGTCATGTCATTATGAAGGAGATTGGTGTTGTGTTGTATAGGCTAACATTGGTTAAGGTATATAAAATGTGGATCATGTGAGTCATATTTGCAATAGGCCAGTCATGTATCTAACATGTACGTCATGGTTTTGTCAATGATCTCAAATGATATGTTAAAAGTACATCTGAAACAACTGAAGCATTAGTCATCTAAAATAAGGAACATCATCGTATGTTCACCAGTTCTATGAACACAATATAGATGTCAGTGTATTCATATCAGTGCAGGTTTGTCCATAGGAATGTTTTTCCAATGGGTAAACGTCCCATGGGATGGCATATGATGAAACAGGTCATAAAATGCCATGGGATGGGATGGGACAGAAAAATATGTCCCATGGACAAGCCTGCATGATATCAGTGCGCGTAATCCATGAAATCATTCGTGTGTATCCCCCCCTCCTTTCCCAGTGAACACAGCTCCTACCATCACGTGTCCAAACATACCATCCACGTTCTACACTGACAAAGGTAATGACACCATGGTGGTAACCTGGCAACCAGCGACAGCGTACGATGGTCAGGATGGAACGTTAGGGTAAGTTAGTATTACGACAGTGAGGATGGAACGTTAGGGTAAGTTAGTCCTACGACGGTCAGGATGGAACGATAGGGTAAGTTAGTCCTACGACAGTCAGGTTGGAACGTTAGGGTAAGTTAGTCCTACGACAGTCAGGATGGAACGTTAGGGTAAGTTAGTCCTACGACAGTCAGGATGGAACGTTAGGTAAGTTAGTCCTACGACAGTCAGGATGGAACGTTAGGGTAAGTTAGTCCTACGACAGTCAGGATGGAACGTTAGGGTAAGCTAGTCAGTCAGGATGGAACGTTAGGGTAAGTTAGTCCTACGACAGTCAGGATGGAACGTTAGGGTAAGTTAGTCCTACGACAGTCAGGATGGAACGTTAGGGTATGTTGGTCCTGAAGAAAGAGGGTGAGATAAATGCTTATGTTATCTAATGGTGAACACAATTTGAACTATAGGGTATGCCAGTTGCGTCGTTAGGGGGTGCGGTGGGGGGCGGGCCGCCCCGGGTGACACCATGAGCTACAGCCCCGGGTGACACCACCCTAGTGACGCCTCTGGGTTATGCTTTTCCAAACAGTAATTCTAAATCATATGGTACGTTTGTCCAACATTGCAAAAGTTGGAACAATAGGGTATGTTAGTGGAATAAAGTCAGATTAGAACAATAGGGTATGTTAGTGGAATAAAGTTAGATAAAAACAATAGAGTATGTTTGGAGCCCCATGTGAAATAAGTAGTGGGAGAATAAGAAAGATCACCAAGAGATTTGTTACTGTATTCGACTAGATTTTGGCCACGCCAACAAGATGGGCCTGTAGATTGTGGAAGAAGTACATAAGGTATGAATTAAACTTGTATCTATTTATAGATAGCTCGCCCTTCCTAATGTTTTAGCTGCATGGAAAGTTGCTCTTTAAGGGTAAGGGTAAAAATTACTTACGATGGCCTGCATGTAAAGTTGGCTTGTCTGTAACGTAAATTGGCTCAATGAAAAACTCTCCACTAAAATTGTCTCTCCAGGGTGACACAGACACAAGGTAGAGCACCCGGTACTGTACACAGTGCTGGTGTACATAATGTCACTTACTTGACAAAAGACAACGGGGGACTTAGTGCAACATGTACACGAAGTTTTCAGGTTATTGGTGAGTAGGACCTTAGCCAATTGAGTTTTTGTGAGTAGGACCTTAGCCAATTGAATGTTGGTGAGTTGGACCTTAGCCGATCGAGTGGTTAAATAGGACCTTAGCCAATTGAGTTTGGTGAGTGGGACTTTAGCCACTTGAGTGTTGGTGAGTAGGACCTTAGCCAATTGAATGTTGGTGAGTAGGACCTTAGCCAATTGAGTGTTGGTAATTAGGACCTTAGCCAATAGAGTGTTAGTAATTAGGACCTTAGCCAATTGAGTGTTGGTAATTAGGACCTTAGCCAATTGAGTGTTGGTAATTAGGACCTTAGCCAATAGAGTGTTAGTAATTAGGACCTTAGCCAATAGAGTGTTAGTAATTAGGACCTTAGCCAATTAAGTGTTAGTAATTAGGACCTTAGCCGATTGAGTGTTAGTAATTAGGACCTTAGCCGATTGAGTGTTAGTAATTAGGACCTTAGCCAATAGAGTGTTAGTAATTAGGACCTTAGCCGATTGAGTGTTAGTAATTAGGACCTTAGCCGATTGTCAATTCATTGTTGATCTGAGTTTGAGAGTATAACACAGTGTAATGGTGTCGGGGCTCGACAGATGGGTGGGGTATTCAGTCGAGTTGAACTGAACTGAACTGTCCCTTAACCCGACGCTGGGTCGTTGGGGCACCATTTTGAGGTGCGCACTATCTCATGCCAAGTGTCACGGTTCTGAGCTGCCTTCTGGGAGTCGAGGGATGATGGAATAAGACAAATAATTGTTGTAATTAGATTTAAGCGAGTATCAAATCTTGTCTGGTTGGGATTATTTAATGAGGATTAATTTTTTTCACACACACAAATTCGTTTATGTATACCTAACATATTAACATTTTGAAACTTAAAGAAAAAAAAATATGTTCAAAGTTTAAAATCTTTTGTTAAAAAGTGCAAAAAAAAAATAAAAAGAAAAATTTATATAAGCATAAACTTCAAAGACAAAATTAAGGAATCATAAAATTATTAGCAAAACTTCAAATGCATAGAAGTTAAAAGCAGAAGCATGAATGGTTAAAAAAAAAAAAATCATGTTAAGCCTGGTCCCTTTTGGAACTCAGGACGTGTTAGCGCATTTTCGTATTATGTATCAGTACTTATGTTAGATATCATCATTATGTAGTTATCAGTAATTGTGTTTAGACTTTAGACATATTTTTATGAATTTTCTTGTGTAATGAATATACCTGAAAAAAATTATTTAAAAGTAATTTCTTTACATTTTAAAAAAAATTATTTTCTCTTTAATGTAACTACAAGTCACCACAAATGATGACGTAAAACTCTCTAAACTTTTACACATATTCTAATGACGTCAATAACTTTAACTCTTCAATGCTTGAAAAAACGATGTATTCGACTTCCGGCAATGGCGGCCGTTCCCTGCGCCAGTGTTACCTCTCGATTCACAATGTTTTTTGGTAGTTTTAAAGGGGTTTTTTAACGGATCGAGTAACTGAGTTTTGATGCACAAATGGCAGGTCAGGACATACAAAAAACATATATACATCATGGGTCTATGACTTATGGATGCTGAGATCTAGGGTGATGACAGACGGACGGACGGACAAAACGGGTGCAATAGCGCATTCGACTTCTCGAAAATGCGCTAAAAATTAAGGTTAACTTAAAGATTCTTTTCAGAGATATATTTTCTGATTTCGTTATATCCAGTAGACTTCACGTTGATTGTTGATTATTTCTAAACCGTCTTTTCAGTGAGGAGATGCCCCATCGAAATGACGTACCTCACCCACGGGGTCGCTGAATGCCATCCCAACATCTCAAGAAACATTTACGGTAGTCGATGTAACTACAGGTGTAACGAGGGATATCAGCTGATGGGGGCGGCAGAGGCGGAGTGTTGGAGCAACCAGACATGGAGTCACCGGAAGCCAGAGTGCCAGGGTGAGTGAGGTCATTCAGTTGGTTTGTCGATAAATTTAAGACATTAACTTATTTATTTTTTATTTTGTAGTTTTTTGAAGTATGTTTTTTTTTCTTCTGCTCAAGTTATCTCGGCAAGACTGGTCTTTATGCTTAAGTTATCTCAGCAAGACAGGTCTCTATGCTTAGGGGCAGTGGCGTAGCTAGAGCTTTTGCCGCCCGGGGCGGTCTTTAATATGCCGCCCTTTTAGGGGCCGCCCATAAATGACGTCACGCACCGGGGGGGGGGTCACACATTTGATGTCATTCAAAACGCGCAACTTTAAATACAAGCTACACTGAAATATATGATTACCCAAACTTTATTCAATGACGATTTACGTGGTTTCACGCGTGTTACGATGTTAAAGTGCAACCTTAAACCAAAAACATATTTAAATGACCTAACAAAAAAAATGATTTTAAACATGCTCATTTTCAAATACAATATACCTCTTGTATGGGGGGAGGGGGGACTTTGTCACGTCACATTGAGGAATGGGTCTAAGTTTTCGTTTCGTGACGTCGTGTGACGAGGGGGCAGGGGGTGAAAAATCACCCGAAATCACGTGACGTCATTTATGGACGGCCTCTTTATTAAGTTAACCATGTGATGTTTTTTTTTAAATAAATTAATAACCATGAATAAATAATTGTAATTGAAATGAAGTACATTGTAAAAGGTGGGGTACAATTTTACCATTGCATGCCCTATTTATGTAAGCAGTAATAAAAGAGGCCGCATAAAATGATAAACCTATAAATACACATTATAAAAATACAATATAATTGTTTTGAAGGCCACAATAAAGTTATAGGGTCACAGGTCCCCCCACCCCAAATGAGACAAAAGATATTCCAAATTTACACCCAAAAACATTAACAATTAATATGCTTTTATTTTTTATTTATAAATATATGATTTTTTAAAATAAAATAAAAATTGTATACATCAGTCTGTAAACATATTTTTTTAAAATTATTTATTAATTTACGTACTCGCCTAACTTTCATACTTAAAATCGTTTATTATGTTATCAAAATTTATATTATTTGTTATATCATGTTCTATGGACAATATTGCAAAATTTTGTAGTCTTAAATCACTTATTCTGGAGGGAAAATATTTTTTTTTCAACTTCAGTTTGGAGAAACTCCTTTCACAACTAGATACACTGATAGCAATTGTTGAAAAAATTCTTAGCAAAATTGTAATGTTGGATAAAGAATTTTCCAATATTTACTGCTAAATATATTTTAATAGATCAAGGGGACATTTCCCCTCTTTTTCTACCATAATGCCACTTCTTGTAGTGTAGGTACAGCAAGGGCTGGTCTTAGGCTCCTGCAACATATGCGGTCGCAGTGGACCCAGTGCTTTCATGGGCCCAACCTATTTTAATTTTCACTTATTATCTTTATTAATACCTACCCAAACTGGGGCCCACGCAATCAGTTTCGCATACTAAGCTGCAAGGGGCCCGCAATAGCTAAGACCGGCCCCGTGTACTGCCATAAAAATCTGGATCCTTTCTCTTTCAATCTCGAACATTTCTTTATCAATGTCAATAAAGAAATTTAACTGATGTTCAAATTCTTCATTAAGAATCCTGGATGATATAGTATTATACACGAATATTTTGTTGCAAGGACATGTAACTCATCACCTCGTTCTTTTATTTCCTTTTATAATTACATCTATGAATAAAAAAATTTCTCGTTGTACTTCTTGCTCTTAAGGTAGAACCACGTCGTCTGAATTTTCTCCACTCATATTTGTCTCCCTTTAACTTGGTATCAAGTCGATATCTCCAACTCTCTGTAACAGCGTTCTGTATTTGCACATATCTTTTTTTATTCAAATGGGTTTGCATTAATTTAAAAAAGACGGTTCCCATAAATTTAGACACCATAGAAAATTAAAAAGATTGCTATGAACTGAGTAAAATTCTAGCATCCGATCTTGTTTTACCAGTTACTGCAAATGTCAATTTTCCATGACGCTTGAAATTTTTCGGAATTACTGATTTTATTGTGGTGTTTATTAATGAAGAAATGAATAATCGTTCATTTTTAATGAATAACCATATATTAATGAAAAATACAAGCTATATGTGTTACTTTAATGCGATAAATAATAAAGTAAATTTAATTTTTAATAAGTTACCTTACAATAATTTTATAAAACCTGAAACAGTAATATAATTTACTACTTGCAATTTAAAAACAATATTTGAACTACTATGTCATGTAGGTACTTGTTAGCGCATCATTAAGCGAATGTCGAAATTCCACGCTAAAATTGTCGTGTGATATTAATACTACATATATTCGGACCAGCGGTGATGTGTTGTTGTTTTTGTGCAGTTTTCTTATAAAAGCGCCAACTGTGACGTATAGCGCTTAATTTTGCAAAGAAATAGTTACCTTTTTTGAGCGATTTTAAATTTTTAAACTGTTCTGCGTTAGTTATAACAACCACTATGTAATCAAACAAATGTTGCTGAATCCGTTAATTTAAGCTCAAAATTGAGATTCTTTTTGTTTCAATATAATTTTCCCCCTTCATAAGAAAAGGGGCGGTTTTCGAAAATGTCTGGGTTTATTTTTATAATGCCCACAAATGCCGCCCTTTGAATGAGTGCCGCCCGGGGCGGACCACCCCCTCCGCCCCCCTAGCTACGCCACTGCTTAGGGGCCGTCCATAAATGACGTCACGCACCTGGGGGGGAGGAGGGTCACACTTTTGTGACGATGCGTGACGTGGGGGAGGGAGGGGGGTTGAAGAAATGTGACGTCACATCGAAAGGGTAACTTTAAAAAAAAACTTTCACTGAAATATTTGGTCACTTAAAATTTATTTAATGACTTTTTTAAAAAATTCAATGCTTCTCAAAATGCCGGTCGATAGGCTATCAGATGCCGGTTGGCAAGGGTTAACAAGACACGAAAATTAAATATAATTATAATTCTTAAGTTTGAGAATTCACAAGAGAACATAGCAGATTGTAACCCTGCAACGTTTGATGTTGACATCAAAGCTTTTGTGATGTAACCGACCTTTCGTTTGGCTCACTCGCGGCAGGAATCTGCGAACTTTTCTTTTTTGGTCGGTTTAACCTTCCCCCCC
>MUZC01002910.1:309544-329653 GCA_002072015.1 Radix auricularia
CATACTATATTTACATTGAAGTAATGATTTGGTCATTTATATGTAACCAAACATTTTATGATGATTCATGCTCAGAACTGACGTGCAACATAATTGTACTTCCCGTCAACGCGGTACCACAACGCACCAGTGCTGACTGCTGACATATTTAAAATTACATTTTATTTGATAAACTTAGATGAAATAATAAATGATTGCATCTCAGATTAAATTGTTACTAAACTATAATTTACAGCGATTTAAAAACTAGTGATTAAAATTTTTGCTGATTAAATATGACTTCATAAAAATCGTAAAATAATTTATAGATATGTAACATTTTTTATAACAAAATATATTTTAAAATTATGTTCATTGGAAACTAAGAAACTAGAAATATATATAATTTTTATTCAATGTAAAGACATTTGTAAAAAGCTTACTTACTTTGCACAGTTCGGTAACCATACTGTTTTAAATAAGTGGCATTCCACTTGACTCGAAACCCTTCTTAGGGACACAATATTAATAAAAATGTTGTTTACAAATAGAAATGGATAGTTACTGAAAAACGTGATTCATAAATATGCCAGGAGAATTCAGTATTGACAACTTCAACCCGGTAAATTTTTGGTGTAAACCAGGGCTCAAAGACACTCCTTAAGATGGTGACCCACAATGTGGCCCACCATAAGGAGCCAAGCCTTGTGTAGTCATTCAAAGTAGCCCACCTGATAGAGCAAAACATTGCATCGCTCTAACAGTTTCCACCTGAGGGAGCCAAGCATTGTAGTGCCCATAAAAGTGGCCCACCTGAGAGAGAGCCACAAATTGTATCGCCCATCAAATTGGCCCACTTGACAGAGCCAAACAAATAGTGACGTTCAAAGTGGCCCACCATAGAGAGCCAAACAGTGTAGCGCCCATCAAAATGGCCCACCTGAGAGAGCCAAGCATTGTAGCGCCCATCAAAGTGGCCTATCTCAGAGAGCTATGCATTGTGGGGTCCATCAAAATGGCCCACCTGATTAAGCCAAGCATTGTGGGGGCACACCAAACGGCCCACCTTGGGGAGCAAAACCTTCTGGAGCACACCATGGTTGCCCAAATGAGGGAGCAAAGCTTTGTAAGGCCATGTCTGTCCTGTGCTCCCCGATAACAACCCTAGCTGTAAATATATGGCATCTGTTTGTCTACGAAAGGCGATAGATTTATCCTTATTATTTGCAGCTCTTGGTGTGGCTGATAAGACCAATCCTAGAGTGGCAGTCAGTGTTGCGAAGTCTAAGTTCAGTGCTGCGAAGTCTAAGTGCCAGATTTTCCCTGGCAGGAGTAAAAAAAATCCCAAATTGGGCTAAAAATTCCCACAGACATTAAAAACTTGGCAAAAAACCATAAAAGTGGCAACTTCAATTAAAATCTTTGCATTCATTTTAATGACTTTAGACTTCAAAATTTAAAAAGAAAATATTTATGCATTTTTTAAGGCAATTTTGAATAGAGTACTTTCAATTTTTATTTTATCTTTACGTTTTTATTTAACAACTTGGCTACAAAGCCAAAATATAGATTATAGACCTACTTTTAAATTTTAACATTATGAAGTTGTAAAAACGTTATTTGGATACAAATTTAAATTTGTCTGATTGATAAAAAAATTTATTTTTTTTAATGAATGCTTTGAAATTTATTAACAATGAATCAATCATGCGTGGTTACATAGATTGTTATATATTTACTTAGTATTAATGATTTGGTTTTTTTATATGTAGCAAACATACTATGATGATTCGGGCTCAAACAAATTAATTATATTATTTAATAGAAATACATTTACACAATCTGACTGTAAACTGTCTACAGCAGCGTTTGTCAACCGCTGTTCCGCGGCACACTAGTAAGTAGTGTGCCGCGTGTGCCGCGACATGTTTCCTGGTGTGCCGAAGGATATGCTCGTAAATTAGCGGCGGTGCGGCCAGGCTGATCAGTTAACGCAGCCGCCCCCACCAAAGGTTTTGTAAGCAGAGTAAAGGAAATAAATCAAGATGTGATTGTTACGCATTGTTTTTTACACTGTGAGGCCCTCTTAGTCAAGACTTTACCAGCAGACCTAGTTCCTGTGTTGGATGATGTTGTGCGCATGGTAAAATTTTGTAAAGTCACGACCCGTGAAAAGTCGCATCTTTTTAGCTTTGTGTGAGGAGATGGGAGCGAAGCATAAAACCTTGCTGTTTCCACAAACAGAGGTCCGGTGGTTGTCACGTGGCAACGTCAATTAAATGCTTTCGCATTCATATTAGGAGTTTGGATTAAATTTAAATTAATCAATAACAGCCCTAATATATTGGTATATAAACAATTAATTAATTAAACGATTTATAAATGCGTCATATAAATATAATTAATCGAAGTTAATTGATTAAATTTTTCCCGATTAATCGAACACTTTTTTTCGCAGTCCTGATATATATATATATATNTAGGGCTGTTATCGATTAATTTAAATTTAATCGTTAACTTTTGAAAAATTAACGAATAATTAATCGATTATTTTGATTAAAACTAAAAATAAGATATATGACGTCATTAAACTGAAAATTTCAGGGGAAGTAACAAAAACAGGCAATTGACATTTTGTTATTTAAATATACGTAGTTCAATATAATGTCAATAAATTTAAATTTTGTTATTGTTAATTCAGTAAAACCAATGTTTAATTATTTTTTATATCATTTTCCTTATAAAACAGCTTATTTTAAAGTTTATAGTTTAAACATCTTTATTTTTAAATAGAGAAGTTTGTACGTAAAAAAGCAAGCTTTTGTTAATTATTAATAATTAATTATTTATTAATAAATTGATGACGTTATTATTTACAAGATTTTTCTTAATCTTAATCGCTATTTTATTGATTAAACTTCTTTTAATCGATAATTTGTTTTACCGGTTAATCGAGAAATTAATCGATAATTTCCGCAGCCCTAATTGATTTTAAATAACATTTATAGAAAACACTGATTTTAATTATCACTTATAGAAAAACACTGGATTTAATCAACATTTAAATACGTGTTTCCAATTACTTTGAGGCAAAAAGTTAAAACAAAAAAGTGAATATCCTTCGTGACTCACGGCTGAATGTTAAAATTAAGTATAAAATGATGAAATAAAATTAAAGTATCCTACTTGTGTCTAAGTAGTTTTGTTATACTGTGAAATAGATCCATAAAATAGATCCATGAAATAGAACCATGAAATAGAACCATGAAATAAATCCATGAAATAAATCCATGAAATAGAACCATGAAATAGATCCATGAAATAGATCCATGAAATATAACCATGAAATAGAACCATGAAATAAATCCATGAAATAGAACCATGAAATAGATCCATGAAATTGATCCATGAAATACTTATATAAATTAAGTTATTCCATGAAATTAACTTTAAAACATTAATACCTTAATTTTCTGGAAACCTTAATTTTCTGGAAACCTTAATAACTTTTAAAATCTTAAAATAACTTTAAAAAACACCACTTAGAAATCTCTTGCCCGTACCCACCGGAAGTAGAAAATGGTCAACACGTGTGTAGCTCACCAAATTTTACCTATGGCACGACGTGTGTGCTGTCGTGTGAGGATGGCTACCAGGCGGACGGAAGTGATGTCATCAGATGTGAAAATGAAACGCAAATATTTCACCCAGGACGTTGTACAGGTGACGTAACTTTATGATATGCCAGTATGAATGTAATACATTTTGTGAACATTTTGTAAGTGCCATATCAAAAAATAATTATATAAAAACTGAAAAAGTAATAATGAACTTGTCTCATTAGCTTTTGGTAGTATTGTTTAAATTATAACAAGCAGTTAATCAGAATTACATTTTTTATCAATGTTAAATTTATTTTACAACAAATTGTTAAAAGATAAAAAGTCTTTTTTTTTAATATGTTTAAATTATGTTTAAGTTTATGATTTTTACTAACAATATATATATTTTTTTTAATCCTTTTATTGCATTCAAATTTAAAACAAGGCCAGCTAGACATGAGATACAATTTTAACTGTCAACTTATTGAAATGATTCCAGACGTGGAGGCCCCAATGTTAGACTGTGGGCCCCATGTTCAAGTCTACAGCGGGCCAAAGCTTGCCGGAGTGAATGTCACGTGGCCCGAGCCCAACGCGACCGACAACTCTGGTTTACCTGTGGTCGTGACGAGTGATGTCCCCATGGGGACGTCCTTTGACGTGGGGCTCACTCATGTGACGTTCACAGCAACGGATGTCGCAAACAACTCGGCCACGTGCACAATGTTGGTGACGGTTGAAGGTATTTTAAATGACATGGAATGAAATTTTCGATTAAAAAGTTAGGTCTACAGTACGGGTATTAGCTTCTATCCCACAAGGTTTTTGGCCTTACTGTAGATTTTGTTAGAAACATTTTAAATATTTTTTTTTAATTCTAAAGGGAGAACTTATAAACAATTTCGCCATTTAAATGACCCCTGTGCCGGTGGCTAGAGGTGAAGAGGGGTAAAGCCATCAGAAAAGGAAAAATGTTGTGTCGGCCTCTTACTAGAAAAGAACTCAGCATGTAGCCAACACGTCACCCCTAAATATAAGACAAACGACAGCAATGGTACACTGCCCATCCCTCTTCTCTTACTTCCGTCATAGGACTGACAAACCATACAATTTATATAACTATAACTAACCTGTAAGCCAATCTACGAATATTAAATCAAATTATTAAGTAATCCATGGCCCGTCAACGTACCTACCTATTTGTAATCCATTCCCAGCCAATATATCCAACAATCATTTAATCCATGTATCCACCAATTTTGCAAGTAATCTCTATCCATTCTCCTATAATTTATCAAACTATTCATCTCTTCCCAAAGTCAAACTCTGCCCTGACTACGTCTATCCCAACAACGCCGATGTGTCCTGTTCTCACGGCTACGCCTATGGCTCGGTGTGCACAGTGACATGCCGCAAAGCGTTTGAGCTTCAATTTGATTGGTCGGAACAAACTTGTCTGGAGAATCAAACTTGGAGTGGACAACGGCCATCGTGCAGAGGTCAGTCAAGTTATTATATAAACAACCCGTAAATACAGAGTTTTTAACTATTAATCCCTTATATATGAGACATAGCTAAAAGTATTTATTATATTCAAAATAATACGCACCGCGCGACAGACTAACACAACCTGTTACTGATCGGGAAAAGTATATGTATTTTCAATACAATACGCACCGCATCGTGCGGCAGGAAAATTTAAAAAAAAAACTTTGTTCAACATCTTCTTGTCTTATACAGACGTTCCGTCTATACAGAAGTTTATTGCTTCCACAGACTATGCAAGTCTGATTGCAAATGACGCAGCGTTCACAGGCCACGGCTATAGGACTTCCACGCATTACACAACCACCTTTCCTTCATTAACTGGTGTTAGGTACCCGTTCGGAGCTGGGTGGACTTAAAACTTAGGGAAAAAATCAAATGCTTGTCTTCAAATGGATTTGAACTACTGACCGAACGCCAGCCGAACGTACATGCCACTTGACCACCGTGCACATAATAAGCGCCGCGTGACAGACTATCATTAGCATTTCTATGGTACATATAGAAAAAAAAAATATTTATTAATTTAATTACGGTACATTTGATTGATCTGAAATTTTGAGGGAGCGTATTCTTGGGTGACTGGAATTTATTTGCAAAATTTTAATTTAATAGAATCACGGAAAGTTTGTTTGGTTATTTTTTTATTTATTTTTTTATTATTTTTTTTTTTAATTTTATTTTTTACTTTTCATTTTCCACCGGGCAACCACAGGCAGGGAGATAGATAAGACGGTGAAGTTATAATAAGGGATTTTAAGAAACATCCCCTCCTAACATGAAATCTTGGGACCAGATTTAATCTAGTTCATCACATTAACAACAATAAAATTAAACTTGGAGATAATTATTATGAGATCACACAGATAGCCATAATTTTTTTTGGCGTCATTCTTTAATGTATTTCATTTTGTACACCCAGCTCGATCCTGCGGGGATCCCCCAGAAGTTCTTCACGGCAAGTATAACTGTCCAAACGGTCAAAGATACCAGGACAGCTGTTACCTGAAGTGTCATCCGGGATTCTCACCTGTTGGAGCACTTACAATCACGTGTGGTGTAGAAGTCATGTGGTCACATCCGGGAACTTGTCTAGGTAAACATACAGTGGTTATCAGTCTTTGTAGTTTCTAGGAATACATAAAAATGTTTATAATATGATTATTTGACGGCACTCAAAGTTTAACATCTTATAATTGATGTCATTGTAATTTGGAGAAATGAAACATGTGATATGATTGCAGACGTCCAAGGACCTGTCTTTCCTAATGAATGTCCATTAGACGTAGATGTGACAGCTGCTATTCTTAGACAGCCAACTTTTGTGACGTATTCATTACCGGAAGTCGTGGATAATTCTGGGGGCAGGGTGACAACTTTTGGTAAACCAGCTTCTGGGTCCGCCTTTGGTTTGGGGACCACGATGGTGACTGTGACAGCAACAGATGAACAAGGAAATAACGGAACTTGTCAGTTTAATGTCAGTATCAGAAGTAAGTAATAATGGAACTTGTCAGTTTTATGTCAATGTCAGAAGTAAGTAATAACGGAACTTGTCAACTTTGTGTCAGTGTCAGAAGTAAGTAATAATGGATCTTGTCAGTTTTATGTCAGTGTCAGAAGTAAGTAATAATGGTTTTGTATCTATTTCAGAAGTAGTAAATGAAGGAACTTGTCAGTTTTTAGTAAGTTTCAGAAATAATTCGACACTAGACACCATATAGTAAATAAGAGTACTGGTATTTTCCCTTCTTGTGTAAATCAGCTGTCATAAAACACTTCCTGAAAGAATGAAGGGGTAGATCAAAACATATTTGAACAACTATCGACCTGTGTCTAATATTTGATTTTTATCGAAGATCATAGAAAAAAAACTCGTCTTAGAACAAATTTTTGCTTATCGTAACGACCACACTCTTATAAGTTCGAATCAGTCAGCCTACAGACCTTCTCACAGCATCGAGACCACCCAGTTAAAGGTAACAGATGATGTCCAACTCGCACTGGATGGGAAAATCTCTGTATTGGTCCTCTTAGATCTTAGTGCTGCTTTGGACACCGTCGACAATCAAACATTGCTAAAAATCCTGCAAACTTATTTTGGCTCAGTTCTGGCTTAGGTTCAATAAATCTTGTCTAACAGATCACAGGTGGTATCAGTGATGGCTGTATCTCTAACAGATCACAGGTGGTAACTCTCACAAAGCTGACATGTCTTATGGTGTGCCCTCGGGGCTCTCTACTTTTTGTACTGCATACAAGTCCCCTACTTCTACTTCTTGAACTGCATTCAGTTAAAATCCAATCGTTTGCAGACTACACTCGGCTACACACTCATACTGTCCATCTGATATTGAATCCACTGTCCAATCGATACAAGAGTGCATTGTTGAGGTAAAGTCTTGGATGACTTGCAACAAGCTGAAGCTGAATTATGACAAGAATGAAGCTCTCATTTTTTGCAACAATAAATCCCCATGCCATGACCTCTGTGTCTTCCGAATTCTATTCTGGTAGCCAGTTCAGATATACTGTTCAAAACATCGACTAGGAATATTTTGACTACATTATTTCTGACATGTCTACGAACAACCTCATCAATCACATCTGTCGCTCTGCCTACACTGCTATCCGTCAGATCAGCTCAATCCGTCATTACTTAACTGTTAGTGCAACAAAAACTCTAGTCTGTGCTCTTGACAAGCGGGTATTGATTATTGAAATTCTCTTCTGTCAGATGCGCCTATACAAGTAATTGAAAAACTACAGAAAGTACAAAATCCAGACTAGTTCTTATGGAGAAAAAAAAAACATGACCATAATACTATGCTGATGTACTTACTTCATTGGTTACCTATACAAGCCCAAATTGATAATAAAAAAACTGGCCGTTCTCTGACATAACTTCTTGTCTGACTCATGTTCGTCCCATCTTACTGAACTTCTGTCGGTCTACTCACCCACTCACCCATTCAAAAACGCTCTTCTTCGGACACACACATTCTCTCTGTCTGTTACCTGGACACGTACTAAAACATTTGGCGAAGGGTCTTTATCTTTTTGTGCAGCCTAACAACGGAATATCTACCATTGCACTTCTATGGTATTAACAATCAAGTCCTTCAAGACTGCTCTTAAGACACAACTTTTCAAAATTAAGGAAACAACAAGTTCTTTTAAAGATTAACGTAAATGTTTCTTAATACTTATATATTATGTTATTGTCTTCTTGCTAAGCGCCGTGAGCCCAGTTCATTACTGTAGTATAGCGCTATATAAAATATCAATGTATTATATTATTAAACGATCTCCTTTAAAACAACTTATGGTTCAAGTGTTAGAGGAGAACAATGATTAATTATTTATTCTTATTTCATCCAAACTAAAATATTTAAGAAACATAATTCAGTTAGGGAGGGGGGATCAGTAACGTGAAAATTTCTAACTAAACTCAAATTATTTTCCTTGAAGGCGCCCTATGCAGTGCTCCCGATATTGATAAAACCCAAGAGAACCTTGTAACATACGACTGTCCCGACAAATATGTGTATGGAGCCGTATGTACCCTGAGCTGTGTGGATGAGGGAACTCTCAAAGGCCCAAATTCAATCAAATGTGACAAGTCGAGTGTTTCAAACAGCCTGACATGGACCTGGACAGGTGCAGTAATGCCTTACTGCGTCGGTGAGGATTAATTTTAAAATAATATATAAATGCATTGTTTCAAAGCGCTTGAGACGCCTTAAATTGTGTTAAATAGTTATTTATTTTGAACACAAAAAAAAACGTTTAAAACCAAGCAAACACATTTACGCCATAGTTAAAACATTGTAAAGCTTTAAATACACTCTACAGTGTTAATGAATGTTCAAGACTCATTTATTAGGGTAGCCAAAAGAAAATATAAAATATCAAATCACACCTGAAGCGATCAATACAGTAGGTAGTGCTTACATTGTCCAATCACAGTATTAAGGTCGATTCCCAGATTGCAATTTCCGCACAAATTTTGATCAACATTTCTTAAATCACCATGTAAAATAGCGTCATGCCCACTTTATTGGACGCACTCATAATTTATCTTTAGCTATGTATAAATATAAAGATTTTAAAAGCTCTGACAAGACAAAGTTTTGATGGACAATTTGATGTGTGGACATCGTGTTCCTACTATAAAATATGAGATTCGTATAAAAAAGAAAGCCATATTTAAAGTCTTATCTTTACTTATTTCTAAGATCCTCAATCTCTATAAAAAAAATTGTTTAAATTTTTCAATTTTTTTTTCTTTATTTTGAATTCACAAAATTATTAAATTTGTTGACACTTATAACAATAATAATTACACGCCTTCGTGGGTTTTACAAGTCAGTTTCAAGACACTAGGCTTGTTGAATGGTACTAAATTGTGTACCTAAATCTTTTCTAGGAAAAAGGGGCTGTCAATAAATAACGTCACGCATCTAGGTGGGAAGGGGGTCCACACATTTGTCACGATGTGTGACGAGGGGGAGGGGGTGTAAGAATTGTGGCGTCATGTCAAAGTATGATAATTCAAAATAAAAGTTCCACTTGAATATTCGATTTCTTAGAATTTGTTTTCCGGCGTTTTACTTGGTTTCACGGGTTTACGATATTAGAGTGCAGTCTTACACTAAATACATAATTAAATGACAATAAAGTGATTTGAACATGCTCATTTTCTTATAGAAAATACGACTTTTAGAAGCTTTGTCAAAGCTTTGTAACGTCATATTTGNGGGGGGGGGGGGTCTAAGTTTTTGTGACAAAGTGTGACGAAGGGGGGAGGGGGGAATCGGCAAAATCGCGTGACGTCATTTATGGACCGCTTCAAAAATTCTGTAAAATTACACTAAAACAAATAATTACTTTTGATTTTTTTTTCAATTACTCATTTTTAGAGTTTATATTTTATGCTCGAGAAAAATCAAATGTGCGTGTGTGTGTGCCTCTGTGTGCATATATAAATGTCTGTGTTGTTTGTGTCTACAGCTCCACCGTACAGAAAGTTGAGCCCATCAAACATATAAATGTTTGTGTTGTTTGTGTCTACTACAGCTCCACCATGTAGAAAGTTGAGCCCACCAAACATATCAATGTCTGTGATGTTTGTGTCTACTACAGCTCCACCATGCAGAAAGTTGAGTCCACCAAACATATAAATGTCTGTGTTCTTTGTGTCTACTACAGCTCCACCATGTAGAAAGTTGAGTCCACCAAACATATAAATGTCTGTGTTGTTTGTGTCTACTACAGCTCCACCATGTAGAAAGTTGAGCCCACCAAACATATAAATGTCTGTGTTGTTTGTGTCTACTACAGCTCCACCATGCAGAAAGTTGAGCCCACCAAACATATAAATGTTTGTGTTGTTTGTGTCTACTACAGCTCCACCATGCAGAAAGTTGAGCCCACCAAACATATAAATGTCTGTGTTGTTTGTGTCTACTACAGCTCCCCCGTGCAGAAAGTTGACCCCACCAAACATATAAATGTCTGTGTTGTTTGTGTCTACTACAGCTCCACCATGCAGAAAGTTGAGCCCACCAAACATATAAATGTCTGTGTTGTTTGTGTCTACTACAGCTCCACCATGTAGAAAGTTGAGCCCACCAAACAACGGCGCGTTGACCTGCAGTGAAATGGGAAACTGGATGAAAGTCTGTTTGATATCTTGCCACGAGAACTACACCCAACCACTGGTAGCACCCAGCAACTATCTTTGTGTCACGGTATCTGGGAGATGGATCCCCAACAATTATGTTCCCGGATGCATTGGTAATTTATGTTCTACTTTGGTCAATGTTTCAAACGTCTAATCGGTGCCGCTATGATGTTAAACCGATTGTTAAACGATGTGACTCGGGAAATGGTTTAAATTTGTAACTTTACAATAAATGAAACTAAACGACCAGGTATTGTCGCGTGTCAAGCTAATAGCAATTATAATACGCCGAGATGGTTCTAATTTGAATAAAAAATAAATAATAAGACGATTTTTGAAAGTTTTCAGAACAATTTTAAAATTAGACCTAAAATATTTTATCACATGTTATGTAGGGGTAAAAATCATAATTATATTCAAATTCAAAAATGAAACCAATTTAAACAAATCAAAGTTTGTAAAGTAAAAATGAAAAATTTTAAAATATGTCTGACATTTGTTCAATCCGACTGAGGGAAGCAACATTTTAAAGCAAATCCAGGTAACAATTTATTGAAGTTCATTTTTTATTTCAAGACTGTTACGCACGTCGAAATGTCTTCATTGTTTCTATTTGGTTTTTTCCTTCAGCACGTCGTGTGCCAAAAAGCACATTCACCACGCCAACTTTTTACTACCTGGCACACGAGTGTAACGGCAACAAAACGTCAGACGTGAAAGACAAATTCATTCAAGTCCTAAACACGTCAACCTTTATTGACCTTTGTACAGACTGCGGTGTCAAGTCCGTGGAAGTCACGTGTGGGGCCGTGTCACAAGCTTCAAAACAAAAAGCTGGCTTTGAGATTAAAGTTGGTCTTTTGTATTACATAAATATTTATTGAATGATTAACTTTAAGTATATTGAAGTTGATGTGTAATTATGTTAAAGTTACTTTTGTTCATTTATATTGAAGGAATATTGTTACATCATCTTTTATCTTGCTTCTGGTCTGTAACAAATTGTTTTGACATCAATTTTTCATGAAACTACTGCATTTGTTTGTTAATTGGTTTCAAAACATAGAAAGCATTAATCAATGAATCAAGGACAATTTTGAAATAAGTTATGAATTTAATGGCAACAGAGTGTAGATTATAAATGGTAATTTCGTTATTTTACTTAGGTGAAACTTTCCTCTTCACCCAATGGTTCTATGTCTTCTCAGATTACACCCACCATAAGTTTAGGCAAATTCAAAGATCAAGGTTCACCACAGCAGACTTTGGTCTTCTACGAAAACATGACAGAGGCCATCAACGAACACTTCGATAAGGAGTCCAATAGAGGACTGTTCAACATTCCAGAGATCGGGGGCTATGAGACTATGGTCTTTGGAGAAGCAAGATTCCAGTGCCAAGAGGGAACACGCATCTTAACCAGTTCGTTGTCTTGTGGTAACGTAAATTGTTTCATTCTCTAGCCTGTCACTAATTATTACAAAGGCCGCCAAGCTCCCATCAATAAATCTCAGACTACGATCTTTTACCAACTTAGACAACAACCTCGACTCAATTAGAGGAAATGACGTTTTAACATGGCTTTTTTAAACATCCATAACAGTTCAAGTTTTTACAGTAACGCGACCTTCGTAGTATTGACTTTCATTACGCTTTAAGACGCTGTTAAGAATTCCTGGTAATGTCTTGAAACCCAGGGCCATATCCCAACTGTCAGTAGCAAACGCGCATCTTAATGTAGCAGCTCACACCATAATGGATAAATATTTGTAATGTGTACTTCGGTAAATAAACGATAGGACACACGTTGTGAGATGTTTCAATAATTTCTCTCTGTCTTTGTGTACTGTAAGAAATATATCTTGATCCGCAGGGAAATGTTTGGATCGAAATATACAGATGTTTGGAAATGGAAGCATTTTAATTATATGGCGCGTTGGGTTCCATTGTTTATTTTAAGACAAAAATATTAATCATAATTTCAATATGCAATGATTTTTTTTTTAAATGTTAACTCATACCTTTCAAATGTTAACTCATACTTTTCAAATGTTAACTCATACTTTTCTTATGTTAACTCATACTTTTCTTATGTTAACTCATACTTTTCTAATGTTAACTCATACTTTTCTAACGTTAACTCATACTTTTCTAACGTTAACTCATACTTTTCAAATGTTAACTCATACTTTTCTAACGTTAACTCATACTATACTTTTCTAATGTTAACTCATACTTTTCTAACGTTAACTCATACTTTTCTAACGTTAACTCATACTTTTCTAATTATGTTAACTCATACTTTTCTAATGTTAACTCATACTTTTCTAACGTTAACTCATATTTCAAATGTTAACTCATACTTTTCTAACGTTAACTCATACTTTTCTAATGTTAATTCATATTTTTCTAATGTTAACTAATACTTTTCTAATGTTAACTCATACTTTTCTAATGTAAGCTGGCTGTGGACCCGGACACATGTTTGATGACGTCACTTTGGAGTGTAGAATCTGTCCGGTGGGAACCTATCAGGAACAGGAAGTTTCTTTTTCTTGTTCCCCTTGTCCCAGCGGCACAACAACAAGACAAATCCGATCTACGTCCTTGGAGCAATGTCAAGGTGAGTATGCCGTCATTCCTCTGCCTGCTTGGAGCAATGTCAAGGAGACTGTGACGTCAAGTTTTGGTAGGGCTGGTCTAGTTTCATGACGCTGTATACTTGGTCAAAATGTATTGTCTCACTTGTTTTTTTTCTTTCGTATGATAGTTTTTCTTGTATTTCCTTTTGACTTCTCCATTATAAAAATGAAATTTGTTTTTCCAGATCTGTGCATGCCGGGAAACTTCTCTAGTAATGGCCTCCAACCTTGTCAGCCATGTCCACCCGGCACGTATCAGTCGGAGAGGGGCAGTAGGATGTGTCAGTCTTGTCCCTACGGCATGTCCACTTTGGTGGCTGGGACATCAAACGTTGACGAATGTGAATGTTAGTGATTTCATTTATCTGTTTAGTGTTATAAATTAATATGTCATACAAACGACTTTAATCTTTCTCCAAGTTATTCAACAAAGTAGAGATGTTCAATATGTTTGCTAACAAATGTAAGCATTTTCCAACACAATTATTAAATTTTATAGCATATAGAATGTAATAAGCATAAGAATGCTTCATACATTTTTTATACAAACACTAATGGAAACGTTCTTATTCAAAAACGTTTATTTTCCCAAATGCTTCTCTAATGTATTCCTACCTCAGTTATGGATGTACGGCTCCATGAGAATAGTCCCGGGCCTCTAATACAAACTCATGACCCATCACCAGAGAACGTCACCATCATGACGTGGATCTATGCCGACAGCCCATCTACCATGACCACTTTGGACTTCTCACTGGAGCCACACAATACAACCAGTTATGCAGTGTTGGCTCTGGGTGAATTGACGGTATATCTGGAGCCAAGAGAACTTGGGGAAGACAAGAAAATCAGGTTCATTCTTTGATGAGTGTCAATGTTAACGTTGTGTTGAAAATAAGGAATTTAATTTTTTAATGAGTTTTACTGAACCTTTTGTTTTCATAATATAATGTATGTTTTTTAAAAATTGATATTAAAATAAATTTATGTTTCTGCTTATATCACCAGAAGACTCGGGCTCTTACCTGCAGTCTTGTTTTGTTGAATTATCCGCTTAGCTCAAAACATAATTTACAATGTTTGGTTCTCGAAACAGGAAATGGAATCATTTAACAATAGTGCACACCACAGGAAATACGTCACTTTATCTCAATGGTCAGCTGTGGTCAATGTCCAGCAATGTCAACCTCACGGACATCAACAAACAGACGTTTCACTTCGAAGGATCAGAGCATCTAAAGTGTAACTCTTCTACTAGAAAGTTTTATTTTAACTCCTTGGGATGCATTGGCTTGTAATTTCTTGGCAAATTTACTTATATAAAATTTATTTCTTTTATAAGTGTTCCATTAAAACTGCAAATTTCATTCAAAATTTTGTAAAATTTCAGCTATTGTCATCAGTGGGTTTCAGATGTCACTGCTGACACTCTCATCAAAGGATATTGTCGAATTTTCTGAATCATGCCAGTTAAAAATGGACCAAAATATTTTGGCTGTTAACCCAATGTCTACTGCACAATTTCTCACACCAGCATCATGCTATGGTGAGAATAGCAGCTTTTTTTTAATATATACCTTGAACAATGAATCATCACGTACAGAAGATTGTGGCATCCAACTCAAAACCCAAATTTATGTTTTTATTACTAAAGTTTAAAATTTTGTACTGTTGGTTTTGCTGTTTTTTTTAAGCAACCCATTGCACGTCTGTATTCTAGATGGGCAGAGGAAGGATTTGTTTGTGTTTGTTTGTGCCAGTGCAAAAGCGTTGTTTCACTAATTGTTTCTTATTGCTATATTTTAAGGCCGAGTAGTCTGAATGACATTGTATAGTCGACTCTCTGGGTCCTATAATTATTTCGTTGATAGCCGCTTATGGGCGAAACGTCCGTTAATTTGTAGCGTCCAAACTTGAAGTTTTCACACAAAGTATGTGGTGTTACCTGTGTAGTTTTATTTCCTTTTTCTGACGGTACGCACAATTTTTATTTAATCTTACATGTTATCTGATTAGGATTTGTTCGTCTTACATTTTAAAATTTAATTTTTTTAAAAATATTGTGTGATATAAACTTTTAAAAATTGGAAATTTCGGAATAAAAGAATATTAAGGGTGTAGTCATAAATATATATATAATATATTATATTATATAGATTTATTGTAATATAACAACGAAACAATGCCATGCCTGGTACACATATACCTTAAGATTCCTTACTATCTCTGGCAATTTTTTTTTTTTTAAGTACATGTATATTGAATTTTAATACCATTAAGCATTTTTTTAATTTGAATATTATTATAATTATTTTAATAAGTGTTTTTTGTATACCACTTATTCGAAAAGAGCATATACTCGGACTGATTATTAATAATTGTCTAATACTTGATTTATAATTAATATATTATACATACATATATCTATATATAATATATATATATANTATTATAATCATAAGTTAGTCACATTTTAGTTTATTTCTATTATAATCATAAGTTAGTCACATTTTAGTTTATTTCTATTAATCAGTTACAACTAATTCATGTGTGTGGACACCTTTAGCATAGGCGTATTTAACTAAAAATCTTGGTTGCAAAAAGCATTTGTTCGGCAAACAACAGAATAAAGATTTTCTAAACACAAGGCTCTGAGCTTCAGTATAATGTCTGAGCGTGCTCAGTTTTTTTTTTTACTATAATTCATTTTATAATTTAAGTGTTTTTATATTTTAATGCTCAATATTAAAATATATATTAACCTGCCCTAATTCTTCCAGCCTCGGACAACTGTATTGGAAATCCGTGTGGACGTCACGGGACCTGTATCGTGGGGTCAGACAACTTCACGTGTGTGTGTGATGAGCTATGGTCCGGTGACCAGTGCCAGACGCCACCAGATTTTTGTGAAGGGAACAGCTGTGAGAACAATTCAACCTGCGTGAACCAACCAGACATGAGAAACTATTCGTGTGTTTGTGCCACCGGCTACAAGGGAAATCTCTGCGATAGAATCATAAGTTAGTCACATTCAAGTTTATTTGTATTATAATCAGTTGAAACTTAATTGAATTTCATCTGTAATACCAAGATCCCATCACTTTTTTATAATAAAGGGGTAGGGGATGTGAGGGAGGGATGGGGGCATTGTTAAAAATTACTCACAGTCTTACATGGGCAATGATGTCAAAAGTCCTGGGCCTTATGCTCTTATAGATCTTCCCGGGAAAATTTACTATACATTTTGCAGCGCCTAGATGAATCTAATACCTAACTAAAAGAGTCATCTAGAGACCCATGAACACGGCCGTAGGTGCCTTCCACTTAATTTACATCACAAATAATGGGTGGATTTTACCTATTTGGACTCGCTACAGCCTCACGCCAAACTTGCTCAGCACATCCGAAAATTTAGCATGGATGTCGCGACACAGAGTGATCATAAATCTTTCTTCAGAACTAACGTACTAGACTACTAAATATGCACAATTCATGAAAAAACTGTTAAAAATTTTTTTTTTCTTTGCCATAAATGGCTAACATATATTTTCCACAGTCCATGGCAACTGGAGCACGTGGGGTGAATGGTCAGAGTGTATGACCAAGAACGGAGAATGTGGGTCAGGGGTCAGCTCTCGTCACAGATCATGTGACAACCCACGGCCTGACCCTGAAGGCAATGATTGCGATGGTGGAAATGAAGAAACAAAGCCGTGCAATACGTCATGTCGAGGTAAGGCACTTATAAAAACATTATAAATATTTCCTTTTGTTTTTCAAAAAAAAACAAAAAAACATTGAACTCATATGAATCTAGTTAGGATTGACCATTTATCTTTGCTTCTCTCTGTTTAATGAAAAAACTTAAAACTGCATTTCTGTGAAGATATGGAATAATTCGTGTAACCATTTTGCAAGTATAATTATAAACGTTTGCGTTAATTGAACAAATGCCACACACTGTCACAATTGAAGGAGATTGTTATGACATTGTTGAGACAATAGCTTGCATCTTGCGCCATGTCATATGCTTTATCTCCTATGGCGTGTGGGTTGAGGAAGGGGGCGGGATAAGTACTGAGGTTGTTTACTAAATGAGTGAAATGGAATACTATATAAAAGCACACATTTAATTTACATAAACATCAATGTACTCTTAGAAAATACTACGGCAAAGAATTTCAAAGTATTTCAAGTTGTTGTTACATTTTATAGTTTTTCTTACAAAAATAATTTTAACGGATTGTAACTGATTACATTTTTTTTTTTTAAATCTATAATTAAGATTGCAAGTGGAATGACTGGTCACCCTGGGTTTGTAATGTTACTTGTGGTCAAGGACTGGCCACACGCTACAGACACATGACTGAGGAAGCTATCGATGGCGGGAGACCCTGCCTGGGACCTGTCAAACACATCAAGACCTGCAATCTCCCTCCATGTCCAAGTTAGTCTCTTATGTGTTGAACGTTCTGAAACTGACTGGCTTGAAATTTTTATGTTAGAATTTTTCGTCCATCTTGTTTGAAGAACATGGGATAGGGATAGACTTAGGTGAAAGATGTTTGAAGAACAGGGGATAGGGATAGACTTAGGTGAAAGATATTTGAAGAACAGGGGATAGGGATAGACTTAGGTGAAAAATGTTTGAAGAACAGGGGATAGGGATAGACTTAGGTGAAAAAAGTTAAGGTTAATCTTTCAACAAAATGTATTTTCAGTTGATGGAGAGTTCGGTGAATGGGCTGAATGGAGTCAGTGCAGTAGGTCGTGTGGAGGTGGTGCCAGGATCAGGAGCCGAGCTTGTGACAACCCCCCACCCAGCCATGGTGGACTGCCGTGTAATAGTTCACTGGACACCGAGATGGACTCATGCAACAATGAGACGTGTCCAGGTTAGTGATCACTAAAACGCCTATTTTAAAACAGAAATAAAAAAAAGTTTCATAAAAAGTAGTCAAACTTATGGCCGTATGGGACATACTTGAATATTTTTATACTATCAAATTTAGCTTACTATAAGAGCATGTATTTAGGATCTGGTGAATTTGATTAATAAGTTGTGTTGATAATCTATAACTTCAGTAATAATACGAATCATTTAAAATTAATAATATATGGTCACCAAAAGCTAAAGCTATTAATTTTTCCCTTAATTTATTAGAACTTCATTATTTCCCATTTAAATCACCTTAATGAATAATTTTTTTAGATGTTCAACACCATTAATTTCTGTATCTAATCAAAAACTGATCTTTTTTTTTAGTGTGCACAGAACCAGAACTTAGACCTGGCCATAAATCTTGGAATTGCACAACTGATGATTCAGGAAGCTCAACTTGCCAGATTGTCTGTCAGCCTGGGTTAGCAATCATACCACCCAGTGACAACACATTTCAATGTGGGCCTGCCAGCAACTACACCTGGTCACACCAGACTAGAAATAATCCTGCTGGGCTGTTGCCTGATTGCACAGGTTGTACAAATTAAAATGTTATCTATTTCTAAATCAAACATTTTCTGAGAAATCTAATCCTATTGTGCATTTGTTTTTTTTAAGTTATCTTTTCACTAGAATTGTTTACATTTATTTAAAAACAATGTGAATTCATATGAGGAAAAAGATAATCAGGCCCTATGCATTTTATGCAAGCAAGGGGACCCAAGCAATAATTATAAGAAAAAAATTATATAATATGAATAGATTTTCCATGAAAAAAATTCTTTTAGGGATAGATTATTATTTATTTTTTTTAGAATTCATAAGCACAGTTAAACAGAATAATTATACATGTTTGTGAAATAAAAAGAGTGTTGTTTTTTGTGTGTGTTTATTACAGAACTAATGTTGCCAACAGTTTTTGAACCTGTCATTAACACAAAATTTGAAATTGACTGCAATAAAATTCCATCTGCTAGAGAAATGGAAGACATGTTACAGAGTCAGTTATCATCTGTCAACTGTACAGTCAATGAGACATGTCAATATCAAATAATGTCAATAAACTCTTGCAGTGAAAGGGAGAATAATACCATGGGTAAGACTAATTTTTAATACATTTATTGTCTTTCTTTTGTTAATGCAGACAACTTTGGTTATGTATATTTTAAAACATATTTAAGTTATACAAATTTCAAAATGTCACAACATAACAAAAAAGATAAACACATTTTCAAATGAATTGAATTGACAAGTTTCTTGTGTTTCTAATTTCAAATTTTCTTTTATAAGTAATCAAACTTGACAACAGCAATTAATTTTTCTAAAGCATCTTAATTTTATTTTTTTATTGAGTTTTTAGAAATTTGATCTACTTCAAAAGTGTGTATCTTCAATTATCATAAAAATTAATTTTATCAAATAAAATTTTAAATACATGACTTAGATTTTATTTCTTAATTTGATAATTAATATTCACCACCATAAACCTTTCTAAAGGCTCTAAATTAGGGCTGCGGAAATTACCGATTAATTTCTCGATTAATCGGTAATTTATTTTATCGATTAAAATTATTTTAATCGATAAAATAGTGATTAAAAATAAAAAAAATGTTTTGTTTTTTTTTTTTAAATTCTATTCATTAATAAATAATTAAAAATAGTTTTGAGTTTTTTAATTATTTTTTTACCTACAGACTTCTCCGTTCAAGGAGT
>MUZC01002910.1:337333-350108 GCA_002072015.1 Radix auricularia
AAAAAAAAAAAAAAAAAACCAAGGACACAGGATATAGGAAATAGGAGGAAGTTGAAGAATCTAAAGTTAAAGTGGTTTTTACTGTAACTTTATATACTTTAACTTCCTCCTATTTCCTATATCCTGTGTCCTTGTTTGTTTTTGTTTTTTCTTTTTTTTTTCATTTTACACATGCATTTTATGATTTAATATGATTTAAGATTTATGTAAGTACGTGGGCTGTTGCATGTTCGTTCGTTCGTCCGTCGAGTCGACGAGGACCGCTCTAGTCATCCGAGGGTTGCTGAGACTGGTTTTGCCTGTGTGCGCGTAGATGGCTGATGAGACCGATTCTAGCTCGGAAGATTCGGAAACAGAAGGAAAATGGGACGAGTGGGTCGTCTCCTGGAGGGTTGATAGGGCGGGCCTTTCGGGCTTGCCTCTTCTTTTCTGCGGCGTTTCATGTTATTGTACTGATGAAGTCATTTACCGAAACCTTTACTGTAGTGTTAGTTTATAAATAAAGCTCGCATTTATTGTCTTCTTTGCACAATTAGTTTATGTATTTTGTATTTTATTTAAAAACTTTATGCAGTCCTATTCTATATGACATAAAAAAGTAATATTTTGCAGGCTATTGGTTTTTGTTTATCTCGATTATCGGTTATCTCGACGCTTCTTGGCAAACCCCCAGTCAATGCGACATAACCTTTTCATTTATTTTGAAACTCAGTAGGTCACGTTAGGGCCGGGTATTGGAGGCCCTAGGTGACATGAATTAGGTGGCCCTAAATGTAATAGAAAAATAAATAATAAATATGGAAAGATTCTTGTGGGAAGCCCCCACTAAAGATGAGACTAATCGGAGGCCCTAGACAGCTGCCGAGTTTGCCGCCCTGATCACTGTCGGAACTCGTTGTCTAGGGGGTTCTGATCGAGACTTCACCGCCAACTTGCGTACATAGATTGAACACAAAGTCCTTGTACTAAAAGCAATCTTTATTCACACGAGTCTTCACTCGTAACATATGTACATCTCTATTAATAGTAGCACAACTCCTTGCACATTAACTTCAACATGTAACAGCCCTCGGTCCAACAGACCGACCCTGGGCAACGCTAAGCCTAGTGCCTTAACTTCACATGTAACAGCCCTCGGTCCAACAGACCAACCCTGGGCAACGCTAAGCCTCACGCCTTAACTTCACATGTAACAGCCCTTGGTCCAACAGACCGACCCTGTGCAACGCTAAGCCTCGCGCCTTAACTTCACATGTAACAGCCCTCGGTCCAACAGACCGACCCTGGGCAACGCTAAGCCTCGTGTCTCTCTTGCGTTCACTTGTCCCGTGTTCACGTGTGTGCCCCGTCGACTTGTCTCCCTACTCCTGGGACACACCCGAGTTATATATATATCCCCGTGGGCCTGGACTGACCTTGCATGGACTCTGATCTACGGCCCCACGTGATTCTCGCTCACAAAACATCATCCACATGAGCTTGTGTCCACGCAGACACATCACTTTAACAAACAGTGATTCTCATAACCCTGACAGTCACGTCTGTTACTTAACCCACATTTTCTCCGACCTTAAGACCTCTGGAAATAGTGTCTCTTTAGTGCCTGTTCTCTGTGATCGTGTAGTGTCGGGACTCAAACAATGAACCCCGTGATGTGTCTGTCCAGCTGTAGTGGTGAGTCCACACAAGACGTCATCTCTGTTGTCTGCCGTCAAGTAGGTCGTCATGTACAACGTCTCTGTTGTCGGCCGTCAAGTAGGTCGTCGCGACTTAAAGTGTGACGCCATGTCTGTTGAGTTGATTGTCTCCCTACTACGCCTCGTTCAAGTATGCGCTGCCAAGTACGAGATAGTGTCTCACGGGACATGGCCCGGGCTGACATTGACATGACAATCATTTTTAGGTCACTCACAGTCATGGCTAACACTTTCTAAATTAAGGCTGAGAAATCCGTACATATCATTGGCACTGTGGTCCCTATAGCAACATATTATCTACAGTAACTGATTTTTATCTGGAGACAGATTGTACCCCAAAAATTCGATTTGTATCTAGAGACGGAATATCAAATAGAACGTATTAATCTAACGACCTCTAAAAAGGCTGGTCGTGTGTTGGTCAGCACATCACCCTCAATGTGTTAATACACCAATAGCAACTGATGGTGTCGACTGTTAATGGTGATGGATTGGTCAGCACATCACCCTCAGTGTGATGATGCACCAATAGCAACTGATGGTGTCGACTGTCAATGGTGATGGATTGGTCAGCACATCACCATCAATGTGTTAATACACCAATAGCGTGTATTTTAATATTTTGATTATGTTTCTACAGTTGAGACCCTTACACCAAGATGATCATTGATTGGGGGGATACGCAGCTCATGCAGTGCAAAGCGGTATGATTTGTCCTGATCAGACACAGGAACACTTCAAATGTCGACAGAAGTCAGGCCACCACTGAATAAACGGCGAAAAGGGGCCAGGCGATCAATGTTGTTTAAAGTAAATAACTGGCTAATGCTCTGCTCTGGTATAGGGCGTGCACTTATCATTCAGAAAATGTTGCTCTGTCCATAGATATCACTATATTCTTGCGTGCCTTAAGCCCTATTTTTAAATTCCATATATTAACTTCACCGTCGTCTCTCTCTCTCTCTCTCTCTCTCTCTCTCTCTCTCTCTCTCTCTCTCTCTCTCTCTCTTGGTCCGCAGAAAAACAAAATTAAAAAATGACCCACTTTCCGTGATGCTTTCGAGCTGAAATTTTTCACATAGACTCGTGTCACCTGAAATTTCAGATCGATAAAATGTACCGTAATTCCACTAGGAGTTACACCATAGATATGTCATTGATGATCCCCCGCATTGCAACAGTCCAAACCATAGAGACTCGTAAGCTTCACCGGGGAGGCACCGAAGTGATAGCAAGTCGAAGGAGGGAAAATTCCACCCCTCGCTCGGGAGGTCAACTTAGTGGGAGGCATTTTCGACCTCTTGTCCTGGGTGCCCAGGTGGCCGCTTCTAGAAGCTACCGCTTCGTTAGGGTGGGAGGGGGCTTCTCAGCTTTTACGTCCCCTAAGGGGCCAGAGAGCTGAGGGTGTTTTCCGGGATAGTCCTATGAAGAGCGCAGACTCGTTACTGCTGACTTTCTTCCACATGTAGGATCATGACTTTTGTCTCATATATAAGGGATTTATATAGTCAAAAACTTTGCTGTTACGGGTTGTTTATAAAAAAAAAAAACTCTTCCATCTCTCAATGGCAAGACCAAAGAGAATTTGTTCAGGCTCAAAATATGGAGTTCTAGCAAAAGATTGCATTATATTCATTTGTTTCTTACACACTATGTTTAAAAAAACAACAGAATGACACGAACAACGAAGAGACGTGAGTGTAAATTTCATTGAGTTATGTCAGTCTGTGAGTGTAATGGATTGTTAAACATGTAGGTTTTTAAAAATTATTGTTCTGTTAACCCTGTTCATCTCGCCCACGCCGTGAGCAGCACTTAACCCTCATGCGTAGATTTTTTCTGGATAAACAACGATATCTTTTTTATTTAAAGTCTTGCGACTGTATCCGGATTGCTTAAGAGTTGCCTATGACAGGAACGACATAAATATTGTGCCGCAGCAGTGCAATTCATGGAGTAAAAACTGTTTGCTGGGTATAGCGTTTTGTGAAATTATCCTTTACTGTTACTTTTAAAAGTTAATTATTTTTTATATGAATTGTTTTGAGTTTTGTCAAGAAGACATATTTAAGCAGATTTTTTAGATAGTATTTTGTTCTAACATCATTTTAAAGCCATTGTTTGACTTGATTCTGTTTCGTTTTTTCTTTTCTAAGGCAACTTTCCATAATACATGACATGTACTGTCACGCCTCTCTGCCTGCCATGCTTGAGTTGTCTGTGCTGCTGCTGCTGAGTGCACATCTGGTAACTTGTGTTATTGGTGGGCCAGTACTGTTAGATGATGTTCAACAGCTTCAGGTAGGTGTGTAGATAATGTCATTAATCATAATGATAATCAGTGCCATTAAATCTTTGTTTACGGCCATTGTAATTTTGATGCGATAATATTCCCTTGCTTTACTGAACTGTATAATAATAATAATAATAATGATAACACTTATATAGCGCCATTTAACAAACATAATGTAGGCTCAATGCGCTTCAAACAAATGGCTGAGGTAATAACACGTATGAAAAATCAGACTATTTACAAGATAAACAATTTCTACAATTTCTAGAGGTAGGTATTAAAATAGTGAGTTTTTAGGTTCTTTTTAAAATTGTCATAGCAGGCGGTCTGTCTAAGCCCGAGGGGAAGTGAGTTCCACACTTTCGGGCCAAATGATGAGAAAGCTCTCATTCCGCACATCTGGAGGGAAGAACGCGGCACAGCAAGTAATGAGGAATCCGCTGAACGCAGGTCTCTTTGTGGCACATATGGTGAAATGAGCTCACTCAGGTACAATGGCATTCTTTTGTTGTTTAAACACTGGTGGCAAATTGATGCGATCTTGTATTCGATTCTTGCCTTAACAGGTAGCCAGTGTAAGGAGCGAAGAAGGGCGGTTGCTGAGACCCGCTTCGATTTGCACATAACCAGGCGTGCGGCACTGTTCTGAATACGCTGGAGCCTGGCAATTTTGTCTTCGGGCAGACCGGCGAGTAGTGCGTTGCAGTAGTCCATTCTCGATAGTATTAGGGCAACTGCCAATGTTTTTGCAGAGTCAGTGGACAGGTAAGGTCTTATTTGGCCTAATCTACGTAATTGAAGGTATAGACCTCTGCATAGATTGGATATGTGGTAGTCAAATGACAGTGTACAGTCAAGGATCACACCGAGGTTCCTCACCTTGTCGGCTAAAGGGACCTGACAATTCATGATATTTAGCGAGTTGGTACCCCCAACATTTAACAATTTGTGTCTGGTTCCGATGAGGATTACCTCTGTCTTTTCTTCATTCATTTTCAGTTTGTTTTCAGCCATCCATGTGTAGACACTGGTAATAGCACCACTGACTTTCACTGCAAGACGAGGAACCTCTGCGGGAACTGCAGAGTCGTACAATTGCGAGTCATCAGCGAAAAAGTGGTAGGAGACGCCAAACGGTTTGATAATGTCACTGAGTGGGTATGTATACATGATAAAAAGCACGGGGCCTAAGACTGATCCCTGTGGTACTCCATACTTTAAGACCGAGCGTGCTGAGACAGCTCCATTTACCACGACACTTTGGGTACGTTCGGTCAAGTAAGACCTGAGCCAACTGAGGACAGTACCCAGGCATCCAAAGGTGGTGGAGAATCTGGTAAGCAGGATCTCATGGTCGAGTGTGTCAAAAGCTGCTGACAGGTCAAGCATTGAAAGCAAAGATACCTGACCGGAATCGGACGCACGTAGTAGATCGTTCAATACCCTGATCAGTGCTGTCTCCGTGCTACGACACTTCCTGTATGCAGACTGAAACGGCTCCAAGAGGTTGTGTTGCTCAAAGTGGGCTAGCAACTGTGCCAGTACAACACGCTCAAGAACTTTTGACAGGAAGGGCAAGTTTGAGACTGGTCGGTAGTTCTTCAGGCACTCAGGGTCAAGATTTGACTTTTTCAGTAGGGGCTTGACAAGAGCATGTTTGAATGACTGGGGTACTACACCTGTAGTCAGCGAGATGTTTATGATCTGTGTAATGGCTGGGACAAGCGCATCAAGACAGTCCATGAACAAGGAGGCAGGAATCGGGTCAAGATCACATGATTTTTTAGGCATTTTCACAATAACGTCCTTGATGTGATTTTCAGACACACATTGGAACTCACTGAGGGGGGAATTCCGAAAGGTGGGGTCGGTGCCAACCTGTGGTGTACAGTGCGGCATGTTTTGCCTAATCAGCTCAATCTTGTCTATAAAGAAACGATTAAAATAGTCAGGAAGATCAGCGAATGGAATTGAGGATGGTAACTCAGTCTTACTGGCTCCGCCCATCAGCTCAGAGGTCACTCTAAACAATTCTCTGGGAGAATCCGCGCCATCAATCTTCTCACAAAGGTGAGAGGTCTTTGCGTCCCTGATTACGCGGTTGACCTTGTTTTTCTCATTTAAATAGACTTGTCGATGCACTGTCAGGCCGGTTTTCCTGTACTTTCTCTCAGCACGACGGCGCAGCTGCTTTGCTGTCTTGATGGCGTCCGTCATCCAGGGTGCCGATGGCCGGTCAGAAACTGAACGAGTGACAAGAGGGGCGTATTTGTCGAGCAGCGTTCTTAAGCAGGTATTATAGTAGGTCGATAGGTCAGTGTCGTTCGGTCTCCTCAACATTTCAGCCGCGTCTGTTCCAAAGGAGGTAATGTTTATGTCTCTCAGTTTACGAGAGGTCACTGACTTCCTTGTTTTTCTAGGTATCGACAGTTTTAAGTCAAAGGAAACCAAAAAATGGTCTGACAGACCTTTATCTTCTATTAACAGATTTGCTACTAGATTCGGAGCGTTAGTGACTAGCCAGTCAATAGTATGACCTCTTACATGTGTCGGCACATTTATGAGTTGGTCCAAGCTGCGCTCTTTAAGTGCCCTTTTCACCTGCGTTGCATATGTCTCACCGTTACTTTCAAAATGAAGGTTGAAGTCTCCGATGACGAAAAGATCATTAGTTGAAATGTAACGGTCGAGAAGATCCTGAAACTCCTGAACAAATAACTTGGGTGTGAGTTTGTTCTTTTTGCTTGGGGGTGGGCGATACATGAACACGATGGTCAGAGTTCGGTGGCGGTATTTAATGCGGAGTTCACACATGCTGAAGGTGGATGTTGATGACGAGTCTGGACGGATTTTGATCGAGTTTGCTAGTTTTTCTTTGTAAAGTATAGCTAGACCACCACCTCTGCCTGTCTGGCGGGGAATGTTCGTTGATAAAAAGCCTTTGGGCGTCATCTCCGCAATCCTGGGCTCATCACCAGCCTCCTTGAACCACGTTTCGCTTAAAAATGCAATGTCAAACTTTCCATCAATAATTGTGTCTGCGAGTTCCAGGGTTTTGTTACCACATGACTGGGCGTTTAGGTGCATGATCTTGATGCAGTTTTTAAAGACATGGCTGGGTAGAAGGGATGCAGCGTGAGACCAGCGAGAAGCCGTTCGAGGCGGCGTTTGTGCCGGTGTGGTGGGTATACGGTCCGCATCTGTGTGGGGTGTCTGAGACAAGCCATGACACAGACGATATCGACGTCCAGCTCGAGTTCCACGTTTTGTTGCGTTTCGATGCCCAATACCAAGTTTTCGTATGATGTTGAACACTTTGGTATCGAGTTTTTTCCTAGCGTTCAGACATAGACACCTTATTTGTAAGAGAATGTTTCTTTCCATTTATATTTTTAAATAGTAGGAGATGTGTTAAAACACAGAAAATACTCGGTGTAATGTGCGCCGTAACGGAAAACCAGTCTTTGTTTACATAGGAGAGGTGTACCATAGCAATGTTTACGTTTGACGAGAGCTCAGTAAATGTTTATAGTGTGTGGCTGATCTTGGTTGTATTTGATAGTTAATTAAGTATTTGGTTCATAATTATGAAATAGTAAGACTAAACACAAAAATAGAATACACCACTATCTGGGAAAATCCTTCACTGATATATTAGTATAAAAATTATATCTCCAAAGATAGAATAGAAAATACAAATACCGAAAAACAGAGGACGAAAAAAACACACACACTGCTGCCGGAAGGCGCAACACACAAAATGTACATTTGGGCTGTCAATTTTGTTGAAAAATGCTGCCCAGGTACCCGTCCAAATTTCGAACGGGTACCCGGGTTACATCGCATAATTTTCCCCGTCATGACCGCTATACAAAACTACCTAGCCACCTTCCATGAACCTCATTTCACACAGTAGCCACATGACAGCTATACAAAGCTACCTAGCCACCTTCCATGCACCTCATTTCACACAGTAGCCACATGACCGCTATACAATGCTACCTAGCCACCTTCCATGCACCTATTTCACACAGTAGCCACATGACCGCTATACAATGCTACCTAGCCACCTTCCATGCACCTCATTTCACAAAGTAGCCACATGACCGCTATACAATGCTACCTAGCCATCTTCCATGCACCTCATTTCACACAGTAGCCACATGACCGCTATACAAAGCTACCTAGCCACCTTCCATGCACCTCATTTCACACAGTAGCCACATGGCCGACGTCTATAAGTGACGTCACGCGATTTTGGCCAATTTATACCCCCCGGCCCAATTGTCACAAAAACTTAGCACCCCTCTCTTACATGACGTCACAACGAAGATTTGAAGCTGCCCCCCTCCCCATAACAGCCGTACTTCCTTTTTTAAATGAGCATGAGTCAAATAACTTTAGTGTCACTTAAGTTTGTATTTAATGTGAAGGTGAGCTCTAAGATCGATACACGCGTAAATCCATGTAAAACGTCATTAAATAAATCGTAACCATTCACGTTTTTAAGTGGTACTTTTATTTTAAGTTGCACGTTTTGATGTGACATCACATCTCTAAAACAATTCCCTTGTCACAAATGTGCGACCGCCTCCTCCCCTAGGTGCAAAACGTCATGTATGGATGGCCTCTTACCCATCTTAGACTGTTTGTAACTAATTTATTGACTTTTTAAAAATGACAAATTTGGGTGTATTATTTTTTTTTAAATTGGACAAGGCATACTTGGTAACGAATAGGCAAAACACAATCGAATGGAGGGTAGAGAGGGGGTAGAAAAACAACATCTACAATCTGAAATCCTATGTCGGCGTATTTCAAAGTTACTTTAATGTCAAAGCAGGGATGTTTTTATTAACAAAACTAAACACGGCCTCATTTATCTCTATACAGTCCCTCCCCACGACCGACTACTTACCCATTTGAAACTGTTAGTAACTAATTAATTTATTAAGTTTAAATACTTACAAACTTGTACGCATTATTAAAATCAGTTTTTCTAGGTCATCACATGTTAATGAACACAAGAAACACAAGGGAATGCAAGGGGTGTGGGTTATATGAGTGAAGGGAGGAGAGTGGGTAGATACACAACGTTAGCGAGTATCAATCGGCGTATTTCAAAGCAAAGTTAGTGTCAAAAAAGGGTTGTTTTTTTAATTAACAAACAGCCGCTTTGATCTCTAAGCAGTACATCATTATTTTTGGCAGAGGACTTTTGTTTTCCTTATATGATTTTTAAAAAGATATTTCTCCTTAATTGTACTTCACATCACATATTTCAAACAAACATTTTCATTCGATAAATTGTTTCGCGAAACACAATGTAAACACAATGTAAACACAAACATACACACACACACATACAACCAAAAAAAAAAAGCTGAATGGGAGCCGAAGTTTGGTCTCCGTTAATATAGACACTGAAGCTACATTTTCACGGGTACCCGAGCGGATTTTTACTACCCGGGTAATCGTATTAATTTCTCGTTTATTTCATCCGTTACTCAAACTATTAACATCGGAGGAACAATTTTTAAATGTAGTAATTTGTTGTAATAAAATAAAGCTGTTTGCTTGTAAGAAGCTATACACCTATAAATGAAGCAATATCTATGTCTAAGAAATACCTCTTCATTCAGTAAATAGGACAATCATGTAAGATTTACTCTGGTATCTAACTTGTTTGGTACTTTTAATTCTCTTCGTGCTTAGAGGAAATAAAATTAATTATTTTCTCCTGTCTCATTATATAAAAAACAGAAATAAATACAATGGGAACTTTGGTTATTAAATGATACCCCAAAAAGTGAATGTGACTAAAAGTTCCTCTTATTTAATGCCAAAACTGTCATCTCTGAAAATTCATTTTCTTTTTTTTTTTCCATTTATTTTATTGTCCCGTATTAGGCTAAAGATTTTTACATTTTCTCAGTTTTGTGTGTGATGTCTTTGGTCCAGAAGCAATTAAGTTAGTGAAGCCATATTATTAGAATAAAACCTAAAGAAATAGTTTATTTATCTCAGTTATCAACATTATTTCACATGACAATGGTTTTAAATTTTAACTTTAATAGGCGATCATAAACTCCAATGAGAATGCCACCAATAAGGTAATTTATCATAATAAGATGTTGTACATAGTAGAAATTATGCGATATTTCTCAGCTACCGTGCGTCTTTGATGCCTCACTCAACATCTCAGAGTGCTACTTGTATAACTTGGACGGTTCTCCTAACACAACAATAGACCCCACCAAGGGAGCCGTTACAACGCTGCCCGGCTTGACCGTCTGTTCAGTAAGGGCGGCCACCCATGCTGCTGAGCAACTTGCTGGCCTAATCTGTGAGGTTGGACAGTGGACACAAATTGGTGAGTTATTGGTTGATCCACACGATAAGAATCGTCATTAAAATGACTCACTTAAAATACTTTAAAAAAGTATATAAATTTTTAAGAATTTCCCTTTTCATTAAATTACTATTATTGATGTTCATAAAATAGCACATAGAGTTTACATTTGATCAACACTTCTATCTCACTGACGTCGGACGTGTATATGGGTTTTTGCCAGGCTTGTCCATGGGACATATTTTACTGTCCCATCCCATCCCATCCCGTGGGATTACTATTATAATATTAATATGGAATACATTTAAAATAAAATTATAAAATTTATGAAAGTTTAGGTTTAGTGTCTACTAAATAGGACTACATAAACAAAGAGACATGCCAGACGACAAAATTTATTAACTTTATGACAATTCAGTATCACTCCGTGTTACAGCTAGACAAAATGAGTAAAATCTTGACAAGTTTTTAAATACATAGGACATACAAATATGTGCTGTCCCATCCCATCCCAACCCATGGGAATAACATTGGAAATCCCATGGGAATCCATCCCATAGGAATAACATTCCTATGTACAAGCCTGGTTTTTGCAAAAGTTCATGGCTGTTGCTGTTATTCTCACTTTTAAAACAAAAATAAGTTTTTATGGGAATCATTACCTTAAATTTCTATCATATAGAATAGGTCTTACGAAAATCTTTTTAAATAAAATAAAAGATACACAAAAAATGTCGTATTCGCCCCAATTAGTTTTGTCTATGCTCAAGCAACACGCGTATAAAAATAAAAGGAACTGTCATTCCTTATAGTTTTCTTATTGTCTTTCCTTTAAGGGAATGTGTGCTAATTAAATTACTGTTCAGCAAAATAACTTTCGTACTTTTGTAATTGAAATAATACCTTTCATTAAAAAAAATTGCCTGATTGTGTGATGTTCTCTAATATGTCGTATCGGGTTGAAACATCACAGAAGATCCATGTCTAAATAGTATATTATAACGTAGCTACATTAAAACAATGTAAATTCAGCGTTTGGCTCCCCAAAGTATTCAAGTGAATATAAAAGGTTATCAATAGGCGGCGTGTGTTAAGATTTTCGTTTAAAGATAATAGACTTGATCAATACTTATCGTTGAATACATTTTCCCCCGTGATTTTCAGCTTCAGTTCCGGACGAACCAATCAGAGACAGAAAGAGACGGTGGGCGTGGCCAATCTTCCAGACGTGGCCAATCTGGCAAGGTAAGTACATGCTGAGTCCGTGTATGTTACTCTGGTCGTGGTAAGGGTCATTTGAGTGATCAAACAGCTTTGAACTTTTTATTCTGACCCAAAATTGTCCCAGCGGAGGGGATGGTGTTAATAATCATGACTTGAAATTGCCGCATAACGAACCAAATTTGTTTTTTGTTTTTTTAAAGGAAGAAAATGTAGAAATTTGACTAGTTTGCGACAGGAGCAAGAGACGGTTGTTTATTTTACTTCATTAACAACTGCTAGGTTAGCTTGAACCTTTATTTCGGGCTGTCCATTAATGACGTCATGCCATTCTGGCCAATTATTCAACCCCTTCCTTCCGTGTCACACATCATCACAAATGTGTGACCCCCCACCCACCCACCAACTCTAGGTGCGTGACATCATTTATGGGTGGCCCCCATTGCTTTCAACCGCTTAAAAAAAGTGTCTAATTTACGTACTTGTTTTAATTGATCTGTTTCAGGTTGCAGATGTCCTCCATCCTACCACAACATTGACAACGGCATAACTCGATGCTGGTTCTACAGAAATATCAAATATTGTCATTATTATTGTAACCATGGTTACGAGCTTTACGGAGAACAGACAATAAGATGCAAGCAAAACTTCAGATGGAGCGCCCCTAAGCCAACTTGCTACGGTGAATGTTGTTTTCAAGCACCTCTTTGTGTTTAGCTATGCTGACTTACTAATTCCTCATTTAAATTAGTGTTAGGCTGTAATTTGTTTGACACGGAACAATTTATGAGTCGACTATAAAATAGTAATTTCACTCTTTCAAGATTTATAATTTTTAAACTAGCTTCCTACAACTGCTTCAGTTTGAACTTTTTGGCCCAGCGCATACCAAACGTCTAGAGCCGTCTTTGCACCATTAGGGGCCCATGGGCAAAGAAAGAGTGCGCCTCTCCTCCACCCCCACAATTAGGGGCCCATGGGCAAAGAAAGAGTGCGCCTCTCCCCCACACCCACCATAAGGGGCCCATGGGCAAAGAAAGAGTGCGCCTCTCCCCCACCCCTCCCCATTAGGGGCCCATGGGAAAAGAAAGAGTGCGCCTCTCCCCCACCCCTCCATTAGGGGCCCATGGGCAAAGAAAGAGTGCACCTCTCCCCCACCCCTCCCCATTAGGGGCCCATGGGCAAAGAAAGAGTGCACCTCTCCCCCACCCC
>MUZC01002910.1:350768-367725 GCA_002072015.1 Radix auricularia
CCATTAGGGGCCCATGGGCAAAGAAAGAGTGCACCTCTCCCCCACCCCGCAGGAATAAAAAAATAAATATGCATAATAAATAGAAATAAAAAACATTCCCATGGATCCCCTACGCACGGAGGACCCCGGGAAAATGCCCCACGGGCCCTAAGCGTTAACACGGCACTGAAAAAGGTCATCTGCAAATAACAAACATAAAATTATGGAGTCAGTTGGGTTTTTTTTTATTAAGTATGTTTTTGTAATGTGAGGCTCAAATTTTGAAGTGAGATTGATGGAAATAGGAAAATTTGGGGAAGATAAAAATCTTTGATTTGATTTGTGCAAGCTTAGAAATGATATTATCTTAATTTGAATTAGTAGCAACCTATACATCGTATGAAGTATTAACTAGTTGGGCCTTCATGGAAACTTCAAATCTGACAATTTCTTAACCGAAAAATAAGAATATTGAAAGATTTTTTAAAAAAAACAATTCAAGTCATCTTTTTCGTTACATTTCTTCACACAAAGAAAATGTGTGCAAAGTGTATTTTCCAAATAAATAAACCATTTATGTTTCATTCATATACTATGTAAATGATATAGTGCTTATCTTGAAATAGTAAACGCGTGTAAGTATAAATGTTCTTATTGTATCAACATTTTAAGAGCAGTTCCAGTGGATAATATTTTTAATATCATTTTAACATATGTTCTATTATATTTGCGACACATTTCTTCAATGTGATTTGTTTTCTTTCACAGCAAAGTATGTTCGACCTGCAACAATAAAACCTATCTATAAAACAACTCGAAAACTAACAACACCTTCAACACTAAAACCTGTTTATAAAACAACTCGAAGACTTACACCACCTGCAACACTAAAACCTATGACTGTTAAACCTACACAACCTACGACTACGACCGTTAAAACTACACAATCTACGACTACGACTGTTAAACCTACACAATCTACGACTACGACTGTTAAACCTACACAATCTACGACTACGACTGTTAAACCTACACAATCTACGACTGTTAAACCTACACAATCTACGACTGTTAAACCTACACAATTTACGACTGTTAAACCTACACAATCTACGACTGTTAAACCGACACAATCTACGACTGTTAAACCTACACAATCTACGACTGTTAAACCTACACAATCTACGACTGTTAAACCTACACAATCTACGACTACGACTGTTAAACCTACATAATCTACGACTGTTAAACCTACACAATCTACGACTGTTAAACCTACACAATCTACGACTGTTAAACCTACACAATCTACGACTGTTAAACCTACACAATCTACGATTGTTAAACCTACACAATCCACTACTGTCCAATCCACTCAAGTTGTAACTGAGTCCACTACGCTTCCCTCAACTGTTACACCCGCCCCCGCTATGACAATCCAGGTATGTGCACCTGGCTCTTACACTTCCCATAATGGACATTGTGTTGCCTGTCCTGTAGAATACTATCAAGACAAGGAAAATAGTTCAGAGTGCATTAAATGCCCTTCGGGTAAGTACTTGTAGTCCCATAAAATACGTCTCATCAATCGGAAGGGATAATTAAATAATAATTAAATAAAGCGATAAAAGTATAGGAAGATTTTAAATTGAAACACTTACATTGAAATTATCTTTCACATTTTCGCTAATTTAAAAAAAAAAAAAGAATGGTGGAAGTTTTAAAATTTGGGATCATCGTAATGTTAGTATGATGTATATCCTGAAACAAAATAAATAAAAACAGTACATGATTAACCTTGTTAAAATTCTGTCCGTTGTCGATTTCGACGTCAAAATATTTTATAGCAGTGTTTCTTAAACTTTTTTGAGTGACATTCGAATATTCGAGAATTTTCGCGACACACAAAAAATAATTTTAACTTATTTTATTAAAAAGATTAAATTTTAAGAATATTACTGTGATATCTCAGTGCGATTTCAGTGTGATTGACTTTTTCTTTTTGAGTAGAAAATTTTTAGTTAAAACTTGTCCATGGCTAAATTGAAAAATTTATTTCTGATTAACATCAAAAGCTTTCAAATATTATTAACATAATTTAAACTCTAAACGAAACCCAACAAAACTTACAGGTTGAAAAAAAATATTATAATTTTAATAGTATAACTTTGTGGCGGGTCCTCGTGGAGGTTGACATGGAGGCGAAACGTGGGGTGAATGAACCTGATAGAGTTACTGTTAGACCTTAACATTAATACTTAAGCTTTATTCTAATAACAATTGATATGTTCACGGAAAGTTTATAAACTAACGATTCGTATTCGTTTCAATAATTTTTATCATCAAAATACACTTAAGGCAACGGTTCACTTGAACTTTCATTATAATTTTATCAGATAAACTAATTAGCTCGAATTTTGATCAAATTAAGATAAAATTTAAAATTATGTTAACTTGCTTAAAATATCGGCTTAGCTTACTTTAAAATAATACTTTTAAGTTCAATCTCTAACCGAATGAAAAATATCATCACCAAGCCAACCACATCGTGCCACACAGTTTGAGAAACACTGTTATATATATATATANTATAGTGTTTGTTTTACATAAGTATTTTTAAGCAATAACAGCTTTTATCTTTTTTAAAAAAAAGAGGCCAAACTCTTTTTTTTCAACAGAAATATTTAAATACTGTTTAGTTTATCTTGAGTTCTTTTTTTTTCCTTTCATAAGGCACAAATACTGATAGAGAAGGTGCTACGACTGTCAAGGAGTGTATTGACAATATTGGAGTTCTACCTGTGTAACTGGACCAATTTCCGGAAGCTAGAGTTAGAAATAATCAAGTTCATTTCATAACAGTCAACTGAATACTCTCTGCTCTACTTATTATAACACATATTTGTGCTTTTTTTTTAACGCTAAGAAAAAAATGTGCGTTTATATTTGAAATGTCTGTCCTGTCTGTTCGAACATGCACACGCAACTCCTCCTGAACCATACCAGATAGAGGATTCGGGTCTATAGCAAATATGTAAAGAAGGTCCCACGGATGTGCACGGACACACAAAAAAAAATCCCGAAAAGGCTTACTGGATTTCCTGAAAAATAAAAAAATAAAAAAATTTAAATATCAGTATTTTGTCCATTTCTCGGCTACCATAACGGCTATCGATTTGAAACAAATGCAAAACTATAGCTAACAATATTTAGAACAATGTTGGTGTAGGAATTTTTTTTAAAATCTCATTTCGCTCGAAACCCGTAATTTTAGAAGCCATTTGTAGGTTAGGTAGCAATTTTTTGTTTAGTTTCACAATTATTGATTTGCAATGTCTTTTAATGTAATCTAGAATGATTTCCCTTGAATTAAAAAAAAAAGTCAAACATTTTTTGTTAGAAATTGTGTTTAAAAAACACTTATTAAAATTTTTATTCTACTTGTTTTTTTCTACAATGTTTACCATTACACGTAAGTGAAATATGACTGTGAGTGTCACGTTTAATTGCATGAGACAATTTTCCAATTTATAATTTCTTTGATGTAAATTGTTGAATATTTATTGTGCTAAAATAACAATAAAAGGTTAAAACAGTTCGATTTTAAAAATTATATTAAATAAACAATGTTAAAAAAAAATTACGACGTTTTTATAAAATGTATTTTTTGCCTCTATATTTAAAAGAGAACATTTAATTATCTTCGATGCTGAATGAACAAGATCCGGGAGGGTGATTTGGAGGAGAGAGGATTGGGGTTGTAACATAGAAGAGGGTGACTTGGAGGAGAGAGGATGGGGTTATAACATAGAAGAGGGTGACGTGGAGGAGAGAGGATGGGGGTTATAACATAGAAGAGGGTGACGTGGAGGAGAGAAGATGGGGTTATAACATAGAAGATGGTGACTTGGAGGAGAGAGGATGGGGGTTATAACATAGAAGAGGGTGACGTGGAGGAGACAGGATGGGGTTATAACATAGAAGAGGGTGACTTGGAGGAGAGAGGATGGGGTTATAACATAGAAGAGGGTGACGTGGAGGAGAGAGGATGGGGTTATAACATAGAAGATGGTGACTTGGAGGAGAGAGGATGGGGGTTATAACATAGAAGAAGGTGACGTGGAGGAGAGAGGATGGGGTTATAACATAGAAGAGGGTGACTTGGAGGAGAGAGGATGGGGTTATAACATAGAAGAGGGTGACTTGGAGGAGAGAGGATGGGGTTATAACATAGAAGAGGGAAACTTGGAGGAGAGAGGATGGGGTTATAACATAGAAGATGGTGACGTGGAGGAGAGAGGATGGGGGTTGTAACATAGAAGAGGGTTACTGGGAGGAGAGAGGTGGGGGTTGTAACATAGAAGATGGTGACTTGGAGGAGAGAGGTGGGGGTTATAACATAGAAGAGGGCAACTTGGAGGAGAGAGGTGGGGGTTATAACATAGAAGAGGGTGACGTGGAGGAGAGAGGATGGGGGTTATAACATAGAAGAGGGTTACTGGGAGGAGAGACGATGGGCGTTATTGAATAGAAGAGGGTGACAATGGGCCTAGGTTTACAAAAAGTTCAACTTTTTAAATCCCTTATAGTCAATTCACCGTCCTGTCTGTCGTGGTCGGGCTGACGGGCGGAAAAACAAAAGTAAAAAAAAAAGGATCCGATTGCCATGATGTTATCGCGCTGAGGTTTTGCACATAGGTTTTGTGGGACGTGGTGGTCGAGTGGTAGCGCGCTCGACCGGCGTACCGATGGTCACGAGTTCGAATCCACGCGAATCCACCTAACAAGGCGTTGTTTCAAAATTTCAGATTGACCGAATGTACCGTAATTAAATTAATGAATTTTTACTTTATCATTGTGTTTCTATATGTAGCCGTCTGCTTTGTTGACCTCCGTGGGTCACTGGAGTTCACTCCAGCCATCGATGACCACATTCCCGTGTTTTACAGCAAAGGGAGTTCAGTCAAGTTCAGTCTGTAAATGTTTGTCACGCGGTGCGTATTATACTGAGCATAATCAATAGTTTTATTTATCTATCATATCTCTCATATATAAGGGATTTATAATCAAAATTTTTGTTTTTACGGATTGTTTATTAAAAAAAGTGCCGTAGTTGACTATGGCCTAATTATTTTAATCACACAAAACACAAACAGATACAACAACTTAACTATTGTTGTGTTGTTTTTTCTCAACCATGACTCAACTCACTGATCCCTCTGTCTGTCTATTTGTATGTCTGATTTTTCTGACCCCTGGGATGTTTTGAGTTGAATGAAATCAAATTCTTGCTTACCTTATAGCAGTGCTTCTCAATTATTTTCTGTCATGCCCTCCCCCCCAGTAAGAAGAAAACATTTCGCCCCCCCCCTTCCCGTGAGACTGTAAATAGCGTCATTTCTCTATAAAATTGTAATAAGTACACCTCTGCTGAGGTCAAACGAGCCCCCCCCCCCTTTAAGGAGGCTCGTGTCCCCCTGGGAGGCGTGTCCTTCTATTTGAGAACCACTGCCTTATAAAGAGCTGAAACATTGATTTAACTTTGATGACTTTTGATTCGGGGTGGGGGGCGCTTAAGAAATGAATTTTTTTAAAAAATATTTTTTAAAACTAATTTTTACCTTGAACATCTTATCTATCTATGATTTCACGATCCAAGTTAAGTATCTGGGGGTGGGGGTGGGGGGCGTCATCAATATAATTACCCGGGGAGATAGAATTCTAAGAAAAGTTTGTTATTGAAAAATGTCAAAACTCGATTGATTTTAAAAAAAATAGATCCATTGATCTTTGTGTATTCTCAGATATCAACAAACAATGAATAACAGTTGTAAGATTTGGGCTTCATAATTGATTCAAAATGTTTACAAACATTTAAGTATATGGCTGAATTGATATACTTGCAATATGTTATGTGGAAACATTACATTTAAGAACCTAAAATTATATTTTGAATAATGTGTTGCTTAACAAGTCTTTTTTTTTATAAAAAAAATACTTTGAATGTCACACGTTTAAACTAACGAAATAATCCATTATTAGATCATTCATTGACGCAATAATCTTCTGTACAGAAGGAGCGTCTGTAACATATAAGATAAGATAATTGATTGTGTTCAGTACGAGAAGTGAGAAAAATGAGTTGGTTTTAAAAAAAAAACAGGAGAGTTCTAGTCTATAAATTCATGGGACTGAAGTATATTTTATTAGGACTTGAATAGTTTCCATGACACAATGCAACTTTGCTTCAAAGATGTCGTGATGGGATCGGCTAACAAGAGTTATCTTAGTTTTGGAAATTTGGCTTGTGTTTGGGTAAATGAAGAAGAAGATTTTAAAATAGAAATGTAATTACATGGGGGGGGGGGGGATTTTTGTCCAGTCCAATGTAGCTCTTATACTCCCCTACCCAGAACGTGACAATTAACCCACTCCAACCAGGAACATGACAATTAACCCTCCCCAACCCAACCCTTGTCAATTAACCCTTTCTATATCCTTATAGGTCTATATGCTAACCAGTGGCGTAACTAGAAATTTGTTGGAGATTAGGGGCCCCGGGGGGGCTTCACATACATGACGGTGGCGTAATATTTAATGTAAAATATTTTCTAACATTAATTGGGGGCCCCCTTCAAGTGGGGGGCCTGAGAGGACTTTCGAATTTGGACCCCCTCCCATTGCTACGCCACTGATGCTAAGAATTACTTTTTAAATCTTAAATAACTCTAAATCAATTAACAATTATACCAACGATTTAGATATATGTATAATTTGATGTTGATTGATTATTGTAGTATGATTATTATAGTTTGCATGATTCAAATATAATTGTTCAAAATTCCTTTTTGTCATTTCTTTGGAACCTATTATTTCTGAATTAAAATGTGAACAAGAAAAATATGTTTTTATATTATATCCATCACATAAGACATTGATAAGTGAAGCACATTTTCATTATTATAAAAGTTATTTATGTACAATATGTTTTAGTAGTCTAATAATATCATTAAAATAAAAAAAAATTGTTTTTTATTAAAAAAAAGAATTGGGGAGTTTACGATAGCGTAAAGTTTATTTAACTGGCCATATTATTAATGGATAATACGTCGAAAAGAAAATAAACAATGAAGTCAGAATTTAATCAATTGAATCGGAAACTTAGGGAAGAAACTTTCATGAAATTAGTTACGTGATGTATTTTGATATTGATTAGTTCAACAGACCTTATTAGCTTGATTTTTTATAGATATTTGTATAAAATGTTACAACTTTCTCTATATTGCAATAGAGACCGTTGTTCTTTTGAATTAAACTCTAAAGCCACTGAACGCTATCAGAAATCTATAAGCAAGCATGCCCTTAACTGAAACACATGGGTTGGATTGTCAGATTGTATGACAGCTGATTCCTTACAGTCGATGTAAGTAGCTGGATAAATTCATTTTGGATTTCCGGTGATAAATAATATACTGAACCTAGATTTTCTCGGGCATTTTGTTGGTGTTTTTTTTTTCTAACAGTTGATCCTACTGAGCAACAAGTTTTATCACAGATGGACAGGAAAGATAGGCGGTGTCTGATGTTTCATATGAAAGGAATCCAACTTGCTTTGACAAACCGATACAAGCCCATGAGAGGAGAGATCTTCTCTCCCCTCTCCCACTTTACTCCCTCCACATGAGAATTGGGGAAGTACGATTGATCTTTTTAAAGAGTCACAGCATGCAGCAAAGGGACGCGTATTAACCATTCTGTTAGCCAGTGGTTTTCAACCTTTTAAGATTCCAGGACCACTTGAAAAATATGTGTCTTAGCTACGGGCCACTATTAAAAATTATTTCTGCATTTTCTGGTTTTTCGGTGATTTCGTACAATTTATCAAACATCTCAAAGTTACCTTGAAATAATCTTTTTTTTCAAAGATCAAGCTTTTTCGTAAAAGCAGACATTTTGTCACTGAGACTGAGAGTTATATAATGCCCCTGCTTTCCTTGTAATGTTCAAGATTCATATTCGAGCATAAGAAATCAAAGAGACGAGAATTTAATTGGCGAGCTTGATAAAATTAAAAACCCTTATGGCCAGATCAGAAACATATTTAAGTCTGCTTTAATTCTTTTACTTGCTAGTCTTTCTCGATTAATCCTACAGTGTGTAAATTTCATGCTTTTCTCACGGACCACCTGGCAAATCTTCGCGGACCACTTGTGGTCCGTGGACCACAGGGTGAGAACCACTGCTTTAAGCCACTCCTTTTCTTGTCTTGGTAATTTTGGTTGCTTTTAGTGTCGTCTCTGGTAGCTCTATTAAAAGAATCGTATTGGTCTCTTACTGCTCACTACCATCAACTCACAGTTTTTTTAAATTTAAAAAAAACACATCAGCAATCCTCCATTGTGGATGTGTCATTTATTTATGAGTAGAATTGCGCCCCTTAACGCTCAATGGGGGCGCCTAAATCATGTTTAACAACTGTTTTGTAATAAAGATATGTTCGGAGCTCCAATATTCAATCTCACAAACGTATTTGGGATACATTAGTTTACATTAAAATGAAATTAAATAATGAGTTTTAATACTCATTTTGGCGCCCCCCTAACGTGGCGCCCGGTGGCATTCGCCCCCCTCTGCCCCCCCTCGCTACGCCACTGACTAGTTATGTTTAATAATTCCTTAACATCTTTACTATCTTATCCAACTAACATTCGTCCCTACTCCCTAACTCCTTGTTCTGTCCCTACGTGTGTGTGTGAGTCTGAGTCCAAGCACTCATCTTATACCTGTTAGACTCCGCCCCCCAACTCCCACCGTCCGAAAGTCAAACTGTCAATCAACTAGTACCTCCCATTAGATAAGACGGGGGTAGGTGGGTTTAGGTAATCTAATACTGGTCACTAATCTAATCGCCAATCCTCGTCGGCTCCTGTCATCACCTGAGTCGTTCGGACTGACACCTGGGCTAGACGTATAGTCCAACAGGTCCCATCCCGTCTACCAGGTCTTGATTACCAGTAACATCCGCCAGTCATATTTGCACTCTGGTCGCCTGGACCAAACCTGTCCCTATTCTCTATATTATTGTGTTGGGTCACGTTTCAAACAACGAAACTCCACGCGCCGTGCTGAGTTCACACAAGACAACGACGATGTTCAACATTTGATTGTCGGCCGTCAAGTAGGCCGTTGTCACAGCCCATTACTATTAGGTTAGGTTGTGACGTCAAGGCTGTTGATTTGATGTTCTCCCGACAACGCCTCGTTGAAGTATGTGACAATCTCTCTCACTCACAGCCCTGTTCAGCGGCATAGCGTGGGTATGTGCTGATGAGAACGTGACAGTCTCTCACACTCGCAGCCCTGTTCAGCGGCGTAGCGTGGGTATGTGATGGTGAGGACGTGACAATCTCTCACACTCACAGCCCTGTTCAGCGGTGTACCGTGGGTATGTGCCGCCAAGGGCAGAACCCGAATTTTTCGCCCCAAACCTCTTTCACCACAAAAAATTAAAAAAACTATGCTATTGCTTTATAAAATAGTTGTTATGAAAAAATAAGAAGAATAACACTATACATTATCATGTTATAAAAACAAAGAAAAGCTTTCATTTTCTTAATAAAATTGAAGTTTTCTGTTTTTCCTCATGGCACAACCTTTCATGTATCAATGATGTCAGCCACGCCCCGCTCGGTAGCAAAAATAGCTATAGATTACTAAGATTGATAAGATTAGTCAGTCTTCGTGTATTCATCATTAATCTTAATTAACTGTTCATTAACTTAATTTTAGAGAAGCCACTTTGACACCTTGCAATACTAAAGAGATTGGTAAGCAATGTCTGAATCAATGATATTTTTTAGACAGGGGAACTTGGAGCCTAAATATCCTAATAAACTTGAAACAATCAACTGGTCTTGAATTCATTAATTCTTCTTATTTTTTTAAAACCCTTTAGGTAAAATATTCATTGCTTGAGAATGTCATGTGAGATATCTTGAATACTCTAATTTTAAGGCAAAATATCAAAATCCACTAGATTATTTGTTGTTTGAAAACAATATCCATATTCTATTATAACTGTGGCGAGAAAGATGTGAATATTGTTTGACAAGTCGTCTAGGGGTGTAATATTAAGTTATCCCCTTTCTGCCTACACGCGCATACTTTAGAGATCTCTCACAAACGATAATCAACAAACTAGATGGTAAAAATGTAACAATAATTTATTCTACAATATTTACAATAAGCGGAAACTAGTTCCGGTATGGCCTAAATTCATCATTAGGCTTGAGCCAATTAATATAATGGTTATAGGGTTAATACTTAAATTTAAGGATTTAGTGCCCCGCTCCGTGAGTGGTTGGTTCTGCACGTTCCTTGTTCAGAGTGTAGCCTCAGGTTGTCGCGCCCCGCTCCGTGAACGATTGGTTCTGCACGTTTCCTGTCCTGTGGGATGCTTCACCTATGGTTCCAGGTGACCTCGGTGATCACGGAAGTGTGAATAACCGGCTTCTACACGTGTATGGTGTAGGCATTAACCAGTGTGGTTGGCGCCAGCGTTACGTTAGGAGTAAGGCTGGTAATTATGAGTTGTCCTCCTCTGGTCCTGTCGATCGGTGCAGGGGTGAGGTAGGGTCGGATACAAGTCGCGTGGATAGCGGTGAGTCCAGCTCTTGGTCCAAATATGTCGACACTTCGTTGGGCGGTTGCTGTCCGGAGTTCGTGTTATCTCCCAGTACAGGCGGGTGCCTAGAAGCCAGAATAGATTCTGGCCAACGGAAATAATGCCGGCTCTCTCACGACAAGGATGGCTATGGATGTAATTCAGTGAATTGAATTCACATACGACACAGCTCTCTGTAATCACTTGGGTGGAAAGGACGTGTCGTGCCGGAGTGCCAACTTTTATACACGATGTGTAATTTTATGCAGCTCTTCCTGATTGGATGTTGCTTGTCAGCCTCACTATCGGGCAACCTTGACCGGTCATGTGCTCCGCTGCATATTTAATTAACAACCTTGATCCGGCAAGTGATTCGTCAATAGTGACTTCCCCTTTTGCTTTGTTGTTATTCTCGTGCAAATCACAGTGGGCTCACAAATTTCGTCACAATAACTGCTAAAACTTAACATGAATTTCTACAGTAATCTCAACTTACAAAAAAATTCAGCTTTTTTTCTCAACTGTTTTTCTACATAACATGTGGATACATATTCGCTTCAATCATCAGATATTTGCTCTTATTTTTTAAAAAATCCTTTTTTTTTAAATATTGAAATGTTCGATTAAAATGCTTAAGTCTTCACGTTTTAGCAAATGTCAAATCATCTAAGTATTATATTAGTTTTTTTGTGAGTATTCTCTCCACAGCACATTTTTAAAGCATTAGGCATTTGTAAATGATATCGGGCATCATTGACTGTATTATGCACAGAGTTCACGGGCCAGGGATTCCACGTTATCCTCAGCTGCGTTAAGTATGGTCGAAACTGGTTGGACTCAGTGATACCATTGGCCCCCGGAACAAATCCCTACCCCATTCAGTTTTGCAACAAGAACGTCTTGCTACTTTGTTTTGTTTTCTTTTTACAACAACGCATTGTTATGCTGTTTTAACTTTTTATTCTGATTTCTGATTCCTCCAATTGCATAAAATGTTTGTAATGTTGAGACCTCGTATAAGAATAGTTATTTTTGGATTTATGTGTGCCAAGTTTGATTCCTTTAGATTTAGATAAACAAATCGATTTTTGCTGAGATCTGGCAAGAATCTATTTATCTCTATATGAAATTATTTAATTTTATAGAGGGAAACAAATTTAATCAAACTGTGATGGGAAGTTCATTATTTAAACATCTGCATTAGAGAGTCAAGCTTGAAGTTGATTTTTTAGGATTGAGCGATGACAGAAGACAGCACATTTAAATATAGCACGTTGGAGTTGGTGTCCGAGGCAACCGTCATGTGTTACATTCTAGTGACATGCGATTATAATTTAGAGACTGGAAAGTGTTAGTAAAAAATTACCACGAACATTTTTGTTGTCATTAAATCTCAGGCACAGAGTCTGATTAATCGCTGGGTTCCGGAGATTTGTGTCAATGAACGAACGAGTTCTCGTAAATGAAAAACAAAATACACAAACTAATTGTGTAAGAAGACAATAAATTTAAACTTTATTTATGAACTTATACTAATAACAGTAGACGTTTCGGCTAATGCCTTCATCGGTACAATAACATGATATAAGTAGTATTCACAAAAATTAGACACATGGCATATGTCAAGTCGCAGTCAGAATTTTAGATTAATATATCATACAGAATGGGACTGCATAAAGCTGTTCAATAAAAAAAAATACACAAATTAATTGTGTAAGAAGACAATAAATGTAAGCTTTATTTATAAACTAAATGATGCGGGTGTATTTACACACGTGTCACTGTGTGAAGTCATCAGAGCTAAGTTATTTCTCAAGAACGTTTGACTAGTTATTTTGATTAGGCCGCGATTTTTAATTTAAAAATTGTATTGTTTTTTCTCTTAGTTTATCTACATTTTGTAAGGATTAATGTAAATTTTGTGTCATGTATTAAAAAAAAATATCCCTTACAGACCATGAAGGTCCATGGGAGCATGTGAAGTAGCGTTCACAAGTTTCATTGACCACTAACGAGCATGGAATTGTGTGGTTAGCACAATGCCCCAGGGGCCTTGCCAGATCCGCGGTTTCGAACCCGCGACACGGGTTCTTGCTTCGGTTCGGTAGTCCAGCTCGCTACACCGCGCCCCTCGTGTCATGTATTAGTCAATCAATAAAGCTTTAATTTATTGTTTTGATGACACAATCCGCTTGTGTGTCTTGTGTTTAGAGTATGCTTCTACAGTTAAATCCTTACACCCAGATGACCATTGATTGGAGGCGCGGAGTCCAGCAAAGGGCAACTCGCTTTGCTCTGGGTCGACACAGGAACATATCAAGTGTCCACAGTATGCAGGAAACGTTTTGGGGCTGGCCACCATAGAGAAATCGCCAATACGGTGGTCGAGTGGCCAGCGCGCTCGACTGGCGTACCGATGGTCACGAGTTCGAATCCATGCGAAGGCGAGGATTTGTTCCTGTGGCCTAAGGAGTCACAGAGCTCCGAATGGGTACCTAACTAACATTGGCTAGGCAGCTGGGTAATGCGTGGAACCCTTATAGCCGTGGCCTGTGACCGCTGCATCACTTGCCAACAGATCATCTCTCATGGTCTGCATAGAAGGAGTGTCTGTATATCTAAGATGATAAGATATAACTGACCAGGCTTACAATGTTATCAATATAAATAACAGGCTAGTGATATGATCTGGAATAAGGCATACTCATCAATCAGCAAATGTAACTTTAGCAATAGATAACACTATATTAATGCATCTCTTAAAACTTAAAATTATACCTGAATTTTTAAAACCCCTTTGATCTTTTGATGACAAGTGCAAACGGGGAAATGCTCGGGTTAAAAATATGCAGTTCTAGCAAAATAATCTCTATACATGTATGTAATTCACCAAAGCAAGAGCGAGTATAAGCAAATAAGCTTGACGAATGACCCACGCTGTGGTCGACCAATCAGTTTATGGTTGGTAAGCGGAGGTGGTGGAGAAAGGGACATGACTCGAGACCAACAATGGTTCATGCGTTCAGTTGCTTTGTTCCTTCACAGAATAACATCTTATTCCTATTGTAGTGGTTATCACGTCAGCCTTACATTATATTTTTATTTGTAAAATTGTATGTTAGAACCCTTTCTCTTCCCCCTTTTTGCGAACATGTCTGACGCTGGCATTAGTCGGCCAATCACAGTTTATGGTTGGCAAGCTAGGGTGGTGCACATGTCTGACGCTCGCATTAGTCGGCCAATCACAGTTTATGGTTGGCAAGCTAGGGTGGTGCACATGTCTGACGCTGGCATTAGTCGGCCAATCACAGTTTATGGTTGGCAAGCTAGGGTGGTGAGGGGTGGTGGGCAGGTAGATGACCGCAGGGCAAATGTCTCGAGACTAGGCGTGTACCTGACTTCTGCTCCAGCGCCGGTGGATCCGAAATCCGGCCATTTTTACATTTGCTTCATAAATCTGGCAAAATCCGGTTGAATAGTTTTGCGATAAAACATATATTTAAATAATAGCGCCCGCTCCAGAAAATCCGTTATCCGACTATTTTTACATATCCTTCGCCTTTAGCCGGATTTCATTTTTGAAATCCGACTGAATCTGGATCCCGTCGTATTTTAAAAAATTAAATTATGTACACCCCTACAAGAGTCCAACAATAAGTCGGTGATTCTCCCCCCCCCTCAACTGACGTCATCTCACGTTGTTTTGATTACTTCGTGCTGTAGTTTGGGTCCGTTGTTCAATTTATTTATTTTTGTAAATCTTATTTTAATTTTCACTATCCATGAGCAAGTCTGCGGCGCACGCTACGCCTCGTAGCGTATCTAGTGTGCTATGTTCATGCCCTATTTTTTTTAACCTCTGATTTAATGTCCCAAGCTACGAACAAACGTGAAGATATATTTGATTGAATTCTGTCAGTCTGTCAAATATAATATATTGTTAAACATAGACGTTCATTTATATTTGTGTTTGTTATTGTTCTGTTAACCCCTACTCATCACAACCACGCCTTAGTAGCTCTTAACCCTCTTGCGTAGATTCTTTCAGGATAACAATTATCTTTTCGATTTCAAAGTCCTACTACAGCATCCGGATTGCGCTAAGAGCTGCTTATGACATGAACCAGATAAAAAATAATGTTGACAAAAGTTTTATACAACTACTGCTGTACAATTCCTTGCACAGTAGCACTTAATGGAGTAAAAACTGTTGCATAGTATAACGTTTTTATTCAAATTTCTTTAAAGGTAAACTTCTACTTATTTTTTGTATAAATTAATGTCAATTAATTTTGTTTATTGTTTTGAATTGTGTGAAGAAGACATTTTCAGGTAATTTTTTTTTACATTATATTCAGTTCCAACTACATTTTAGAGCCATTATGAGATGTACTATTGTTTTCTTATTTCATTTTTAAGGCAACTTTCCATTATACGTGAATAATGTTCTGGCCTTACTCTCTGCCTGCCATGCTAGAGTTATTTGTGCTGCTGGTGAGTGCTCATCTGGCAACTTGTGTTATTGGTCGCCCAGCACTGCTAGATGATGCTCAAAAACTGGACGTAAGTGTGTAGATTATGACATTAATCCAAATCAGTGGAAATCATTTCCTTGCTGGCCCCATATTTTCTTCTGCTGTAATATAATTCCTTGCGCCTGCTTTTTATTGTACAGTATGTACACAATTATCTCATGTTAATTAAGTAGTTAAATGAATGAGTTATTAATTACTCTTTTATTTCAAACGTTACTCATACAATAAACATCAGAGCTAAATTTTTTTGGAAGTGTTTAAATGAAAGCTGATTTTTCTTACAATACCTCTATATATGAATCAATACCTGTATATATAAATCAATACCTGTATATATGAATCAATACCTCTATGTATGAATCAATACCTCTATATAAGAATCAATACCTCTGTATACGAATCAATACCTCTATATATGTATGAATCAATACCTTTATGTATGAATCAATACCTCCATATGAATCAATACCTCTATACATGACTCAATACCTCTATATATGAATCAATACCTCTATACATGAATCAATACCTCTATATATGAATCAATACCTCTATATATGAATCAATACCTCTATATATGAATCAATACCTCTATATATAAATCAATACCTCTATATATGAATCAATACCTCTATATATGAATCAATACCTCTATATATGAATCAATACCTCTATATATGAATCAATATCTCTATATATGAATCAATACATCTATATATGAATCAATACATCTATATATTAATCAATACCTCTATATATGAATCAATACCTCTATATATGAAGCAATACCTCTATGTATGAATCAATACCTCTATATATGAAGCAATACCTCTGTGTATGAATCCATACCTCTTAAATGAATCATTACCTCTATATATGAACCAATAACTCTATGTATGAATCAATACCTATATATATGAATCAATTCCACTATATATGAATCAATACCTCTATATATGAATCAATACCTCTATATATGAATTAATTCCTCTATATATGAATCAATACCTCTATAAATCAATCCTCCATATATGAATCAATACCTCTATATATGAATCAATACCTATATGTATAAATAAATACCTCTATGTATGAATCAACACCTCTATATATGAATCAATACCTCTATATCTGAATCCATCCCTCTATATATGAATCAATACCTCTATGTATAAATAAATACCTCTATATATGAATCAATACCTCTATATATGAATCCATCCCTCTATATATGAATCAATACCTCTATATATGAATCAATACCTCTATATATGAATAAATACCTCTATGTATGAATCAATACCTCTATATATGAATCAATACCTCTATATATGAATCAATACCTTTATATATGAATCAATACCTCTATATATGAATCAATACCTCTATATATGAATCAATACCTCTATATATGAATCAATACCTCTATGTATGAATCAATACCTCTATGTATGAATCGATACCTCTCTTTTTATTAAAGGACAATCAAGTAAAATCGACTCTGGTAACGTCTTCATTTCTGAGTATATTCTTTTTTTGCTTACAAAGAAAAAATTAAGAATTCTTTTTTGTGCTCTTCAAAGACTGTTAATTTGAGAACAGAAACAATTTTAAAACAGCTTTGTTGTTGTTGTTGTTGTTTTTGTTGTTATTTGTGTGTGTGGTGTGGTGTGTGTGTGTTTGTGTGTGTGTGTGTGCGTGCGTGCGTGCGTGGGTGCGTGCGTGCGTGTGTGTGTGTGTGTGTGTGTGTGTGTGTGTGTGTGTGTGTGTGTGTGTGTGT
>MUZC01002910.1:388097-403537 GCA_002072015.1 Radix auricularia
CCCCCCCCTTTCACCCGCGTCATACTTTGTCACAAAAACGTAAACCCCAACCCCTTGTTCCGCTATGACGTCACAAAGCTTAGACACCCCTCTCCAAAGCCATAATTTTCTCAATAAAAATTAGCATGTTGTAAATAAGTATTTTGTCATTTAAATATGTATTTAGTGTAAGTATGCATTCTAGTATCGTAACACGCGGGGAGCCATTGAAAACGTCATTAAATAAATTGTAAACAATCAAATATTTAAGGGGACTTTTATTTAAAGTTGCGGGTTTTTTTTATGTGACGTCACATTTTTAAACACACCCGCCCCCTAGTCACACATCGTCACAGATGCGTGACCCCTCCCCCTATGGTTGATTAAATGGAGGGGGCTGAGCGGACTAAAGCCAGTGGCCCCCAATAATTTAAATGTTATCATATTGTATAATAAAGATGGGCAAATGTTTGTATGAATCCTTGAAAATGCCTTGGACAGTCATAAGTCAATGCTGCAGTTATAAGTAGGAAGTATAACAGAGTCTGGACTAATCTTTGTAAGAAGTTCAGTGCTGCTCATTTTGTGCCCTGTAAAGCTCATTCCCTTCACTTGGTTGGGAAACGTGGAGCAGTTGACTTCTGCAAAATCTTTATACCTGGATTGTTGCATATACTCATCGTCGAAAGATACTTCCATAACACATAAAAGTGATACAAGTTAATAAAGCCTTGTTTGAGACATGATGGTCAGCCCGACATAATGCTATAAGCAGGGCCGGCCGAAGGGAATTAGAGGCCCTAATGGAAGTAAATTTGGTGGCTTAAAAATAACTTTCAAGTCAAGACACACGGCTTCAACTCCTTGTAGTCTGGGTAGCAAGTATCTTTAATGAATCCTGAATCAACCTCTGTTACGTAGCGAACCTTGCATTAATAGCCATGCATCCTCTCCCTTCCCGACCACACAATATTTTCCGTTCACAGCACAAACCACTTGTTTCATACTCAGTCAACTCGCATGCTCATAGTATGTCAATACAACAACACAACATGACTCTCACAAATATTGCTGCACTGAAAGAATTAATAACAACGAAAATCAGCCCCGTGAATGTTGACTTGAAGCAGAAAGATTTCGGAAGGAACTTAAACAAATTAAAGTCGCTATGTTACTTGAATTTTAGGGAAAACAATTTTAGAGAGATGTCAGAAAACAAAATTATCCTTTCAAGAGCCGAGAATATCTTTGATTTCAGTCAAGTATTTGAAGTCTCTCAATCAGTTTGCTAAAAGAAAGTATTTTTAATTTGATTCATATGAAGACAAAGGAAAGGACAAGGAAAAAAGACTATAAATAATCGAGAATACTATTAAAGAAGAGAAAGTGTCAGTTTGATATCACCAAAATGGTATTTATGGTAATCATTGACAAACTTTTTGAAGCCCCACAACATCGATTAAGCGAATATAAAGACATCCATTCTGAGCTCAAAAATGACGCCATTCGATGGGCAGCAGCAAAGTTAATGAAGAATATTAAAGTAATTTCGAAGACTGCTTACCTTCACAATTAGTCCAATTTTCAGAACTCTTAAAAAACTTATTGTCCAGCCCCAGGCTTAGGGTAATGTAAAGGAAGTAGCACAATGCGAAACTCAAAACAAGTGCACAGAGCTAAAAATAAATTTTGCTGCTTTTGAATGAGCTAAATTTCAGTTATTTACAAATGTTGCATCGAAATTCGCATCTATCTCTCAATGATGACTTCAAACTGCAGCAGAGAGCGATCTTTGCAAAGTTGAAAAGAATACAAAAATTAGTTAGACTTCGTATTAGACAACCAAGACTGAATATGTTCTCTCTAATGACTATTGAAAAGGAACTTGTAAGCTTATTTAGCTTGACTGACTTGATTGAAAACTTCGCCATGAAAAAAATCGCAAACTTAAGTTGTAGGTTGAAATAATAATATATATTTTTTATAACTTTTTTAATTCAATAGAGAAAACAATTCGTTACCCCATGAAAAACAAACGTTGAAAAAAAAAATCATTAAAAAATACAGAATAACGCGTAATATTATTCTTTATATGGGCTCGTTTGTAACCACGAAACAGCGTAAGTTGGGATGGGACCGTCGTATCCGGGGGACTATTTATATACAAACATGCATATCCATGCTTGCACGTCTTTAATAAATATAACAAAATATTGACTCAAAGACATTGAATTCAAAATTCTCTTCTTAAAAAACAACAAAGAAAACTTGAAAAAAATTGTACTCCCCCCCAACCCCATTAAGGTGGAGGATATAGTGAGGTGGGATTCATTCATGCTGTTAGTGTGTCAAAATCTTAATGACTTTATGTCCAACCTTTTTAAAGATCTCTCTGCTGCGACTGTTTCTTTTTTTTTTCTTATTTGTTTTAATGTTGTATGAGTGCTGAATTTTTTTTTATTATTGCAAGTTAACTGATTTTTTAAAAATTAAAATCTTTGTGTTTAATGTATATCATCGTATTTCTGACTTTCTTTCTAGTTGAAAGAAATGTTTATTCTTTGTTTTTCTGACATAAAATCGAACAGTAAAATTTTAGGCTTTGGTGTCACCCCCCTGATGGTGTCACCCGGGGCGGCCCGCCCCCCCCCCGCCCCCTCACGACGCCACTGATTAGCCTCATAGACAGCTGCGCAATTCCTTATCATAGATCTCCAGGGGGCTCGGTCGATGGCTGCTGCCTCCCAGGAGTCATGTCCAAAGTCAAAGGATTTGTTTTGGATGTATTCTTTTAGCGCTTCGCTGGACCTCCGCGTGCTCAATTCCCTTCAATAAGCTCAACATAGAAGAGCCTCTTGGGGAGGCGATGGTCGGGCAAGCGTAGTTGGCACTGCATGAGGCTAGTGTTGATGCTGGGTCGTCCTGACCTGGCTAATATTTCAGTGTCTGGAACTTTTTTATGCCATTTTATATTGAGACTTTTTCTTAACGTTTTGGTGTGAAAGTTATTCAGCAACCTCGCATGGTGTTGTTATATACGTTCTAAGGTGGATGGCACTAAAGATCTGTATCCTTTTAGTTTTGTTTTGGGTTCTTATTTCCCTTCCGTCCCAGACACTGTCATGCAATCTCCCGAATACTGCACTGGCCACGTTCAACTCATCATCAATGCTTGACTTCTGAGACACTGTGCTGCCAAGTTAAATAAGACGGCTGACTGCGTTGATTTTTGTTTCCATTGATGATTATATCAGGCCCAATGTAAGATTTGCCGGGGACCGACTGGTACAGAACTTCTGTCTTCTCTGTGTTGATGGTGCGCCCATAGTTTGAGCACGCACTGGGAAAATGTATCTCTGCTAAGTTGCAGGTGCACTTCTGGGTCAGCGTTAAGGGGCACAGCCGTCTCCAAACCTAAGGTTCGGGATAGTGCATTAATTGACCTTTATTTTTTGCTTTAAGCCTCCTGAGATTGAACAAACGACCATAAGTGCGGTACTTAATGTCCAGTCCTTCATTGCTATCTGGCACGGTTTAGCTTTGTGGTGTTTAGTACTGGCACGGTTTAAGCTTCGTGGTGTTTAGTACTGGCACGGTTTAGAGTCGTGGTGTTTAGTACTGGCACGGTTTAGAGTCGTGGTGTTTAGTACTGGCACAGTTTAGAGTTGTGGTGTTTAGTACTAGCACAGTTGAGTGTTGTGGCGTTTAGTACTAGCACAGTTGAGTGTTGTGGTGTTTAGTACTGGCACAATTTAGAGTTGTTGTGTTTAGTCGTTATAGCCTAAAATTAATGTAAACGTATTTATCAAGATATTGATATCATAAAATAGTTTTTAACATGATGTTTAAATTAAAGTTTTCAAAAATTCCATTTTTTAAAATCAAACCAGACCTATCAACTGGACATAGAGAAAAAAGATGGGGCAACCGAAGACCAAATACAGGTAGAGTAAATTTGGAATGTTTCATTTTGTGATAGAGCTGATACTAATAGTGTTGTCCATTGTGTTATAAAAAAAAATAACAATATTATGAACATTTAATACTAAGAATATTTGACTTTTTTCACTGAGCAGTTGCATTTTTGTATTGCCCGGCCGATACGCAGATCATTTATTGCTCTGATATAACCTGTTCATTCCCATTTTGTTGAGATATAGTTTTAATTAATATATATCAATAATTTAATGTTAACTTGCAGATATATANTATATAATAATAATAATAATAATAATAATAATAATTCTTATGTCAGTTTTGTCATTGAATATAAGGAAATTTGGGTCACCTAAATCATGTTTTTTAAAAATAGAAATTGCTTATTATACTAATTAATTATACTATTTATACCATATGTTGAGATGCACACAAAAATAAAACATTGAGCCTGCTGCTTGGTCAGTTCCAAATAAATTTGGTTCCTTGGTATTTGATGAGTGTGTGTTGCCTTTTCAGCTTACAGTTGCTCTTCGGCTTACAAAACTATCACCAATGGAAGAACAAGATGCATACCAGCCAACAGACCAACTCTTTGTTGCTATTACTGTAATAGAGGCTATCAGCTGGTCGGCCAATATTCCATCACTTGTAGAAACAATACCTGGCAAGCACCAAAGCCTGACTGTCAAGGTGTATATTTTGAATTGTTAATTGATAAAAGCAACCTTACGTAATTTATTTATCATCAATTTTTTTTTGTTTGAACACATTTAAAAAATAGAGGTACATCGCTTGGGGGCCGTCTATAAAGTTTGTCAAGCTATTTTTGACAACTTTTAACACCCTCCTCCCCCAGTCACAAATCTTGGACCCCCACTAAAGTACGTCACACTTTCGAACAATAATTATCTTTTTTATTAACAAATACATAAAATTTAATATAAAACACCGTGATGTCAAACATGGCTGGACACCCCCTATCACAAACTATCACACTGTTATAAACCACTTCCCCTCTGATACTTGACGTACTTTACAGACTGCCCCTTATCTTCAGGTTCATTATTTCTAATGTATCCATATCATGGATAGAGATTGTATGACGGGCAGTGCTTCTCCACTAATGGGATCTGCTTTAAATTTAGTAGGATATTTTTCTTATACAATGTTCCATCCTCAGCACGACAAACCCCTCCCCCAAGAGTGCCCTGTGCTGCAGGTTCTTATTTAACTGGCAATGGGACTTGTCAGCTGTGTGCCATAGGATACTACCAGGAGAAGGCAGATATGACATCTTGCATGCCATGCCCCACTGGTAAGTGATTGTAGTGCTATGGCATTAAATTATTGCCTTTCTCAATAATGTAACAGGCGTGTTTGTCGTGATTACATAGTTTGAGCATGCGACCAGAGTGACAGAGTTATGAGGCTCTGTGTTTGTTTTGTGTGGTAGACACAAGAGTGGTTATAAATGCAGTGGCGTAGCTAGAGGGGGTGGTGACTCGAGTACTTGCAACGGTTCGGCAGTGCAGCGCGCTACCACTTTGACCACCGCGTCCACTATTTCCCACCTTTACCTCACTCTAAGACCCCTCTTTCCACATTACGTCACAAAGCTTTGCCTCCCGCCCCCATAAAAACCGTATTTTCTATTTGAAAATCAGTATGTTTCAGATCATTTTTTTGTCATTTGAGTATGTTTTTAGTGTAAGGCTGCACTATAATATCGTAACATGCGTAAAGCCATGTAAAACATCATTAAATGAAGTGACATTAATAAAATATTTAAGTGGAACATTTACTTAAAGTTGTGCATTTTCTGATGTGACGTCTTATTTATTAAACATCCCCCCCTCGTCACAAATGTGTGAATCCACCCCACCCCCACCCCCCGGCGCGTGACGTCATTTATGGGTGGCCTCTAAAAAGGGCGGCAAGCAGGAGACCGCCCTGGACCGCAAAAGTTCTAGCTGCGCCACTGTGTAAATGTGAAGAGACAGGCCCAAAAAAAGTCGGTTGTTACACAGAACAGACCTGTTGAGTTCCAGTTATACTATTACAAATGGTAAAATCTTCAAACAAGAGTTGCTCTATTGTCAAGATTCTCTTTATTGATTAATATATTTTGGCTCAATAAATATTGGTTCTAACTCTAACAATGGGAACAAAAGCATATGTTCAGGCAGTGGAATTTTCTTATTGGCCTTGTCATAAATAATACATATTTTGCTTTTGTTTTACAGAAAAATTTGATATTTGCTCTCCCTTAGCTTTAGCTTATGTATTAAATATTAATTATTTAGATGTTGTATGTAGTATATAACAAATTATTGAATACACATATCATTAGTGAATACTTGAACACCCAAAGATTTTTTTAAAATTCCTATTTCTTGCTTCAGGTAAAACTACGGACATAACTGGAGCAACTTCAATCAGTCAGTGCATGTACGACATTATTGTAAACCCAGTGTAAACAGTTACAGCGGACAAACATTACAGATTTAACAGATTGTCATCTGGTGCATGTGGTGTTATTATTCTTGCTCAATATATTTCTTTACATATTATTTGCACTCTGTAGACATCTTCTGTCCTTGCCCATGGGAAGAAAATTAAAAATTGAATTTACCATACATCTTTGTGTTATTACCTTTAACAGCTGAAGCACTGTGTACATTTTCATGTGTTAAATATGCAACTAATTGACTAAATCTAGAGTGTTTTGAGTGCACACCTAATTGACTAAATCTAGAGTGTGTTTTGAGTGGACACCTAATTGACTAAATCTAGAGTGTTTTGAGTGCACACCTAATTGACTAAATCTAGAGTGTGTTTTGAGTGCACACCTAATTGACTAAGTAGTGATTTAATCAAACAGTTTTTATTAATCAAGAAAAACAAACCCCACATTGATCAATCAACATGATATATACAGCTTATCAAACCAGGCTCTAAACTCTAATGATTTTGTACAAGACACAATTTGCAACAAGAAAAAAGACAACAATAATGATCAAAGTGAAGCAGAGATATTAATTAATAAGTACATTCTTTAATGAAATTTCAAATGACCAAAAAGTCTGATCAATCATTTTTTACAATTCAAATTATTTTAACTATTAAATGTGTTCATTCATGTAAAAATTAGACAATATAAATATAAATATGATAGTTTAAATACAAACCATAGGTCCATGTCAGGCAAAAAAAATTTCAATGAATTCTGAAACATATGAAAAATTTAAAATCAGGTCATTCTTAAAATGTTATATTATTATAAGTGTTGCGATTTTCAAAACTAAGTAATCGTAACACAGAATGACACTCTCTATAATTTTTTATGAAAGGTAAATTCATATCTAACAAGCAGCTGAAAATCTAATTCATATTCCTCAATAAAGAAAGGTTTCTACTTTCTACTTAATTGTGAATCTTTTTATGATTCCATTCATACAGAATACAGACACAGAAAATAGAGACGAAATGAGTGGTGGGAAAAAAAACATTTTATAGAGGATAGAGTTGAGAAACTGTTCATGGTTCATCTTACATTACGGTAGTGGACTAGGTCAACTGACTGTGTCATGTGTGTCTGGTGGAGTGTGACGTCATGTGTGTCTGGTGGAGTGACGTCATGTGTGTCTGGTGGAGTGTGACGTCATGTGTGTCTGGTGGAGTGACGTCATGTGTGTCTGGTGGAGTGTGACATGTGTGTCTGGTGGAGTGTGACATCATGTGTGTCTGGTGGAGTTTGACATGTGTGTCTGGTGGAGTGTGACGTCATGTGTGTCTGGTGGAGTGTGACGTCATGTGTGTCTGGTGGAGTGTGACGTCATGTGTGTCTGGTGGAGTGTGACATCATGCTCACATTTGTGAAGTGGACTAGGTCAACTGACTGTGTCATGTGTGTCTGGTGGAGTGACGTCATGTGTGTCTGGTGGAGTGTGATATTGTTAACAAAGAAGCATTATTGCATCTCACCCAACAAGTCATTCAAAAAGCCATAACTATGATCACATAACAAGGGGTAGACTAATCTTAAGAGAATTCAGTCACCTATTATTTTTCAGGTTTCAGTTTTCAGTAGCCATGGTCAATGTTCTCTCTAAGGTTTGTTGGTCTTTGTGCAAAGTTGAACAGCATCCATTTTTTGTTCAATATCTAACAAAACTTGTCGTACGGTAATTCTAAAATACTGTGCTGCATCAAGGGAACATTGGCCATAGCAGCGTGTGCAACATTTGGCCTTAATGGTAATAAATATAAAAAAAACTGAACAATTTAAATAATTTTAAAAGCACCTATGAAATCTGCAAGCAAGAATTTATAATTCTATTAGCCTCAATACCTTGCACCTCTCTGCTAACTGAAAATTGGTGATGACATTGACTGCTTGCAAAAAATAAAATCAGTTTATAAATAAGGTAACAACAATATGAAAATTTTCATTGGAGGTAATGAAGACAAGTGCTCAAAATAATGCTCCAGGTCAGACATTGATAATGAAACCTGCGTTCATTTGGTCAAGCCACACAAATCAACTAGAAGACCCAGACTTTGCTAATAATAGGTGTGATTATTTGGTCTTGGCACATTCCAAGATCTTCATCAAGCTGAAAACAAACTGGCAGTACTAGAAAACACAAATATCTGCCCTATGAACCTTCTAGGCGCAGATGAAAAATAAATCTATTTCTATAGCCGTGGGATAAAAATAAAACTTTTTCTTTTGAATAATGATGCTACATAAACTACTTGCCAAATTTTTATGAATTTTCTTTTTAATTTAACATGTACATCTCTGAGTGTAAGGAATTAATCAGTTATTTAAAATTTGATACAAATAGTTGTGTCCAGCTCTAATTTCATTTGGTATGGTAGTTGGTCATCTGTGCCCTATGGATATATTATCTTAAGACCAATGTGTTTCTTCATACACAAGATATACAAGAATCACTGCAATCATTTGTGTTTATAACTTGATTAGAATAGAAGCATCGCATTCTTTTGTAAGGAAATATGTTGAAAATAACCAGGTCAGATGACTTTGGGTGATGAATGATTCATTGCATAGTCATTATACATACTAATGCAAAAAACTATTTTTTGCAACACTGATATTACATTGAATTCAATAAAGATTTTATTAAAAGGATGATTGACTAAACCTTTGATGATGGGGTAATACATACATGCAATAAATAAATTACAACTTTTTGACTGAGAATAAATGAAATAGATTTTTGTCTCCCAGGAATATTTGTACATAAGTGATTTTTATGTAATAGAGTGTCATTTGTATTTGGACACCTGTTTCCTTTACACAAGAAATCATTAACCTTGTATTTGTATTCATGTAAAATTAAGCTCCATAACATAAAGCCTGTAGCTGAGGTAGAGTCAGGAGTTGTACATTTGTAGTTTTAATGTTTTTACTAATTATTACTATGTGGAACTGCCTGTGTTGTTCTCACTGAAGTCAAATTTGAGTATCACCTCAAGCCCGTCGGGGCCGTACTTGGTGAACAGCTTGAGACCACTTGCAGGAATGACCGTGTCCTTTGGGAAGTAATCTCCAATACTGATCTCAGAGGTGGTGACGCCGATGGTGCTCTGCTCGCTGGGGTCGTCTCTCTTGGTGTAGTTATCCAAGGATATGTCCCCGATCAAAAACATTTGAGATCGTTTCTCTTTTTTTATTTGCAGGGTTTGATATGCAGCGTGCTCATGGCGGTCGCTCCGGAAGTGGTAAATCCCTGAGCTCGGTTTAAGCCGAGCACCCATGGAGTTCACCAGAGTTGATGAAGAGAAGGGCCAGAAGGGGGATGACGAGGAAGATGTTGGTGGCGCAGGGCACTGCTTTTTTAGAGATCTCAAACGTTTCTGTCTGTATCGCCAAAATAATTTACTTTTGGCTTTACTAAACTCTGAGATATTTTTAAGGGAATTTCTTGTCTGAGAAGTAATTTTTGATTTTGAGGATTTCAGTTTTTTGGGGTTTTGTGAGCTTAAGTCTGAGATGGATCTTTTAGGTGCATTCACTTTAGTCTCTTGTGTCTTTGGTTCTGAATTACTTTTAACCTTAGGTGTTGACTTGGATGAATTCCCCAGGAGATCAGAGGGGTCCTCAAACACATATGAGTGGCAAGAGTTTTCTTTGCTCTGCCGTGTTTTACAAGGACATGAGAGAAAGTTCGGTGGAGGCGGAGGTTTCTCTGACCCGTGGCATGTGTGCAAGCAGTCACATGCTGGAGGAGACGGCGTTTGTTTCATTTTTTTGGAACTTCCCCTATCTGCAGATGACACTGTGCTTTTAGTCCTTGATGTTTTAGTTAAATTTTTTAGGGATTTTTCTGGGGATAAATCAAACAAGGCATTAGTGCCATCAACTGGTGTGGATGAAATGTTTTCCTCATGAACAAGACTTTGAAATTTTTCTGTTTTTGACTGGGTATCAGTTAGAGTTTCTTGATTCAATTCTTCACAGTTTGACTCTGGTGAAAGCCGTGAAGGGGTTGAATTGAGGTTTATGTTGACATTAGATGCCATTGGGCCATCACATCTCGTGTCCTGTTCTATAGGACTATCTTCTTCTGGTGGGCTTTCACCACTGCTTGTTGTGGGACTTTCATTCATCTCCGCAAAATCATCTTCTTTCTCTTGCTTGATTATGGTCTTCAACATCTGAAAAGTGTCTACGTTAGTATCTGCTGCATGCTCTGAGAATGACTTAGTGGCAGATTCTATCAACAGGCCTTTGCTGGGTGAGGTTAGCACGGGCAAGGGGTCAGTGGGATAAACATTACCTGTAACAATTTCATTGGCTTGGGTTTCACTGCCTGAAGCATCTGCAAGCACAACAGGAGCCGTGACAGTTTCTAGCTTTGAATCTAGGCTGGTGTTCGTCTCAAAATTTTCACCGTCAGATGTTTCCATCACCTCCTCCTTGATGGATGTTGATGGCAAACACTCTTCCTCCATTTCTTCTAGCTTGACAGACCACTGGTCAAACATTGTTTGAGTTGGTATGGTCCCTTCTCTTGCCTCTAGATCTTTGCTTGTGTTCATATTCTTTAATTTAAATGTATTTTTACTGTTTGATGACTTATTCAAAACAGATTCTCCCTCTACTGGCACTGAAAAAGAACTCTCTGGAATGGATGAAACTGATGTGATTTTAACATTGGTTGAATTATATTCCTTAACTTTGGGAGTGTTTGTTACATTCTGGTGGGAGGTGCTTGTATTTAAAGATGAACTATCATCCACCGATCCTCTCTTGGCATTTATGGGTTGAGTTTTAATTTTCTTAATGGGAGGGTGATTTTTTAGAGAGCCACAGGCTTTTGTTGAACAACGGGTTTCTTTCTCTGAGAGCTCTTCAGTCTTCTGATAAATGACGTCCTCGTCATTATCATCGGTGCTTATAATTTTAAGCCACGAGTCATGAGACAAGGCTTCATTGTTATCAAGATCCTCTTTGACGCTTAGACCAATGTCTGTCTCCAAGTCTAAGACTTCTGATTTTACTGTTATCTCTGAGTTTTGTCCCTTAGTCTTCGAAGGAGAGCAGTGTTGACTGTTTGTTTTTACTTTAGAAGAATTGCATGACTTCTTCTTCAACGGCGCACTTTCTGGAAGCTCTTCCATGTTTTGTAACATACTTTCTTCATCACCAGAGAATTTCGTGCTGATGTTCTCTAGCCAAGAGTCATAAGCATTGATTTTGTTCTTCTTCAGCTCCCTTGCCACTTTGACTCTCTCCTCCATCAGGGATGTGCAGGGGTACAGGGGGTCAAGCACCCTGCTGACCAGCAGACAGAGCTCCTTGTTTTTATCTTCACAGTTCACGACAGAACAACTTTCAAAAATATCACTGAGGTAGAATTTCATATGGGAAATGCACAGGTGCTGGGTCCACGTCATTATACAGTGAGAGCCTATCCCTGTTCCCTTCAACATCTCCAGGGCAAAGAGACTCACTGAAGAATTCGCATACGGCTGCCCGTCTCCAATCTCTGACATCAGGTTGCGAACAGTCTGATTAATTATTCCGACCCCAAGCGCCCAGGGGCTGTAGCAAACATAGTCTTTTATGGATGTAATAGGACGAAGAAGGAACGGGCCTTCATTGGCTAGGTACCCATGGTAAATTTTAAAAATTTTGTACACGCTTCGTGGGTTTCCTGGGTCATCGTAACGTTTGATGATTTTCCCCACGCCCACTATTGCTTTAGTGTCGATGGAGATGTACTTTCCCTGCTCGTCCTCTCCAAATTTAACATGTTCTGTTGTTAACATTTTCAGATACTTGCCCTGCCACACGCCAAAACACTTGATTAGGTAGAAAATGACGGCGTGTATGAGACCAGTTGAGGAATCTAAATTGAAATGTTTCTTTTCCCACAATAGCTCTTCCTGCTCAAATGTAATGGGGGATTTTTTGTTTTGTGACATTCTAGGGCTGCAGCTTCAAACTGCAAGCTTTCGGCTCAAATCAACATCCTGTTTTAATAATTTACAATTGCAAGTAGTCCCTACATCTGAAGAGCTGCATACTTTAGTGCTAATTTTTCTATTTAGCAGCTAGGATATGAGGTAACCATACAATTCCTGAAATTTAAAAAAAAAAGAAAAGAAAAATTTTAACAAAAATTTGTGTAAAAATAGTTTGTGACTACTTAAGGATAACTATAAAATTGTCAAAATTGTCGACTTAGTCATTATTTTACTTTTTTAATAAATGCATGTGATTTTGGTGTAATTAAAATTTAAAAATAGTTTTTACATCAAAATTTCTCACAAAAAACTATTGAACAGTATTTATATTTTAATACATTAATACATATAATTTCTTATACGTTACATAGTATATTATACACATCTTTATTCTAAAACTTTGCCATTATTCATCAATTTTTACTCATTTCTAATAGAGCTGCGGAAATTATCGATTAAAAAATCGATTAATTGTTAAAACTTAAATTGATTCAAATTAATTTTATCTATTAAAATTCTATTAAAATTTAAGAAAATATGTATAATTTTTTTTCCATTTTATTAATAATTTATATTTTGATTACTTACATACTTTTCCCTTGTATTATTATTATTTATTTAGACGTGCATACGTAAACAAAAAAGTTTTGCTTCATTATTTCTGGCAGAGCAGAACATGTATTTTTATATTATTTATAAACCGGAATATTAAGAAAACGAAGTGACTATTTGCTAATAGGTTTCAAACCCTCTTCGCAATCGGCGCGTGCTATAAATAGCCTAGGCTATCGTTCACTTCCGGTTATTGCTATTCTTGGTAACATTTTTTTTATAGCGTTAAAAATTTCAGTGGTGATGTGTGGCTGTGTGGTCATATGGATTGTAAGCTAGTACGCTACATCGCAGGTCCGGGGTTCGATTTCTTATTGATGCCAATTTTTTTTTTTTTTTTTTCAAACAATACTACATGGATTGATAATGAATAAGATTTTTTTTTTTTTTTAAATGGTTTGTTTTGATGTTAGGTTCAGGGATAGACTTAAGTCTTTAGGGTTACGTTAAGTAATAGTTATTAGGGTTTAGGTTAGGTTTAGTGATAGTTTTTAGGGTTTGGGTTAGGTTTAGTGATAGCTTTTAGGGTTTGGGTTAGGTTTAGTGATAGTTTTTAGGACTGGGTTAGGTTTAGTGATAGTATTTAGGGTTTTGGGTTAGGTTTAGTGATAGATTTTAGAGATTGTTTGAATGCACATATAGAATCGGAGGTTCAATGAAAGGCGCAGTGAATACTTGTAACTCTTCAACTTCAATTTTATAAACATCATTTTATAAACAATGTTACTAAAGTGACTATTCGCAATCGATTGCCTAGGCTGCAGGCTATTTATAACACGCGCCGATTGCGAATAGACGCTCCCTTAAGAAAATGCTTTGACTTTGATGCCACAGTGGCTCATGAATTGGCTCTGACTGACACTGTCCCGTGTATTCTCGTATTGCCGTAACAGTAACACAATAAAAAATTAACTCCAGGTGATAAGCTAAATAAGACTAAATTAAGTTATAGTACTTAAAGTTATAGAAGGTCCTTGCCTTGTTAAACATGACCGGTCCTGATCTGAGGAGGGGTTAACATTAACAGTTAACAACCTTAATGAGCTAACAAGTCCAAGAAGACAGTACAAGGAATTATATTAAGAATTAAGACTAGAAGTAGAAGTACTAGATCTAGAAGTTAAGTGTTAGTGTTAAGAGAAGCAGCATTATCAGTTCAGCATAGTATTATAGTGACAGTCAGTGATAGTCATAGTATAGTCTGAGCATAGTATAATTAATAATTATTATTAGTCACTATACTATTCACTTTAATCTTTACTTATCACTGAGCCAAACCAGTTGACATATAGTTTTAAATAAACATTAAATGGGCCTTTCAGATACCCTTTTATTAAGCTATTCATGTAACTTACAAATATAATAAGCAACAAAACTTGTATTTATTCTTTTAGAAAAAAAGAAACAACAAAACTTGTTTGCTTATTTCGTTTAGGTCTTTTTGAGTACTCAACTAATCGGATAAATTCTAATTCATTTTTCAAGTATTTTCACGATACCAAAACCAAAGAAGCACGATATTTATTTTTACTGTTGATGATAGGTTGAAATTCATTTTAAATAAATGAAAATTGCGCTTTTAATTATTATATTAATCAAAGTAACTTATTGAAATAATATATGCATTTAAAAAATTAAGGGTTGGAAAAATAATAAATAGTAATCATAATCGAAGTGAAAAATTAACTACTCAATCATACATTTAGCATGATTTGGATCCGAAACTTTGGTGGAATCCAGTACAAGTAATAAACATTTTACCGCAAATTTCCGTAACAGTTGTTTTGTATTCTAAGTCTTATATTTTAAAAAATGATTTAATTGACTCGGATGCATAACACGTGTCAAAAAATCTTTTTAAAAATTTTAATACAAATAATAAAGATTTTCTTTAAATTCAAATTACTAAATATGTCATCGTCATTTTATTTACAGATACAAGGTTCTGTGTTAAAAATGCGAATTCCTTTTACTAGCCCTTTATCATTTAAAAAGAAAAGTATTTTTGTTTAAAGATTATTAGCAGTATAAAATTGTTAAAACAGAACATGGCAGCGGTTGCAAAGAAAAAACAATTTTCTCTTAAAGTTTTATCTAGAAACCCAGAGAACTACAAGAGAGAAACTAAACTAGACATTCACAGAGGTTAATTTTTATTTTAAAATTGTGTGAATTAACGTTTGAAGCCCCATAAGGTTTTTGGTAAATTTCCGCCTCAGTCCCGTAAGGATTTCCCGTTATTTTTTTTTTAATTTTATTATTTATTGAATTGAGTTTGAGATCAACTGTTTAAGACAGTTTAATAAACTTGAGTTTAAGTGTTTTGAAAGTTAAAAAATACGAAGTGTCTACTGCTATGACAAATAGCACAACATGTAGTAACGCCAGTAACATCCCCCCCCCCCCCC
>MUZC01002910.1:403581-425828 GCA_002072015.1 Radix auricularia
TAGGTACTTGGATAAATCATTTTTCACTTTGTGAAAAATCTTTGCTGAATTATCCGCCCCTTGTTCAACTTTTTGTCCACTTAAAAATGTAAACAATGTGCGTGTGTGTAAAGAAAAATGCACTTTTCTGTGCAATTTCTTGATCAAATTGGATGTGGAATGTATCATTTTAAAGATAATTGGATGCTGAACATTACAAACTATGTTCTCCAATTTTTTGTGCTGAATTTCATTATTAAAATGTAATTAATTGAGTTACAGTATATTAACTACATAAAATAATATAAATGTCTTTTAGATTCGCCATCACTCGCGATTTTAATGGTAACCATTGTTTTCAGCATCCAAATATCTACAAGAATTGATAATGTCCCATCACCCCCAACCTCCCCCAAATGTAAAAAAAAATTTATCAAATCAATCACCACATGGTTTTTCAAGATGGCCGACATTTTCTTCTATGTACCTCAGCCAATTATTTTCAAATTTGATCTAATCTAGTGGCTAGACAATATTAAAAACACTATTTTAAGTTACTTAAGGTATAGAACACTAACTAACAAGCAATATAAATAGATAATTTATTTGCATTTGTAAATACTAATTTGTTTTCCAGAGACATAAAAAAATGTAATGTTTAAGGGCCACTCGACTACATGAACCATTATTAAACAAGAATTTTTGTCAATTATTTTTCTCCTTTTCAAGACGAAAAGTTTGATGTGCTTGACTTAATATATTGGATAATTATTTTTAAGTTGTGCTCAATTTAAAATATCACATATGCAAATTTGACGACCATTTTGAATATTAATGAGTCAATCTTGCGTAATTCAGAATTAATTTTAGGACGCTTGTTTTGGCAATGATATGACGAATGCGGAAATATATGGTTTTTTATGGTTATCTTCATTCATTTCTGAAATAACTTCAATGGACTGGAATTTTAAACAGCTGTCTTAGTCTTACTGCCCAATTTTCACTTTTGTCTGTTTTATATTTTCTTATATGTCTCAATTAGCGGAGTTATCCCAAAATAATTCACTAAAAAATTCATAACTTTCTTAAGAAATAACATAAAACTATAATTTTGGTATCAATAAATTGCATTTTTCAAGCCCTTTCCAACCAACTAGGTCTTAAAGCTATAACTTTGATTTGAAAATTTTGTCCAAGTACCTATATTAAATTTGCTGCATTTCAATTATGCTAATACTAATTAGGTACTTTGAAATGTCAAGGGAGACTACTACGTTTTTTGTATTGGAAAAATAATTCCACTCCGGAGATCCAAGTTTTTAATTTTTCAGAAGAGGGTGTAAAACAATTTATAAAGTAAAGAGGTCCTTTTGAAACAAATGTGAGTTACTTTTCTGGCCTAAACCGTTGGCAGACCTATTAGCCTACATTTTAATATGTTTCTTTTGTATTTTCAATCAACCAGGATCTTGGAATAAAAAGGTCAAAATATTGCACTTTCAACTCAAATTATTTTTTTAAATGAGGGGGGTCCCTCAACCATATTAATAGTCACTTTGCGCCATCTATTGATCTACGTCTTTGCCAAATTTCATTACCTAGGACGTAAGGGTCATTAGTTTTTCCACTTTAAGTGACATGACCCTTCTTAACATCCGTGACACCGCCCCCTTTTTAATGGCGGAAAGCCCTGACGCTTAAAACATATTCAATTATTTTGCCTATTTACAATAACATATCTGATAATTGATGTTAAAAGATGATCTAATATGGAATTAATTTAATAATATACTTAAATTTAGATGGCTAAACACTGCAGAGTTGATATTATAAAATAAGATAATATACGGTGTGCAGACTAGTTGTCCCTGTCAACCATTACTATTCATTCAACCTCATTGTGACTCATACTACTACTATGTCTTTAACTCTTAAAGCCCCAGAAGGTTTTCAATAAACTTCCGCCTCTGTCCTGTAAGGATTTCCCGTATTACGATCAACTGGTTATGAAATTAAATTTTTTTCGTAAAATCCATTTTTAATATTATTGTCATACTGACTTCATTTTTAAGGCTAAGAATGGGTATTTTACGCATCCAAAAGACCGTATTGAGTTTGAAACAATATTTACCTGTAGTTTAGTACTATTATTTTAGTAATAAAGTATTACGAAAACGTATCTTCGAAAAAAAAAACCGTTAAAACTACCAAAAAACATCGCGAATCGAGCGATAACACTAGTGCCGGCAACGGTCGCCATTGCCGGAAGTCGATTACATCGTTTTTCAAGCATTGAAGAGTTTTTACTTTCCGAGATCTCATTTCGAATGAGATTTGTATCTAGGGACGCGTTACAACGCTTTAGGGACAGCGGGAAGAGACGCATTACGACGCTTTGAGACTTTAAGAGTTAATAGTTTCATTCATTAGTTATGGCCGTGTGCAAAATCCTTTTAACCATTTGTCAGGGTTAAATTAATTATTCATAAGCCAAAATTGAAGGTTCAAAAGGAGTTCCTAATATTATTTGTACAATTTTATAGAGGACAGTTCATTTTGTTATTTGTAGGTCATGATAGTCGTTATAAACACAACATAAACTTCATTTAAAGCTAAATTTTACTGCAAGGAAAAATGATTTATTAATACAGAATATTTTAAAAACAAAATTAAGAGCTAATTATTTTATTTACAGCAATGATTCTGAAAATAAAATCATTATTAAAACAAAGACTTAAGTGCGTGACATGAACAGCGGAATTGAGGTCACAAAATGTGGGGCTAAAATGCATTGGGGCTTGGGACAAATTGAACCACTCTTTAAAAATTCATAACTTTAAAACTACAAATCCTAAAATTTACTTAAAAATCAGCTCAATTTAACAATGCCATTGGTAATTAATTTTTTTAAATTTTAATTTTTTACTAATGTGCCTATACTAATACTTGAATACTAAACTATAGTTCTCATAATAAAATATCATGATTACTAGGTATGCCTATTAATGAATTTTAAAGGTTAAAAAAAATTATATTCATCCATTAAATGAAAAACACTTTAATATTTAAAAATTTGTATTTGTACAACAGATTTGCTAGATGAAGTGATAGTCGGGTTAGTTTGTAAATGATATGACACTATTGATAGCGGGATCGAATCCCGCTGCCGTCAATTTTTTTTTTTTTAATTTATATATTTTTTTTTTTAAATCACAATGAGTGTGCTGATAATTTTTGTTATTATTCTGAAAAGCAGATACGTTGATTAAATCTTAGGGGTCTACCAATTTTCATTTTTGCCAAAACGAAGTTTCTGATACTTTTAATTAGGGTTCTAAAATTACGTGTAAGATTGGCGGACGTAATTTACGCCAAAATTATGCGTGCCATTAATGCCCAATTACTTGAAAATTTATGTTCCTTTTGTTGCTCACAGTCACTGATGGCTAGTAGGTGTATTTTTAATAATGTTTTCAAAGGTTTTTACTTGTAATTTACTGGTCATACTAATTTGCCCGTCGTCCGCATCGGCCACGTATTTCATCGTGTACTGCATCAGCGGCGGCCATCTTTGGCTGAGTAATACCATCTAATACGGTTGACGCGATAGTCACATCCTTAAAAATATTTTAATCGTTACAATTTTTTAATGATTATCGTTAATTTCTGCAGCCCTAGTATTTATATTATACTATTTTTACAGGTAGTTAATTAATTATTATTATCTTTTTTAAAAAAAAGTATATCAAAACGATACAAAATCAGATCTTCAAAAAAAAAAAAAAACATGAAAGCTTCCACAAAACTTTGCAAGTGAAGCAAAAACACTAGCGAAGGCAACTGCCACCATTTCTGGAAGTCGACTAAAGCTTTTCTCACTTAATGAAGAGTTTCTACTTTTTATGACTATGATTTATTAGTAAAGAGAGCAGTATAGACTTATAGAGGCGTGCTTTTGTAAGAGAAACAAGGTGCTCTCTACCACGCTTTGAGAAGAGACACAAGGCATGCATTACCGCGTTTTGTATTAAACATCTAACTCTTAATGTGGTAAAGCGCGCCTGGATAGAACTCTCTTTAGAATGAAATTACAGAAAATTTAAACTATTCAGTGTTTGAAAAATGATGTATTTGATTTCTGGCAATGGCGGCCGTTTCACTCGCTATTGTTAATCGCTCGATTTTGGGAAGTTTTTTTGGAAGTTTTTACGAGTTTTTTTTTTGAAGATGTGATTTTGCTATACTTTGTTACTAAAATAAAAAGACTAAACTACAGGTAAAAATAATTTTAAACTTAATACGGTATTTGTGTACATAAAATAACCATTCTTATCCTAAAAGATGAAGTCTGTATTTTTACGCAATTTTTTAAATTTCATAACCAGTTGATCACATGGTTATGGGACTGAGGCTGAAGTTTTCCAAAAACCTTATGGCACATTAAGAGTTAATGGCACTGATAACATCACACACTTTTACGATTTAATTAATTTAAGTCAAAGTTTCTATTGTCACACTATTGTGGGCAGGCTTTACCTTAAACGTTATAAGATTACTATACACTCTACTGACATGACATACTGTACAAGTACTCTAATTCTATATCTTTCACTATGTATGTGTTAAAATAAAATCAACAGATAACATACTTTGAAAGTTATGAAATTTTTTTTAATGTTGTGCTGTTGAGTTTAGTCAAATCCTCTGATCAGCCTAAATGTCCAATGGACTATTACCATTTTCATTTTGTCATCTTATTTCAGCTGCTCACATGAAGCACTACGGCTCTTGTTTTAATAATTTATTTATTTTTAGAATCATCGTAGGTATTTCAATACTCATACTGCTCAAGTCGAAAATTTATGGGAAACCTGTCTCTCAAAATGAACGGTTCATTCTACATTTTCTTTAGAATTTTGTGTTTTACATCACTGTTTTCTAACAAAATTTTTAATTTTGTCATCAAATATGTCAGATATATGTGTCTTAAGGGGACCCTCTAACTGTTTTGATCGGATGTAAAAATTGGGTTATTTTGTCCTACTTTTATGGCTTGGTATGCTGCAAATCTTCTGTACAAATCACAAAGTGTAACTTTCATTTTACTGATGATTTTACGTGTAAAGATTTTTTAGGACTTATATTATAAATAAAGTTATTATTTTGTTAAAAATTTTAATTATAAATTTTCAAAGTTCAACCATTCTCCATGAAAAATTAATCAAATTTTTGTCCCTGGCCTAAATTAAAACAGTTTTGGAGTGTAATAATCTCTTAAGATTGAAACTCTTGCCGTATATAAGTGAATGAATTGTTGCCCATGAAAAAGATGGTTTACAGTAATTTTTTATTATGTCTCTCATGGAGAGTTTCAACCTTAAAATTATTTCATTAATGATAAATAACTTCATTTTATAACCCTACTCATCAAATATGTTTGAGCTAAATCAGCAAACATTAAATAAGTTTTCCTAACTGTCCTAACAAACCACAAGTTCATCAGTTACAGTGTCAACAATGTAAATTTGAATAGAAAAGTAAAATTTTAACCTTTGAAAGTTTTGAAATAATGAAAGACAAAGGGCTTTGACATATAAAAAAAAATTAAACCATCATAAAATAAAAAATTATAATAATAGATATCAAAAGTAAATTCCATTTCAAATGGAATAGGCAAGAATCAGTATTAAATAACCTGTCTTTATATTGAAAATTTGATTATACTATACCGTCAAATTAGCTTTTCGGAAAATAAAATGTAACTCTCCACAATACTCTCTTGCAATACTTCCAAGTGTTCTAGGTACCCATAAAGCATAAGTCTCTTACAAATTTTTTGAAAATTTACCATGAACATTGCCAGCATCTCCACCTTTTATCATCTGACTCCACTATTAAAATAATTACATTCTTTCAGCTCCTGTAAATCCTGAAGGATATCTCCACCCATTTGCCATTGACAGAGAATATCAGCGAGCATTAAATGCCACGAAATTGGAACGAGTTTTTGCCAAACCTTTCTTGTGTGGTTTGGAAGGTCACAGAGATGGAATAGAAGCCTTAGCCAAGTTCCCAACTCGACTTGCACATGTAATTTCAGCTGCCAGTGACGGGGAGGTAAATAGACATGTTGAAATATATTGCTAATAACTTTAGTATTGTTTGCACCAGGTGGCTATAAATATATTTAAATCACTTGAATTGTTTTGTTATTGAAGCAATGAGAAAATTGCCATTGTTTACTTAAGAGAATACTGTGTTACTTTGAATTAAATTTGCAGCTTGGGATTTATGTAAATAAAACTCAAAATATTTTTGTTGATTTGTTCAGATTCGTTTGTGGGACTTGGCAGCGAAGCGCAGTGTTAGCAGTGTCTTGGCACATGATGGACTTGTTCGGGGTTTGTGCTCACACAGAAGTGGAAACTTTTTCATGTCTGTAAGTACAACATTCTTACTTGCATCTCTTTACACAATATATCACAGGTATTAAAAGAAAGAAATTTCGGTGGCTTTCAATGATAAGTTTTAGCAAGAAGTTAGAAAGTTGTATGGGGTTGGAGTTGGTTGTTGTGCCATGAAAGATCTCAGATCATTACCAAAAAAACATTATGGTTAAATTTATTCTACATCTACATGATCATTGTCCTAAAACTACTTTTGTTAGTTTTTTATCTACACCTATCTCACTTTATCTTGGCAAACATTTTTTAAGATCTGTATATGCATGCTTTCCTGTTGAAGCTTTTTGACCAACAATTAGGAAATGTGTTTATAAGTCGAGATAGAAGATTGGGCTTTGAATTTCTGTGATTTTTATCATATTGTGACATTTTTTGCAGCACTATCAGTAACTTGGCATTGTCCTGTAGATTTGATTGACTGCATTTTTTAATGAATACTACATTTTTTCAACTTCTACTTAAGTGTATAAAGTACCTGACCACTACTCTTTAGGTGGCTGGGCACATTTTTAATTTTGCATGAAATGTTGTGAATTGTGAACTAGATTAAACTGAAAGTTCTCAAAGAACTTATTTGGTTATTGGTCAGATTAGTAAATTATTTGACTTAAAATCTGGAGGTTAATTGTTCAAGTCCTACCTAAAACATACCTTTTTAAAAATATGAAATTGTATTGATTTTGGCTCACTGATTTATGAAATTGAATGTAGTGCTCAGTGTTTCAATTATATGGATTAAACCTATTCAGTTGTTTTTTTTAAACATCCCTTTATTATAGTTTTTCAAGTTTTATCTTAAATAGAGTTTGTGTTCAATTACCAATAGATTAATTACATAAAAATGTGAGCAATGCTTAAAGGTGGGGCTTTATTAAAAAAAACACAGTTTTGTTATGCTTTCATTACGTAAGCTAAGTTTACCTTTTCCCATTTAGTGTGGTCAAGATGCAAACATTAAGTTCTGGGCATGTTCTGAAGAGGGTCACATCACACAGGAACCAGTTAGGACAATCCTAAACAAGGTAACTTTTTTTTTTTTAAGACTGCCCTAAGCAATTGTTTGTCATGCACAAATTTCTCTCATGCTGGTGTAACAGCTTATTTCAGAGACTGGATATTTTTATACAAACAAATATGTGTATTTTATATTTCATGAAACAGTTTGTATCAATTATTACATAACTCCACATTTGCGTAATTTTTTTAAAAAAATATATATATTATGTAAATAATCTCTTAACAAACTTTTTTTTTAAAGATACCTTTATACAACTCTCTGATACTCTAATGCTTAATTCTTGCTCCATTAGATACGGCAATTAAAACTTTAAAATAACATTGTTGTCAACTTTCTTCCTTCAGCAAGTGTATCAGAGCATTGACCACCATGAGCATGAAGATATCTTCGTCACCTGTGGCCAGTCTTTAGATGTTTGGGCAGGTGACCGGGCACAGCCATTCCAGTCTTATACCTGGGGGCTGGACAGTATGCATCATGTCAAGTTCAACAGAATTGAGGTGAAGGACACTACTTTGTCATTTTAATTGTAAACCAGGTTTAAATTATTACCTTTTTTTTAAAAAAAATTTACATTTATTAGCAGCCTGCAATCTCTGTTTCTTCAAGTAAATTTTTCAGTTAAATGCACTTACCGCCACCTTCCCTTCCCCACACCCAGACTGTAAAGTTAAAATGAAAGAGATATAATTCATTTAATGTGTTTTTCTTTAATAATAGCTTTGAAATCTGTTTTGTTTTCAAATAACTTAACCCAAATTTCAGACACATTTAGTAGCGGTGGCAGCAGATGACAGAAGTATCATGTTGTATGACACAAGAGGAAGCTCAGGTGTTCAAAAGGTATTCACACCCAACTGCACAGCTCAAACTACACACCTCCAACTACACAACTCTACATACAAACCATCAACTACACACCTCTACCTACACACGGCCAACTACACACCTCTACATACAAACCATCAACTACACACCTCTACCTACACACCACCAACTACACACCTCAGACTTAACACCTTCAACCTCTTGTTATAGAATTCAAAACCAGATTCAAATTTTTTAACAACCCATAAATTAACTTATTGTTGACTTTTAAATAATGTATGTATCCACCTTATTTTATGAATTATGTAAAAAATTCTTGCTGAACGTGAGCACACACTCAACGTTTCTTTTACATTTTAAAAATCACCTTCTTTAACTTTATTAAAAACAACATATTAGCTCCTGTCTTTTCTTAAAGTGTTTATCTTGCTCTAAATAAAACAATTCTGTATCTAGCTAATCATGAGAATGAAATCTAATGCAATCAGCTGGAATCCCATGCAAGCCTTTGTGTTTACTGCTGCCTGTGATGATTACAAGTAAGTTATTATCATTCATAGACAACTGTTCCTGCTCTATCTCTTTCTGGCCCACTCATTTACCATAAATTGAACCTGCCATCAAATTGTTTCCACTTCAACAAAGCTCTAACTGATGTCTCTCTCAGCCACCTGTTAGCTAAGAAATAATTTTGACCAATATTTGAATTATACCCGCCAATGGGTAAAATTACAGACATAAGGGGGCTATAACACTTTTTTTTTTTTTTTAAATTAATTTCTTATTTAAATTGTAAAATTTCCTACTTGATTTATTTGGCTGTATTTGGATGGACATCAAAAAAGTTCATTATAGACAAACAAAATTTTTTTTTGAAAAATCTTTTTGTATTTATTGTTGTTGAAAGACAAATGATGTCTAGGGGAGACAAGTGATGTCTGGAGAAGAGATTCAACATTTAATCCATTGAATGAGATCTCAGGTTCAGTAGTGAGACAAGTGATGCCTAGGGGAGATAAGTGGTGTCTAGGGGAGACAAGTGGTGTCTAGGGGAGACAAGTGGTGTCTAGGGGAGACAAGTGGTGTCTATGGGAGACAAGTGGTGTCTAGGGGAGACAAGTGGTGCCTAGGGGAGACTAGTGGTGCCTAGGGAAGAGATTCAACATTTAATCCATTGAATAAGATCTCAGGTTCAGTAGTGAGACAAGTGGTGTCTAGGGGAGACAAGTGGTGCCTAGGGGAGAGATTCAACATTTAATCCATTGAATGAGATCTCAGGTTCAGTAGTGAGACAAGTGGTTCTAGGGGAGACAAGTGGTGTCTAGGGGAGACAAGTGGTGCCTAGGGGAGACAAGTGGTGTCCAGGGGAGACTAGTGGTGTCCAGGGGAGACTAGTGGTGCCTAGGGAAGAGATTCAACATTTAATCCATTGAATAAGATCTCAGGTTCAGTAGTGAGACAAGTGGTGTCTAGGGGAGACAAGTGGTGTCTAGGGGAGACAAGTGGTGTCTAGGGGAGAGATTCAACATTTAATCCATTGAATAAGATCTCAGGTTAAGTAGTGAGACAAGTGGTGTCTAGGGGAGACAAGTGGTGTCTAGGGGAGACAAGTGGTGCCTAGGGGAGACAAGTGGTGTCTAGGGGAGACAAGTGGTGCCTAGGGAAGAGATTCAACATTTAATCCATTGAATGAGATCTCAGGTTCAGTAGTAAGACAAGTGGTGCCTAGGGGAGAGATTCAACATTTAATCCATTGAATGAGATCTCAGGTTCAGTAGTGAGACAAGTGGTGTCTAGGGGAGACAAGTGGTGCCTAGGGGAGACAAGTGGTGTCTAGGGGAGACAAGTGGTGCCTAGGGAAGAGATTCAACATTTAATCCTTTGAATAAGATCTCAGGTTCAGTAGTGAGACAAGTGGTGTCTAGGGGAGACAAATGGTGTCTAGGGGAGACAAGTGGTGCCTAGGGGAGACAAGTGGTGTATAGGGGAGACAAGTGGTGTCTAGGGGAGACAAGTGGTGTCTAGGGGAGAGATTCAACATTTAATCCATTGAATGAGATCTCAGGTTCAGTAGTGAGACAAGTGGTGTCTAGGGGAGACAAGTGGTGCCTAGGGGAGAGATTCAACATTTAATCCATCGAATGAGATCTCAGGTATTACAATGAGACAAGTGATTTAGTTGCTGTTTTTTGTTTTGTTTAATTTTCCAGCCTGTATACATATGACATCAGAAACCTCAGCATTGCGGCCAACAAGCATGAGGACCACATAGGAGCAGGTAATGTAACCGTACCTTTTCTCTCTTATTAGTACAAGGAAACACCTTGATAAAGTGAACATATTATTGAGGATTTAAAATTAAAACATAAAAATTGAATCCATTAAGTTTAATTATTAATGTGTTTATGAATATTAATTTATTGTTTGTCCCCCCCTCCCTGGACTCCACCCACACATTAGTCATGGATGTCGACTATGCACCCACTGGGAAAGAATTTGCAACTGCTGGTTATGACAGGGCTGTTAGAATATTCAACGCTGTTGAGGGTCATAGCAGGTGAGTAATTTCATCGACTTTGTTTGTGTGTCGGGTTGCTGGGTCATAGCAGGTGAGTATTTTTATTGACTTTGTTTGTGTGTCTGGTTTCTGGGTCAATCAAAGAAACCCACATTGTAGTCTAATGCCACATGGTCTGAATACAAACGTAAAAACAAAAAGAAATCTGTTTGCAGTCAGTGTCATAGCTATGGGGGGGGGGGGGGTCCGAATTCAAAAGTTCCGTCAACCCGGGCTCCCACGTGGGGGCGGGGGCTAATTCCTCAAGTGAATTTCCATGTTTTGTTTTTACAGAGATGTGTACACTGGGAAAAGAATGCAGCGCGTGAATCACGTCTTATGGTCCATGGATAACAAGTACATACTGTCTGGCTCGGATGAAATGAACATCAGGCTTTGGAAGGCCAAGGCTTCGGAGAAGTTGGGAGTGGTAAGTCAAGGACTGGTCAGGATGGCCCCCTTTCTTTTCTTTAATAAGGGCAAGTTGGGAGTGGTAAGTCAAGGACTGGTCAGGATGGTCCCCCTTTCTTCCTCTCCTATTAGTTAAGGGCCCACAATCAATGCTCTGATCATTATGGCTCTCATGAGTGTTCCGAGGTTGCTGGCTAATTGCTGCTCTAGTTTTTCTGTCATCACAATTTTTTTTTACTGTGGCATCAAAAAGGTTTATTCAAATTATTTTTAAAACATGCTGACTCTCTAAAGTACAATATATTTATTTTGGCTGAGTGAAAACGTTGATTCGAATATTAACTCTTAATGTGCCATAAGGTTTTTGGAAAACTTCCGCCTCAGTACCATAAGAATTTTCCGAATTGTGATCACTCGGTTATAAAATTTTAAAAATTGCGTTAAATCCATTTCTATTATTATAGTCATACTGACGTTATCTATTAAAATAAGAATGGTTGTTTTATGTATCCGAAAGTCCGTTTTGAGTTTAAAACTATTTTTACCTGTAGTTTAGTACTATTATTTTAGTAATAAAGTATAGCAAAATCGCATCTTCGAAAAAAACCCATGAAATCTTTAAAAAAACATCGCGAATCGAGCGATAACACTAGCGAGGTAAACAGCCGCCATTGCCGGAAGTCAAAAACATCGTTCATCCCGCACTGAATAGTTTTTATTTTCTGTAATTTCATTTCTAAAGAGAGTTCTATCGAGTCGCGCATTACCGCTCTTTGGGACTAAACGGTAAACCGCGTATTACCGCGCTTTGGTACATTAAGATTTAAAATAATAATAAGAGCTGAAGAAATACTCTATCCCTTTTTCTTATATGTTAGCTAAAAATGTCTTTCGTGGCTTAACTGAAATCCAGTTTTAGATTTTCAGGGAAGTTGGTTAAAATAAAATTAAAGAAATAAAAACATCTAATCTAAAGGGATCTTTTTTTTTTTTTTCCAATTTTTATTTTCACATACATTTATTTTTAGCTAGCTGTAAATTTAGGTATTGAACTTAAATTAACTCTCTCCATTTCCTTTGTCTATCTGCTAAAATGAAAGAGACGTAAAAAAATAAAAAAGACAAACTTAGCTGCGGTGAAATTCAAAGAGTCAGGGAAAGACTTTCATTGGCTCTTTGGATTTCACCGCGGCTAAGGTTTTATTTTTTATATTCGTTTTATTTGTGTATTGCTTGTCCGTTGAAAAAGGCTTTTTGCCAAAATGTTCCGGTTGCATTCTCATGTAAAATACTCCAATCATTTTTTGTCTCAGCTGAAACCAAGGGAGAGGACTGCTTTCAACACAGCTGAGACCCTCAAGAAGATGTTCAAGGACCACCCAGAGATTAAGAGAATATCAAGACACAGACACCTCCCCAATCTTATCTTCAAGCAGAGGGCAGAACTCAGAGAAATCAAGGAGTCTCAAAAGAGAAAGTATGTTTGTAGTAGCAGTGGTGTCACTATTTGTAGTATACACACTAAAAGTATGTTTGTAGTATACACAATAAAAGTATGTTTGTAGTATACACACTAAAAGTATGTTTGTAGTATACACACTAAATGTATGTTTGTAGTATACACACTAAAAGTATGTTTGTAGTAGCATTGATGTCACTATTTGTAGTATACACAATAAAAGTATGTTTGTAGTATACACACTAAAAGTATGTTTGTAGTATACACCCTAAATGTATGTTTGTAGTATACACACTAAAAGTATGTTCGAAGCACTGATGTCACTATTTGTAGTATACACAATAAAAGTAAGTTTGTAGTATACACACTAAAAGTATGTTTGTAGTATACACACTAAAAGTATGTTTGTAGTATACACACTAAAAGTATGTTAGAAGCACTGATGTCACTATTTGTAGTATACACCCTAAATGTATGTTTGTAGTATACACACTAAAAGTATGTTAGAAGCACTGATGTCACTATTTGTAGTATACACACTAAAAGTATGTTTGTAGTATACACACTAAAAGTATGTTTGTAGTATACACACTAAAAGTATGTTAGAAGCACTGATGTCACGATTTGTAGTATACACACTAAAAGTATGTTAGAAGCACTGATGTCACTATTTGTAGTATACACAATAAAAGTATGTTTGTAGTATACACACTAAAAGTATGTTAGAAGCACTGATGTCACTATTTGTAGTATACACAATTAAAGTATGTTTGTAGTATACACACTAAAAGTATGTTTGTAGTATACACACTAAAAGTATGTTTGTAGTATACACACTAAAAGTATGTTAGTAGCACTGATGTCACTGTTTGTAGCACACACTTAAAAGTATGTTAGTAGCACTGATGTCACTGTTTGTAGCACACACTTAAAAGTATGTTAGTAGCACTGATGTCACTATTTGTAGTACACACTAAAAGTATGTTTGTAGTAGCACTGATGTCATTATTTGTAGTACACACTAAAAGTATGTTTGTAGTAGCACTGATGTCACTATTTGTAGTACACACTAAAAGTATGTTAGTAGTATACACACTAAAAGTATGTTAGTAGTATACACACTAAAAGTATGTTAGTAGTATACACACTGAAAGTATGTTTGTAGTAGCACTGATGTCACTATTTGTAGTACACACTAAAAGTATGTTTGTAGTATACACACTAAAAGTATGTTTGTAGTATACACACTAAAAGTATGTTTGTAGTATACACACTAAAAGTATGTTTGTAGTATCACTGATGTCACTATTTGTAGTATACACACTAAAAGTATGTTTGTAGTACTGATGCCACTTTTTGTAGTACACACTAGGAATCAAATTATTTTTTTATTTCATTGATCACATCAATTCCATTTCCCAGTGTTTTTCCCTTCAAGACTTGTGTATGTGTTAGTTTGTTTTGTGTAGTGTCATGATTGTCTTAAAGATATGTAGGACGTCCAGATGAGTTTACTCTTCTCATAAGAAACTTTACCTAATGGGTCAGTGAGTCCATCCACCTTGGGTTAAGGACACAGTTTTATTGTCTGCAAACTTGAAGTTTCTAATTCTATCATTAGCTTGAAGATGATTATACAAAAATACTTGAGTTAGTGAAAAAAATTTTTTTAATTTTCCTCTCAATGCCCTAATATACTATATTTTATATGCTATGTTAGTTTGTCATTTTTAGATACTGATTTTATGTTTATGTTAGTACAAAACATTTGGTTGGAGTTCAAATAGCCTACAATGATGTTGTAGAAAATGATCTGCAAGAATCTCTCTCCGCCCCCAACCTTTGTTACAAATGTTCATTTAGCACAATGCAGATTTAAAAACGAGAACTCTCCTAAATTTCTAAATTGTGAAACAATTAATATAAGAGATATGTACACAAATTTTAATGTACAAATTTTTTTTTTTACAGGGAGAGCAATCGAAGATTTCACAGCAAACCTGGTTCTGTCCCTCACATACCAGAGAGGAAAAAGCAAGTTGTGGAAGTCAAGGAATAAACATTGTGTGTGGTGGACTTGTGTGTGGTGTACGTGTGTTTGGTGTACGTGTGTGTGGTGTACTTGTGTGTGGTGTACTTGTGTGTGGTGGACTTTTGTGTGGTGTACTTGTGTGTGGTGTACTTGTGTGTGGTGTACGTGTGTGTGTATGCTGCTGGCATGTGTTTGTACAAAAGTGTTTGGAAGCCAAAGTTGTTGATGAATGACGCTGAGTTTTGACCTGAATTCTTGGAGTTATGAGAAATAAATAATGTCAACAAGATGACAATGTTTGCTGTTGTTGATCATTTCTAATAAAAGATTTCTCCTTGCAGGTGGTTATCCCAATCAACACAATATTGATAAAGCAAAGGGGGGGGGGGCTTTAGCAAACCAATTTTTTAGTTCTCATAAAAGAGGGCACAGCTCTGGCATTCAGTCCAAAAATGTTTAGTTCTTTAAATATGAGAGTTACGGCAAAGTCTTCAGACTGTTATAGTTTCTGTTTATGAATAACTTTTTTTTTTTTAAAAGATAACTAATGTTTTTGTTTTAATTCATCATTATTTGTTTCACTTTTAAGTTAAGTTAAAGCACTTTCTCTACTTGAGTACCAGTACCACACCATCCACCTTCTGACAAAATGTAGCTGCAAGCGCCACTCACCAATTTATTGCGGAGGGTGTTTGGAAAGTATGGAAATATGTTTAAAAACAATTTAGCTCTTAGTACTTAATTTACAGCGTTTATTCATAATAAATAATGATTTTTTATTTTATAAATAAATATTTTTTTTGAAAATCTGAATTCAGGTCTTAATGGAGTTAAAGAATAAAAGTTTTTGAACTTGATACAGTTTTTTAACAGCTGCGTAAATCCGTAGATCCAAGTCGATTGACTTTAAAACCCGTTGGTCTCTTGAGAGTCTGTCGTACAGACCATCCCAGGCACGATTAGACGTGATCTGCCTGGTGTCGTAAGGTACGATGTATTCAGATCTGATTTGTTCAGAATGTGAGTCCTCCTCATCTTCCCCTTCATCAAAACTCCTGTCAGCCTCATCGTTGATGGTGTCGTTGGAACTCAAGTCCTCAAAGTTACGAGACTGTGCTTCACCAGCCAGCTTTTCTAAAACATCCACAATATCCTCATCCTTTATTGTGTCTGTGTTCTCGTCTTTCATGTCAGAGGTCACCTCGTTGGCCTCTTCCCCTGCTTGGAGATCGACGATATCATAATCTAAACTTGAGCCTGTCTTATTGCGATCAACAACACTGGAGTTACTAAAGTCATTCGAAGCATTTGGAATATCCTGTAAATTTTGTACAAGTTTATTTTCTACATGACTTAGAGCCTTAAGCAAAGACAGTTCAGTATCTTTACTTTTCAACAGCGAGAGTAAAGATGGGGGGCGGGCTGCTTTGTTTCCCTTGTTCTGGGAGAAAAACACTTCCATTTGGGCGTCACCAGACTTGAGTTTGTGCTCAGAGTCAGCAGTCAAAAACTGGGACAAAAAGTCACACGAGTGAAGGGGAAATCTGAAAACGTGATGGAGAATGGTGAGCGAGTTGATGAAATCCTCGTATGTCCCCACTAGAGAAAACCAGCTGTTGAGATGGTGCAGGATGTAGTCCAGCAGATTTCTCAGCAGCTCGGGGTCTAGGCTGTCGATAAGATCCCTGTGGTTGCTTTCACAGACCTCTTGTAGGGTCATGTGACCAGGAGTGCGCTTACCCCTCTGGTAAAGTCTGCTTGCATCCGAATCATTGTCCGGTGGTTTATGCTTGGAGACAGACCTCGAGCAGATGTTTGAGCTGAAGACCAGGTTCTTGAAGGCAACGTTGCCCCTGTGCTCTATCCACTCCTCGATGTGGACATCCGGGTCGAGGGCCATTTGACACAGGGGTCCCTCCGGTGTGTCCAGGAGACATGCTCCATAGTGGGCAATGGCCAGCCTCAGGGGGTCCTGCATGATGAGGACATGCCCACAGGGCTGTGTCTCATGTTCACTCCTAGTCGTCCCGTTCGCCATCTCGCCTGATCTCGTACCCATCATACCATCACACATCCCAAACGCCGCGTCCCCGTAGTGAATTTTAAACTTGTGCTTGAACTTGAAAACCCCTTCCTCTGAGCGGTCCCACTTGAGCCTGTTCTCAAACGTCATCCTCGGCGACACCGCTTGATTCTGCAGCGTTCCGGTGTCCAGAATGCAGTTTTCAAAATGGCCGTCGAAGTCTTGGAAGTAGGGCAGGATCGAGAGAGCGCTGTGTGTGTACTGCTTGTGGTATCTGGCCGTGCCGGTGAAGAGCTCATTAGTGAAGTAGTTCCCCAGCGTGTTTTTCTCGGCCAGCCACGGGAACTGCGAGATGATCGTGTGAAAGACTTCCTGTTGTTTGCTGGAATTGTGACGCGACTCCGCCGTCTGCTGCTGGCTCTGCTGCAGCCTGGCCAACATCTGTTTCATCTCTCTCTCCTTCCTGTGCGAGGAATTTAAAGAAAAAAGAAAGACATGTTACTTTTATAGAAGCCGAAAATGTTATTTCACATTAGTCAAGGGCCCTATTTCAAACCATGTGAACTAATAATAAATACATTTCCCAAAAATGTGGTTTATTGGGAAAGGCTACGAAGTAAAAGTTGATCAATTAAAAGTTTATGAATTCATGTAAGAGTTGTCACTGTCACTACTCGCTGTGTGCTTCTAAGACCAGTGGAGTGTTCTCAAGCGTTTAAAAGTTCATCATCGTTTAAAATTTAAGGCGTTCATCATCGTTTAAAATTTAAGGCCGGAAATAGTGATTATTAGGATGTGGATTTAAAAATATAAATTATAAAGTTTATTTTTAGTCGACTTTAAAAAAAAATGGCAATGCACCCTCTCGCCGTCACTAAACGTAAAACGTGTTTAAACTGTTTAATTCTTCATTAATTTTACTTTGTGTAAAAATTGTATTCGAATATGACGTATTCAGAAAAATAAAATTGCCACCCTATAAAATAAACAATATAATAGCCCAAGTCACTCACTGGATAGATCCGTAACGCTATTACGTCATTGTTTGAGTTTGTATTTTAATACAAGGTGTGCATCGGGTGGTGTGCAAAATAATTAAACATTAAAGTTTATTTTTGAAATAGTACAACAGTCCGTAGCAGTTTTAAAAAAAAAGCATGTGGTGTTACTCGACGTAAAAAAATATAGTTTTAGCTTATATTTTAATTTTCGAAAAGGGAACTATCTAAAAGCAAGATTTGATGATTTTTAATTGTAATATACTTTCGTACATTTCAGCAATTTTAATATTTTGTATTTAGCAAACAAGGATAAGTTACTTGGGCTTTTGAAAAAAAAAGAAGGAAAATATGTGGAATTAAACACCAGAGAGAGATAGACGCCTAAGAAAATTAATGAATTTGGATACTAAAAAATACAGTCTGCCTAGAGTCTAGAGGTATTCAGTCGGAGACCAACAAATACTGGTCACGTGAGCCAGGGTACAGGGTAGAGAGAGATAGAATATGTAGTTTTGTGGGGGGGGGGGTAAACTTTTTTTAAAAATTCGATATAATAATAAGCCGAGTTATTTACGCGAAAAACATTCACCACTATCCTGTGACGTTTACGGAAACATTTCCAGACGATTCCATCTGAACTTCCGTTTAATTAGCTTCATTGCAACGGTTGAGCCCAGACGGCACTGGCTTGGGTTTCAGGGAGTTACACACCTTTGCTAGCACCCACTCCCCTCCCCCCCCCCCCCCNACAACTAGCTGAAAAGATGTTCCTCTTAAAAACTCTGCTGGGGAGAGGTACAGGGCTTTTGGATGGGGGTGGGGAGGAGATGAGATCTCGGTTTTTCGGTCAGTTTGTTTGTATGACATGTTAATGCGCAGCTAAATGAATGCACGTGAAGCAACACTTCTTAATGAATGCACTAGAGGAGGAAAGGTAACTCTAATTGCGAACGCGAGATTTCGGGATATCTCTAATGGCAAATAACGGGTTTATTTCCCTTACAACTGATTAAATATAATTATCTGCGGCAGCGGTTCCCTTGTATTTTATTTTCATTTTCTTCTCATTCGTTTCAAAAAAAACTGTCATTAAATAAAAAGAAACGGACTTTATTGTGTTAGGATACCAATAATTACCAAATTTAAAAAAAAATGGCTTAGACTTAATTTCCCCCAAAATTCTGTATGTTTAAGCTGATGTATTTGTTGATGCATGGATGATTTAACTTATTATAACGCGTTGTTCAAGGTCACAGTTTTAGCATCAATCACGTGTGAAAAATGTTTAAAAACATACATTGTGTCAAGGTGTCATTGGTGAGACTATCCCAGAACAAAGCGACCGTAAAGAATCACACTCAATGGTGGCGATGGCTACGGCTTAACTCAGATATCCCTCATGTTGTTCTCTGTTCGACATGTTCAGTTCTACGGTGATGATGGGACTTCGAAGTCCGTGATGGCCAGGATAGAAGCGGGTTCATCTTTCGTTTTTAGTATGTTATGTATTCTCTTAGGCTGGATTCAGGAATGTCACTTGAACCAGAGGCGTCACTAGGGTTGGTGTCCCCCGGGGCGGTAACTCATCGTGTCACCCCCTCATGACTTACACAATAGAGCTCTTCCGAGTCTTCCAGTGCCAAGTAACGGGAACATACAGAATTTTACATTCTGGTGTCACCCCTTGTGATGGTGTCATCCGGAGCGGCCCGCCCCCACTACCCCCCCTTTCAGTGACGCCACTGACTTGAACCAAATAAATCTCTTAACCGTATCTCGTGAACATATCTATACCAAAAAAAAAAAAAAAATTTTTAAAAATATGTATAATTCCAATTTGTTCATAAAAGGCATTGACATTTATCAATGAATGGCAGAAATCTATAAATAAAAAGGTCCTGTGTATGTAGTGGAAGAAATTTCAATAAGATTCATTAAGATTTTAGTCAAATATTCGTGTATTTTTGTGAGGACTTATTTTAGTGGAAATTTGTTCATTCTATTTTGTCAGCTTTTTGGAAACAAATAATGATAATAATAATAAATTCTTTTTAAAATGTATGTATATACATAGATCTATATAATGTGCAAACATGTTCATATTTATATATTTTTATGCTTGAAAAAATGTTTTATGATAACATTGTTTAAAAATAGTAACATTACCTAATGGGATATGAATATTTCCGGTCTGAAAAATGAAAACTGACAACAAACGGAAACAAGACTGATTATGATGTCGACATCTTAAATCATATAAACGTGAGGCGAGAATTTATTTTTTTATTTTTAAATTATTATTTTATTTTTTATACATAATAATTTAATTTTTTTAAAATAGTTTTTTAAATAGAGCCTCTGGCCAACAATATGGGGTAAGAGCATCCTTTTTTTTTTTTTCTAGATGCTGGATTTAGTTGTTTTTTCAGGCGAAAGCATAATACCCTTGAACTGCTACATCAATAGGTTCACACAATATTGATAAGACGCAAATCAATGGCTAATTAATACGTCAATGATTTGAGCGTTATTTTCTAACAGCAGAGCTACACTTACAAATGTCTCGTCTAATCTATAGACGCTTCTTCTATACAAAAGGCTATTGCGGCCACAGACCATTGCCGGTCTGTTGACGCAGCGTTCACAGGTGACAGCTGAGAGTTTCACGCTATTCCCAGCCGCCTTTGTTTCCCTTACTAGAGCCAGGTATCCTTTTGGACTCAGGAACAAATGCCTGCCTTCACGGAGATCCGAATCCGTGACCGTCGGTATGCCAGACGAGCGCGCATGGCCCTCAACCACCATGCCCACTATTATATCTTCGGTGCGTACTCTTTTTAATGTTGCATCATCCCACGTTACGTGCCTTACTTAAATTATAGCAGACGACTTACAGACGCAGTGGTAGACGGTTTCCTATCTGTTACAGACGATAGATAAGCGTAGGACGCAATAATTAAATAACCTTCAGCATAAAGGAGCGTCAGTAACAGATAAGATAAGAGGTTAAGATAAGATCCTTCAATACAAAAGATTATTCTGTCCTATGCGTATCAATGGCATGTGTCTAGTCTTGCATTTTTATGCGACGACGTTGTAGGAACACGAGAATGCAACATTGACGTACGACCATTCAAATTCAATCGCAACGCGCAGATTAAAACAAGTTTAAGAACTGCTGTCTTTTTCCCCATGCACTAACGACGCACGTCTCCCAAGTGTCAGTGGCAATTAGTAAAATAAACTAACGCGGCTTTCTCCCCCCCCCTCCACCGCCCACCCCCACCGCCCACGGTAATCTGGTTAATGTGCTGTGAGTCGCTGAGTTAGAGAAGGGGGGAACAGGGTTTATGGGACTGGTATCAAGATTTTTTTTAGAACGTACTGTATACATATAACCTGGCACGGCGTTCATTAGATATGAGATAGCACCATACGTCAGGTGTTGGGGGGTGGGTGGTGGAGTGGGCAAGTTCTGGGATAAGGACAGGAGAAGAACCTGTTGGGTGTGGAAGTTCTGGCATAGGGTGAGTGAGGTCATTGTTCAGGGATGGGGGAATTTTGGGATAGAAAGATGCGTTAATTGTACGGGTGGGGAGTGTTCTGTGATAGAAGGATAAGTTCATTGTACGGGTGGGGAGTGTTCTGGGATAGAAGGATAAGTCCATTGTACGGGTGGGGAGTGGTCTGGGATATAAGGATAAGTTCATTGTACGGGTGGTGAGTGTTCTGGGATAGAAGGATGAGTTCGTTGTACGGGTGGGGAGTGTTCTGTGATAGGAGGATATGTTCATGATAAGTTAACGTGTTGATTCAGATATAAGCTTAACGAGGTTATTGGTGCGGGTGGGGGGTGGGGGTCACTTTTTGTTTAATTAATGGAAAAGTTCATGATGCAATAAATTAATAACTGACCTCCTATGGGATGCCAGTGTTGCTGTGTTAACACACGGACACACAGACACACCCTCGAACCCTCCCCAACCCCGGGCTTATTACCAAATCTTCAGGCGCACATTTGGTAAAACTTGCTCGTTGTTTGAAGGAGTCAGTGGGTGGCTAGCATTTTGTTCACATGCATACGCATCCATGTCTATGAGATGCTGACATATTCAGCAGACGATCTAGATCTGCCAGTTTCTATCGTTACAGACATCTGGAGACATCCGCATGCGGGTAGAAACTAAAAAATCTAAGAATACCGTTTCATTTTCCGAGATTGACAACAAATTTTTTTTTTAAATAAGGAATTTATTTATTCATCTTTACAGTTGTTTTCTGATCAATTCCATTAAATTCCAAGCTTTTCTATCTCGCTCAAACCCAGTCGATAGTTGAAGTCCTTTGGTCCTTTGTCTTGTCATCTACCGTTTCACCATCATTATCCCCTCTCTTTAAATTTAAATCTTGGAACAGTATTATTTAATTTTTCATATTTAATGCCTTACCCAGTCCGGCAACACTAAACGCCCACC
>MUZC01002910.1:441865-452224 GCA_002072015.1 Radix auricularia
CAGTAACTCGTGGCATACAGTAACTCGTGGCATACAGTAACTCGTGGCATACAGTAACTCGTGGCATACAGTAACTCGTGGCATACAGTAACTCGTGGCATACAGTAACTCGTGGCATACAGTAACTCGTGGCATACAGTAACTCGTGGCATACAGTAACTCGTGGCATACAGTAACTCGTGGCATACAGTAACTCGTGGCATACAGTAACTCGTGGCATACAGTAACTCGTGGCATACAGTAACTCGTGGCATACTGTAACTAGTGGCATACAGTAACTCGTGGCATACAGTAACTCGTGGCATACAGTAACTCGTGGCATACAGTAACTCGTGGCATACAGTAACTCGCCATGTATTAATCCTTTAAGGCTTTTGGTAAATCCTGAAGGAATAATCGTTTTTCAGTTCTTTTTTTTTTTTAAGTTAAACTTTTTTAGCTGTAAATAATGTCTTTTGAATCATTTAAATTTTACATTATTTTTTTTTACTTTTGCAACCATTGCAAGTTAAATCTCTAAGATGAATCCACATCTTCAGGTCTGAAATTGACGCAATACCAGTGCCCAAAATGCATGTCAATTGTGTTATATTCATTCTTTTGACCCAGGTCTTATGCAACTTTACCACTTGATTTCATAACAATAATGATCGTAATATTGACGATTTCTACTGACGTGGTATCCATAATGAAAGGTCATTGTGCATGCATCTCAAACCCAAAGAAAGAGAAAGGCGGGGAGGGTGGGGAGGGTTTATACGCCCGAGGATGAGCAAATGCGGACAAATGATTTGAAGCACAATGAAATAGAGAGAGAGAGATTATATTAACGGTTACACTCTTACCCCCCCCCCTTTCACACACACACACTTAGGTACCCCACAAAGACAGAGTTAGAACCTCCGGCTTATCTGTGTAAGCACTGTGGTGGCAGGGGCAGATAACGCCATCTCAAACAACTCACGCTGTAAATCGTAGAGGAATTACTGCCCCTGTCAACTCGAATTTGCACCGAACGTTTGGGAGATGAGACTATTGGGAACAGGTGCCTTGCTCTAGGTACGACAAGCCGCCTGCTTGGGGAGACTCGTCCTTTCTGTCCATGTGCTGGCGAGGGAGACTCGTTCTTTCTGTCCATGTGCTGAGAGGGAGACTCGTTCTTTCTGTCCATGTGCTGAGAGGGAGACTCGTTCTTTCTGTCTATGTGTTGAGAGGGAGACTCGTTCTTTCTGTCTATGTGTTGAGAGGGAGACTCGTTCTTTCTGTCCATGTGCTAGGAGGGAGACTCGTTCTTTCTGTCCATGTGCTAGGAGGGAGACTCGTTCTTTCTGTCCATGTGCTAGGAGGGAGACTCGTCCCATCTGTTCATGTGCCAGGGAGGGAGACTCGTTCTTTTCGTCTATGTGCTAGGAGGGAGACTCGTTCTTTCTCTCTATGTGTTGAGAGGGAGACTCGTTCTTACTGTTCATGTGCTAGGAGGGAGACTCGTTCTTACTGTTCATATGCTAGGAGGGAGACTCGTTCTTACTGTCAATGTGTTGAGAGGGAGACTCGTCCCATCTGTTCATGTGCCAGGGATGGAGACTCGTTCTTTCCGTCTATGTGCTGTGGAGGGAGACTCGTCCCATCTGTTCATGTGCTAAGGAGGGAGACTCTTCCTTTCCGTCTATGTGCTGTGGAGGGAGACTCGTCCCATCTGTCCATGTGCTAGGAGGGAGACTTGTCCTTTCCGTCTATGTGCTAAGAGGGAGACTCGTCCTTTCTGTCTATGTGCTAAGAGGGAGACTCGTCCTTTCTGTCTATGTGCTAAGAGGGAGACTCGTCCTTTCTGTCCATGTGTTCAGAGGGAGACTCGTCCCATCTGTCCATGTGCTGGGAGGGAGACTCGTCCTTTCTGTCCATGTGTTGAGAGGGAGACTCGTTCTTTCTGTCCATGTGCTGGGAGGGAGACTCGTTCTTTCTGTCCATGTGTTGAGAGGGAGACTCATTCTTTCTGTCCATGTGTTGAGAGGGAGACTCATTCTTTCTGTCCATGTGCTTAGAGGGAGATTCGTCCTTTCTGTCCATGTGCTAAGGAGGGAGACTCGCCCTTTCCGTCTATGTGCCTTTAATTGTCAGGGAGATTGATCCATCACGAGTAGTTTGGTCTTTTTGGTTGAGGGAGGAAGAACACTCCATTACAGTAACTTAACTTATTTTGATAGTCTCAGGGGAAATCACTCCACTATAGCTATAGGCCTTGAGGGGTTAGAGAAAGATCACTCCATTAGTTACCTGCTTAGGTGGTCAGACGGGACATCACTCTGTTGTTTTTTTTTTACTAGCTATGTTATTTAGCAGGAGGAGATCACTCCATCACGACCAGATACCCCGGTTATGTGTGAGGTCAGGTGGGAGACTCTTATCCATAGAACTAGGTGCTTAGATTTTGGACGTTAGCTAAGAGACATCTCTGGAGGGGGGAAAAGGCACGTGCCACTCGATAGATTTGCATCCTTACTTCTGGTTGTCTCCCTTTACTACCGGAGAGACATGTCCCCTTTACTACCGGAGAGACATGTCCCCTTTACCACCGGAGAGACATGTCCCCTTTACTACCGGAGAGACATGTCCCCTTTACCACCGGAGAGACATGTCCCCTTTACTACCGGAGAGACATGTCCCCTTTACTACCGGAGAGACATGTCCCCTTTACTACCGGAGAGACATGTCCCCTTTACTACCGGAGAGACATGTCCCCTTTACTACCGGAGAGACATGTCCCCTTTACTACCGGAGAGACATGTCCCCTTTACTACCGGAGAGACATGTCCCCTTTACTACCGGAGAGACATGTCCCCTTTACCACCGGAGAGAAATGTCCCCTTTACCACCGGAGAGACATGTCCCCTTTACTACCGGAGAGACATGTCCCCTTTACCACCGGAGAGAAATGTCCCCTTTACTACCGGAGAGACATGTCCCCTTTACTACCGGAGAGACATGTCCCCTTTACTACCGGAGAGACATGTCCCCTTTACTACTGGATGTACATGTCCCCTTTACCACCGGAGTGACATGTCCCCTTTACTACCGGAGAGACATGTCCCCTTTACTACCGGAGTGACATGTCCCCTTTACTACCGGAGAGACATGTCCCCTTTACTACCGGAGTGACATGTCCCCTTTACCACCGGAGAGACATGTCCCCTTTACTACCGGAGAGACATGTCCCCTTTACTACCGGAGAGACATGTCCCCTTTACTACCGGAGAGACATGTCCCCTTTACCACTGTGCCCTTTGACGTCTGCGGAGGTGTGCCCCGTTTGCCCCTGCAACATAACGTATTGGGATATCGTCTTCGGATGTTGGTTAAAAACCTGGTTATTTCAGAGTTCTTGGGTGGAGGATGGATTGATGGTTCGGTGTTTGTGGTGCTGTGGTGGTGGATAGTGTTGTGTTGGTGGATGGTGTTGTCATGGTGGATGGTGTTGTGTTGGTTGATGATGTTGTCATGGTGGGTGGTGTTGTCATGGTGTATGGTGCTGTGCTGGTTAGTGGTGTTGTGCTGGTTGGTGGTGTTGTCATGGTGGGTGGTGTTGTGTTGGTGGATGGTGTTGTCATGGTAGATGGTTTTTTCATGTTGGATGGTGTTGTGTTGGTGGATGGTGTTGTGCTGTTTGGTGGTGTTGTGTTGGTGGAGGGTGATGTGCTGGTAGATAGGTGGTTGGTACCGTTAAATGTGTGCAAATATTTCTTCCAGCGCTCGTCTAACATAATCCTACATGTGGAAGAAAGTCAGCAGTCCCGAGCCTGCGCTCTTCATGGGCTTTCCCGGAAAACCCCCTCAGCTCTCTGGCCAACTCACATCTAGAAGCGGCCACCTGGACGTCCAGGACACAAGGTCGAAGACGCCTACCACTAAGTTGACCTACCGAAGGAGGGTTGGAATTTTCCCTACTTCGACTCGCTATCACTTCGGCGCCATGCCTAAAAGCTAACGAGTTTCAATAGTTTGGACCGCCGCAGTGAGGGGGATCATCACTGCCCTACCTCGGGTTTAACCCCTACATGAAGGTTTCCTCAGAGATGGCGTCCAATGCATTCCTGGCGGTACTGAGCTCCTGGCCCTAAACCGGCACCGCTCAGTGGCGTTAATTGAGGGGGACGAAACTGTCGCTTCGTAGTAACCCGACCCTCAACGGGTACTTTGGTTTTCATCATAGGCATTGCATCTAAATGCTTTGCCTAAGATCCATACAGAGACTGTAGTCATATGTGATAAGTACTAACAAAACCCCGTCCCCGGAAGCATTTAGGACTTGCAACTGTAAGAAGACCGGAGAGGGGGTTGACTTACGTGAAAGGCACTAACACTTTTGTTATGGACAAGTGAGGGAAGGGTGTCCCCGTAAATTGATGAATGAAGATCCTTATTGTAGAAACTTTGAAATTAGTTCAAATAGAAACTCAATTAGTGGCTCTGAGGTGGAATTGCTTCATTGTAATGATATTAATATCCTTGAAAAAAATGTAAGTTTTACATGGTTTATAATTTATATGAGAAACCATTCTTACCTGTGCTTTTCCGTATAATTTAGGCACTTAGATGGAGTCGTAGTTGATAATGTAAAAATCATATGTCGATGTTTTCTGTCGCTTATTACGTTGAAATCATGGTTGATATTGTATACCGTTTATTTACGTTAACATCCTGGTTTATATCGTATACGGATTATTACGTTGAAATCGTAAAACTTTGAAATCCTGTGTTTATGTACACTGCGGTTTATTTCGATGAACTCCAGTAGAGTCGTGGTGTTCTGTTATGTTACGCAGATGGCCAGACGCTGTGAAGAAACTCAATCTATAAACAGGAGTCGTAGAAATCCCTGGTGATCATTAGTGACACGCTTGAGGTGCGATCTCGACCAGGTGTAATTTATTTGATTATTTTAAACGCACACTCAAAACATCAACATTCTGCTCGTCAGGAGTTTATGTTAGCCGAATGTCAAGGTCATAATTTCAAACTTTTTTTTATGTTGCTACCATGGCAACTTTTCTAGTGTTCACATGAAACATCTCAGCCTAAAACAGCAAGCTAGAATGGAGTCTGTATTTTTCAAACACATGTTGTTACGAGAGATTTAGAATACTCTTTAGATAATAGGAAGCTGATGGCGAATTATGCTAGATTGTCTCCTGATTTCATTACGTTTTATCCTGGGAATTGATCGTCTTTGCTTTACGATTTTTAGGGATCAGCCTCTCACTCGCAGTTTCAAATGTATTTACATTCTAAAAATCGATAGGTCTACAATTTTAAGGTCAAGCGAAATAAAATTGGCTGAAAAGAGGTTGGTTCAAATGAAAAACATAATATTTTAAAGATAAGAATTATTGATGTCGGTATAATAAAAATTTGATAATAGACGAAATAAAATAAAAATAAAACAAAGTTTTTTTGTTTTTTTAAAAAATACTTTTTACAATCTCCTTTTTTTCTTCATACAAAATTAATATAATATAATTATAATTATTTTTTATTTTGAGAAAATAGGAATTGTTTTAGAATAATCATTAATGCTCTCCGTCGTCATTTAAACTTTTAAAAAAAAAAGATTATTTATTTATATCATGATTTATATGTCTGTATTTTTTTTCAAGCAATGTAACATCAAGCATTTTCAACCTTGGTCCCACCTGGTTCACGATGTCTTTATCAATAAATTGCGCACGCCATTAAAAAAAAAAACAATCAAAGAAAACACAACTGGGTTTTTAATATTCCGAGAATAAAGGGAAAGCACTCCGACAAATCACGATGCGAGTTATCCCAGAGAAAGTTTTCGACTGGTGTCGAGAAATCGTGCGTCGCGCAGTAGTTGTCCACGGTTAGTTTTTCATTCTCTCACTCAATTAAGATTGGCGAATTGTTTGCAAACCGAGACCACATGTTCTGTTCTCGCGCGGAATGTCGGAAGGCTGAACCGCGGGGTCGTCAAATCGTTCAGCTAAAATAACAAACTACCGTCTGCCATGAATGGCATGTTGGCAGGTACGGTGTTCCGTTTGTGCCAGAAATTATAAATAAGGCGAAAGCAATCACGGGGCAATGATCTCTTTTGTAGTTGAGCAAAAAGGTCGTTCTAGCTCTTATCCCTGGGTTCCTTTAAAAAATTATATGTGTTATTTTTTATGTCCCCTAACCTCGTGGTCGTAAGGTGTTCAAATGTTTTCATAAGAACTTTCTTTGGGCTTGGTAGACCTTGGGAGTGCGGTGGGGGCGGGCCGCCCTGGGTGACACAATGAGCTACCGCCCCGGGTGACACCATCAGCTACCGCCCCGGGTGACACCATCAGCTACCGCCCCGGGTGACACCATGAGCTACCGCCCCGGGTGACACCATGAGCTACCGCCCCGGGTGACACCAACCATAGTGACGCCTCTGCGGCGCCATTCTCCTCTTCGGGTCAGCGGAGGACCTTTTTTTTTAGCGATAGTCATTCATCCAATTTTTAAATCCTTTATCTTAACTTCACCGTTGTCTCCTCGTCCGTCCGTACGTACGTTCGGCGGAAAACAAAAGTAAAAAATGACCAACTTTCCGTCATGCTAGCGAGCTGAAATTTTGCACATAGACTCGTGTCACCTAACAATTGAAATGGAAAAGACGTAAACAAGGTAAGGGTTAGCCTGACCGGACGTAACAAACAGTAACAGCGAACGTTTCGGCAAAGAGTCTTTTTCAACGAACATACAATACACAAATAAAACGAAAATAAAAATAAAAAATAAAATGAAGAAACTTAGCTGCGGTGAAATCCAAAGTACCCAAGAAAGCACCTAACAATGCACTGTATCAAATCGATCGAATGTACCGTAATTAAATTAATGCACTTTTAGTTTATTCCTACATAAATTTATAATACCCGTCTGTTGTTGTTTACATCCACGAGTTTGCTGAGTTCACTCAGACGATCGGTGACCACACCCCACCCCCGCCCGTCCCCATTTTAGAGCATTTGGGAAATAAGTCACTTTCGGTCTGTAAATGTTTGTTTTGAATGTAATCAATACTTTTAGTTCTGTCTCACATATAAAAGATTTATAGTCAAAAACTTTGTTTTTACGGGTTTTTTAAAAAATATTATTGTGGCTTTCACGTGGGCTCGATCCCTCGCCCCTCAACTTGTGAGGCGAGCGCCCTATTGACTTCACTATCTGTCATTCCAAGAAGGTATAAAAGAAGTTTCTGAACATGGGACACGTGACGTGTGAAATCAAGGAACATATCGGGGAAAACCTTACTCAGGAAGAAAATATATGTGTATACAGTAAAACGCAACGGCGGTGTTTTGCATTCGTAATGTACATGTTTTATTTTTACATCAAGGTACTTTGTTCCAAGTGGAATTTCAGATTCATTGATACAAAAGTCCATTATGTTGTTGGGGTAAATTAAAGATATAATATCTCTGCCTGCTGCCTGTATCCGTGTGGTCAAGCCACTTTCATATTTCTTCTTTGATTTATTTCATCCATATTACAATTGTATGTCCAGGGTACAAACTGTGTTTAAATTTGATGGGGTAGGGGAATTGGGTCTGATTTTCATTTCTTAAAAATTTTCTCTCCATCTTCCATGTTGGTCATCTTCGAAAGAATGTGATTTACCTTTTTTAACGGGAACGTTTTAATGAACAGCATGTTTTTGGCACTTGATTTAGTGATTTTGTAGGAATGTTTCATATCTCATTTTCCTCCGCCTTTCTTTCCATGTTCTACACGTGCAGGTTTCACCAGACTACGGCCCGCGTGCCGGATCATACCCGCATTACCATTTTATCCGGCTTGCCAATGATACTTACATGATGAATGTGCTTAGTAGAAAACATATCACACGGGACGTTTTATTTCCTTTAAAATATTGAATTAACAATTATATTTCGAGTACCAGATCAATTAATGTATTTAGATTTGTATGCGAGCATGTACGCCTTAGTACGTCTCATAACAACTTTTGTTTTTCATAAAGCTGCCCTCATTTTGTAAACAAGTTTTAGCAAATAAATATGTTAGTTAGATCTATATCTATTTTATTTCGTGTTTGTTTGTTTGTTTTTAAATTAGTGTTGTTGCTTTCGCTTTAGTTCCCTTCTTTGACCCACGATTATCTTAGTTCCCTTCTTTGACCCACGATTATCTTAGTTCCCTTCTTTGACCCACGATTATCTTAGTTCCCTTCTTTGGCCAACAATTATCTTAGTTCCCTTCTTTGACCAACAATTATCTTAGTTCCCTTCTTTGACCAACAATTATCTTAGTTCCCTTCTTTGACCCACGGATATCTTATTTCCCTTCTTTAGTTCCCTTATTTGACCAACGATCTTAGTTCCCTTCTTTGACCCACGATTATCTTAGTTCCCTTCTTTAACCCACGATTATCTTAGTTCCCTTCTTTGGCCAACAATTATCTCAGTTCCCTTCTTTGACCAACAATTATCTTAGTTCCCATCTTTGACCCACAATTATCTTAGTTCCCTTCTTTAACCCACGATTATCTTAGTTCCCTTCTTTAACCAACAATTATCTTAGTTCCCTTCTTTGACCCCACGATTATCTTAGCTCCCTTCTTTGACCCCACGATTATCTTAGCTCCCTTCTTTGACCCCACGATTATCTTAGTTCCCTTCTTTAACCAACAATTATCTTAGTTCCCTTCTTTGACCCCACAATTATCTTAGTTCCCTTCTTTAACCAACAATTATCTTAGTTCCCTTCTTTGACCCACGATTATCTTAGTTCCCATCTTTGACCCACGATTATCTTAGTTCCCTTCTTTGACCCCACGATTATCTTAGCTCCCTTCTTTGACCCCACGATTATCTTAGCTCCCTTCTTTGACCCCACGACTAACTCGGGCGGCTAATCTCAAACTTAGATACTAGAAATGACTTTGCTATATAAAAATAATAATGCAATTTTTCAAAGATATTCTAAGAGTCTGATTTCATGTCCTATATTTGCCGACTGTCCTTAGTAGAATGTACGGTGAGCGCCTCAACCAAGTTGAGCAGTCGGCGGCAACCCTCTGGGTGACACAACGTTGCCACAACGGGTTGCCGTACGCCGTGCCAACCCTGCGTGAACCCCACGTGTCACGGCAGATTCTGGCCCTAATCTTGACAGGCCGGCAATACCACGGCAGACAGATCCTATTTCTTACCACTCCGCTTGGCAGACTGCACATGGGGAGCCCTGGTCGAACGATATAACTCCATTGTAACCGTGGCTTACATTAGCCTCAATTATTTTTTCATACAGGCTTCCAATGCATTGTGTCATGAAAATCTGGGCAACTATCTAAAAATTCTAGGAAATTCTGAGGTACCCACGTCAAAAATGCGTAGATGTCGTCATCGATTCCTGTGCAGGTGTATTTATTCGTCACCAGAGTCTGTGAAAATCGTAAATGAAATTAAAGTTACTAACTTCGCGATGATAACAAACTTTATTAGGGGAAACTAGGAAGACATTACCAATGCTAAACAAACACAATCAAATTTTGCCATTTGAAAAATACATTTAAAAAAAAAACTCAGCCAAGAAAAAAGTTTAAATGATGATGATAAAAGAACATGAATCGCAAAAATCACATAGAGTCTAGACTCTACGTGAACTTAATTAAATTATGCAAAACCAGTGACATTGATTTTCACACAGACGATGTTCATTCAGACGATTTGGATTTTTCCAACAGATGTTTGAAATTATTTTGAATGTTAACATTTTTAGAATCGTTTTGGTGCCCTCTCACTTACACCATCGCTCTTGTACCATCTCACGTTTACCATCTCACTTGTACCATCTCACTTGTACCATCTCACTTGTACCATCTCACTTGTACCACCTCACTTGTACCATCTCACTTGTACCATCTCACTTGTACCATCTCACTTGTACCATCTCACTTGTACCATCAAGTGATATGACTTGTAGAAATACCATCTCAAACAGTACCATCTCAAACAGTACCATCTCAAACAGTACCATCTCAAACAGTACCATCTCAAACAGTACCATCTCAAACAGTACCATCTCGAGTGGTGATTTGTAAAAGACACTTGGCTCAATGTCGAAGCAGACAAATTTCTTAGATTTCCTTATAACGGTCAAACACCAGCATTAAAATTTCGTGTCTGTCTGTCGCTCCCCCTCCCCCTCCAAACAATAACTTTTCCCTCCCTTCCCCTCACCCACCCCGACCCCCTCCCAGTCAACAAAAGACAAAATGACATAAGTCGCGGCTAACGAGGCGGCAGAATGTGGGAAACGGGAGGAGATAAATCTGTAAGGCGATTAGACCGGGGG
>MUZC01002910.1:452252-463225 GCA_002072015.1 Radix auricularia
CCGATTAGAGCTGACGGGGGGTGGGCGGGGGGTGGGGTGAGAGGTGATGTAGTCCAAGATGAATTCTGAGTTCTAGAAAGTCTTTTTGCTAAACGACAAAAACAAAAATAAAATTTATAAAGGATATTATATCACCAATGATGCCTACTCTGTGAGTCATGATCATGGTAAATAAGTCCATGGGGTGGAATTAATGTGTTCAGTGGCGTGCATAAAACATATGCCACCTTCGAGAGATAATATAAGTATAAGCTTAGTACGGGGGGGGGGGAACTGCTATCAGGCTTTTAGATTTATATTTGTATATTTTTATACAAAAACCATGAAAGAGCAATCGAAATACAATTAAAAAATAAAATACCGTTTGTCTTTTCACGGAGTTGATCCGCCATTAGGATATTGTGTTATATTGTATTTTAATGGTCAGAGCATTTCTCAAAAGTCGCCCTTCTCAAGTGGTCATTTCTGTGTAATGTATATCCTCAGGTAATTTACCTTTCTAGACAGACGTTCGGTGCAAACATAGTATCCATTCTTTAACATGCTTAGAGATATTCAAAGTTACTCTGTGTATGTTTTTCACTGGAGTAAACTTAACTCAGCTTTATATACTTGTAGTACTAGGATTAATATACTTGTTGTACTAGGATTAATATACTTGTTGTACTAGGATTAATATACTAGTAGCACTAGGATTAATATACTTGTAGCACTAGGATTGATATACTAGTAGCACTAGGATTAATATACTTGTAGTACTAGGATTAATATACTAGTAGCACTAGGATTAATATACTTGTAGTACTAGGATAAATATACTAGTAGCACTAGGATTAATATACTTGTAGTACTAGGATTAATATACTAGTAGCACTAGGATTAATATACTTGTAGTACTAGGATTAATATACTAGTAGCACTAGGATTAATATACTTGTAGCACTAGGATTAATATACTAGTAGCACTAGGATTAATATACTTGTAGTACTAGGATTAATATACTAGTAGCACTAGAATTAATATACTTGTAGTACTAGGATTAATATACTTGTAGTACTAGGATTAATATACTTGTAGCACTAGGATTAATATACTTGTAGTACTAGGATTAATATACTTGTAGTACTAGGATTAATATACTTGTAGCACTAGGATTAATATACTTGTAGCACTAGGATTAATATACTTGTAGTACTAGGATTAATATACTTGTAGTACTAGGATTGATATATATTTGTAGTACTAGGGTTAAAATACCAGTAGCACTAGGGTTGACGGCACAGATACTAAAAATTGCGGCACTTGGTAGTAAAATCAATAAAAATATTTTTAAAAAAGTTTTTAAGATACCACGTTTTGTGAACTAAAAAGAAGAAAATAAATTTTTTCTTGGGCTCTGTTGGAACTTCCCTTCCCCTGGGCTGAGCCAGAACTGTTTTGTTGGATGCACATTGTGGACATTTTGTACATACACACTCTTACACATCAAAATATTTTCGAACTAAAAACGTGGGGGGCATTCGGCTGAAATTTGGTCTATTAATGCTATTACATTAAACTTTTCAGTTTCAAATTCCTCCACAGTCTATATATGATACTTCATTTAATTTCAGCCGAATGCGCCCCACGTTTTTAGTTCGAAAATATTTTGGTGTGTAAGAGTGTGTATGTACAAAATGTCCACAATGTGCATCCAACAAAACAGTTCTGGCTCAGCCCAGGGGAAGGGAAGTTCCAACAGAGCCCAAGAAAAAATTTATTTTCTTCTTTTTAGTTCACAAAACGTGGTATCTTAAAAACTTTTTTAAAAATATTTTTATTTTATACTTTTTAGTTCAAATGAAAAACGTGGTGTTTTAAAAAGCTTTTTTATATATATATTATTTATTTGTTCATGTTTGAAATTAACGGTCATACATTTTTCAAATTTCAAGAAATTTTGAGAAAATTACCAAACTTAACGAAACATTTTCCGGAAAACACAAGAAATCATTGACATTTGATTAGTTATTCCATATAAGGAAAAATAGAATTTAATTCTACTATAATTAAGTAGAATTGAGTACTATAATTAATGAAATATTAAATTGTCATGTGAATCAAGTATGCATGCAAAATTTCATCAAAATTGGATGATCAGAAGTGGTTCAAAAAAGGAATTCAATTTTTGCCCCGGTAAGGAAAAATAGAATTTAATTCTACTATAATTAAGTAGAATTGAGTACTATAATTAATGAAATATTAAATTGTCATGTGAATCAAGTATGCATGCAAAATTTCATCAAAATTGGATGATCAGAAGTGGTTCAAATGACATTTGATTAGTTATTCCATATAAGGAAAAATAGAATTTAATTCTACTATAATTAAGTAGAATTGAGTACTATAATTAATGAAATATTAAATTGTCATGTGAATCAAGTATGCATGCAAAATTTCATCAAAATTGGATGATCAGAAGTGGTTCAAAAAAGGAATTCAATTTTTGCCCCGGAAAGACAAACATCCAGACAAGAAAGCAAACTAAGAAAAACGTGGTAATAATAAATAAAAAGTGCCTCGCGGGGTAGACTGCTTCATCCCACCTCCACCCCTTACAGTTAATTGGTTGTTGACAGAGGCGTCTCTAGGGTTGGTGTCACCCGGGTTGGTAGCCCATGGTGTCACCCCCTCATGATTTAACCCATAGAACTCCTCCGAGTTTTCCAGTGAAAATAACGGGAATATATAGAGTTTTACATTCTGGTGTCACCACCACCCCCCACGATAGTGTCACCCAGGTGGCCCGCCCCAACCGCACCCCCTAGTGACGCCACTGGTTGTGGATCAGACTTAACACAAAAATTTGAGCCAACCCATCAAGAAACAGCTGTACAACCAGGCAGGCCACACCGCCATCACAGCTCTCATAAAAAAGCAAAGGTAAATGCGGATTTGAAAAACAAAAATCTGGCAACTGTCAAGAAATCGCACTGATAATAAACCCGTGTAATTAATGCAGCTAGGAGGGGCGCAGGTTTTATGGGGGCGTGAGTGGGGGTGTGACTGGCACCCGGGGTGCTGAGTGCCTGGCATGTTATCTCTTTGGCATTTTAATCGGTTTTTTTATTGTTGTTTTATCGACATTCGCACTCTCTGTAATGATAAGGTTTCTGAAATCCACGTCAAGAAATGAGATCCGGGGTTGTTACACAATAATTCTACGTGAATGTATGGTTTAATTCGGTAAAGGGGGGGGGGTGGCAGATATGTAGTTACTAAGAGCCATTTTAAAAACCAACAAATTTGTTGAGGGCCGCATTGAAGCATTATGGGTCACGACCAATGTTCCATGAATGCTGATACCTAACCTCCACCGCACAGCAGTATAGAAGTGCCGCGCATCAAATTTCCTTAAATATTACTTTTTTTTTAAATGGATGCTGTGAAAATTTTCACGCGAGGTTTTTTAAATTTAAAAAAAAAAAAAAACTTGCACATGGACCAACGAACCTCAGAGGGAACGACTCCACTGGCAATTTTTTAAAAAAAAATTCCTTTTGCGATTTATTTTTTTACAATTATTTTTATTGGCATTTAAAGTCACAGAAGTTTTTAAATTATTGGGATGTAATATGGGAATTGCTTCCTGGAAGTGCTTCTTAATGAAGTCCTAATCAGAATAAGGTCGTTTAGCACGCGTGATATTCCAAGCGATGGCATAACTCGTCCCAGTGTTGAAGAGATATCGTCCCTGCTCATAATGGCTGCGGTGGTCACTGCTGCCACATTCTAGACTTCAACTCAGCAAGATTGCTTTTTTTTTTTTAAATTCCAGATTGCAGTGGAATGAGTGGATGCCGCGATGCAAATTCTCCATGACTTTTTTTTTGCATAGCGTCACTTCAAATTGCTAGATTTGTAATTTTGTTAGCGGTGTCCGTAGCTACGGCCAATTTTGCTAACAGACTTTACTCAGTGTGGTGGAATACATCTATTTTTTTTCTTTTTTTTTATATATATGTTCGTTTCCTGCTCATTGTCGTTTCATTTGATTTAAACTTTTCAGTAATAAGCTACTTACCTCAATAGGACTAACAGAAATGCTAAAAAACTTGGAAATGCGGCTTTTTTAAACGTAACCCGAACCTGAAATTGTATACAGGCTACATCACAAACTATCATGAAACCAATCACTTCTTTCAGCTTGTATAATTTTAAAAGCCAAAAGTATTTTCAACGCTTTGTTCTGGTTAAGTTTAAAAATAATTGTCATTTATTATATTGATATATATTTAATTAATTTCAAATCAAAAGTTTTAATTTGTAAACTTTTCGTGAGCCGCAGTTTACTGTGGAATATGATGTCTCAACATCAGGTCTGATGTCTAATGGCCCCTTAAAGCTTTAATATCATCATCATAATTTTTCCTTTGGGTTCCTTGTGGAACACATGGCTTCTGTCAAAGCTCGCCACTGTGCACGGTCCCTTGCAAGTCGCTTCAATTCTTCCCAGCTCTTTCCAGTTCTTCCAGCCTCATCTAACATGCTCCGTCTCCGTGTACGCTTGGGTCTTCCTCGCTGGCGTTTTCCCTGGGGGTTCCAAACTAAGGCCTGCCTCACCCTGCTGTTATCTTTCCGAAGGGTGTGTGAGTGTGTCCAATCCATCGAAAACTCCAAACTGAAAAAAGCTATAATATAGATTGGTATTAATTACTGGAGGCCCAGACGCACACTTCACAGTTTTAATTACAATGAGTGTATGTGTGTATGCATGTATGTATGCATGTAGTGTATGCGTACGGATGGACGAATAGACGGACAGATGGACGGATAGACCGACGGATGGATGTGTGTGTGTGTGGTTGTCTAAATATTTACATTTATCTTAGGGCTGCGGAAATTAACGGTTAAATAATCGATTACAATTAATTTGATCAATTAAAATTTTTATTAAAATATATCTTTAAAAATGTATTAATCTCTTTATTACTTACAAACTTTTCACTGGTCTTATTATTATTTATTTAGACGTGCATACGTAAACAAAACGTTTTTCTTCTTCGTTTCTTGCAAAGCAGAACGAATTTGTTTTGTAACGTCACAAAATTTGAGAATGTCATGAAATTACCGCGACTTTACCGATTCCGTGAAATAATGAATCGTGACTTAACGGGATCTTTATATGCGCTATACAAATATAATTAATCGAAGTTAATCGATTAAATTTTCCCTTGGTAACTCGCACACAATTTTTTAATCAGTATGAGCCCTACATTATTTATGTCCGGGCCTATCTCATAACATATAGACCTACATTTAAACAAAACTTTTACATTAAACATCAATAATTTATAGAAAAAATAAGATGTTTACGGTACCAAAATTGCTAAGTTAATCTATTTAAAAAATGGAATTTATGAGATCTTAGTGAAAGTTTGCAATTAGTACTTATCTTATCTTAGATATACAGACGCTCCTTCTATGCAGAAGATAATTGCGTCCACAGACCATGAAGGATGATCTGTTGGCAAGTGATGCAGCGGTCACAGGCCACGGCTATAGGGGTTCCACGCATTACCCCAGCCGCCTAACTATTGTCTAGTTGGGTACCCATTCGGAGCTGGGTGACTCGGGGACTCCTCAGACCGCGAGAACAAATCCTCACCTTCGTGTGGATTCGAACCCGTGACCATCGGTATGACAGTCGAGAGCGCTACCTCTCGACCACCACGTCCCACAATGTTATAAATTGAGAAAATTACACTGCGTCGTATAACAAAACCTCACGGACATTGAATGAAAAGTTAAGGTCTCATAATAAGGAGATGAAGAGATTGTGTTTCTGTCGAAATGAGTTGCTACCCAAATAATGAATAGACAAATTAAACATCACCGAGATAGGAAATACAGGGTTAAACTAAATATACTCTACATATGTTTGTTGTAGAGTCTAGTAAAGCATAATAAATGATGTCATTTACAATTACTGAAATATTTTATTAGCAAAGAGCATATCTTTTGTATTTAGATTATAATTTATGCGATTTTATTACTTTTCTTATAATTTAAAAACAGTATTTAAAGATGGCTTATATTGATCCGGCATCCTTCCGTCTCGCGAGACGATGGTGCATCACCGTTGGGTTGGGTTGCATTTCCTCGAGTGACTGTGCAGTCCTATCCTTGAGTGACAGTCTTTGCCACAGTTTTTACACACGAGTTCTGTGCTTCCAAATGTTTTTGCCTTTCTCCTAGCTCTTCTGTCTGCAGCCTCCTCCATTCTTCGCTCCTCGGCTATTATGACGCCCTCTTTGACAACTGTGCGCCACGTAGATCGGTCTTCTGCCTTACACTCCCAGTCACTTGTATGTATTTTGGCTGCTTTCATGTCCCTTTGACAGACATCTTTAAATCGCAAGCGTGGGCGACCTGTTTTCCTCTTTCCTGAAGCAAGTTCACCATATAGGAGGTCCTTCGGGATGCGGCCGGGGCTCATTCTTTTGACATGTCCTAGCCACCTCAGGCGTCTTTCACTAAGAATTGAGAACATGCTTTGGGTATTGGCACGCGTTAGGACCTCACTGTTAGGCACTTTTTCTTGCCATTTAATACCAAGGATGCGGCGCAAGCATCTCAAATGGAAGCTGTTAAGCTTACGCTCTTGTGATGTATAAGTGGTCCATGTCTCGCTCCCATATAGTAGTGTACTGATGACACAGGCTCGATAGACGCACAGTTTGGTTTTCTCCGTTAGCTTGGTGTTTTGCCAGACCCGCTTATTTAGTTTAGCCATTGTTGCGGCTGCCTTGCCAATTCTGCTGTTTATTTCTTCTTCAATGGACAGTGTATTGGAGACCTTGGATCCCAAGTAGGTGAAGCTGTCCACAACCTCCAAGTTTTCATTATCGATATTTATGGTAGGAGGAGGTCGAGTGTCTTGGGCCATGATGTTTGTCTTTTTCAAGCTGATTTGCAGACCAAATTCTTTGCAGGCATTGGAGAAGCTTGACACGAGTTGTTGCAAACCAGATTCTGTATGTGCTGTTAGTGCCGCATCATCCGCAAATAGTAGCTCTCGAATTAGGACATCCGTCGTTTTGGTCTTGGCTCGGAGGCGGGCAGTGTTGAAAAGTCCTCCATCAGCTCTGGTATGTAACCAGATTCCCTCACTGCTATCCTTGAATGCGTATCGAAGAAGTACAGAGAAGAATATTGCGAAGAGTGTTGGTGCGAGTACACAACCTTGTTTAACTCCGCTGCTGACAGGGAAGGCCTCTGACTTAGCTCCATCGAACTGTACTGTGCCAAGCATATTTTCATGGAACTGTCTGATGATGGCAAGTAGGTGAGGGGGACATCCAATTTTTGCCAGTATTTGGAATAGCCCGTTGCGACTGACTAAGTCGAAGGCTTTTGTAAGGTCCACAAATGCAATGTATAGTGGCATCTGCTGCTCTCTGCATTTTTCCTGGAGCTGTCGTATGGAGAACACCATGTCTATGGTAGACCGACCGGACCGGAAACCACACTGAGATTCTGGATAGACGCGGGATGCTAGGCTTTGTAAACGTTTTAGTATAACGCGGGCAAAGGTCTTTCCTACAATACTAAGGAGTGAAATGCCGCGATAATTATTGCAATCACTCCTATCACCTTTGTTTTTATATAGTGTCACTATATTTGCATCCTTTAGGTCTTGGGGGATGTAGCCCTGTTCCCAGCAGAGGGACAGAATCTCGTGCAATGGTTGGAGTAAAGCTGTCTTGCCACTCTTTAGAACCTCTGGTGGTATTCCATCATTCCCAGGCGCTTTTCCACAAGCTAGACTGTCAATTGCTTTGCTCAGCTCTTCCTGTGTGGGCACGACATCAAGTTCTTCCATGAGTGGCATATCTGGGATGTCATCTAGAGCGGTGCTGGAGACTGTGGTAACTGTTGAATACAATACCAGATAATGCTCAACCCACCGTTTTAGCTGTGCTGCCTGGTCTTGAATAATTTCTCCATTTTTGGACTTTAGGGGAGCAGCTTTTGACTTCAAGGGGCCCGTTGCCTTTTTGATGTTTTCGTACATGACTTTTGCATTGCCCATGTCTGCAGCTGATTGTATACTGGAACAGAGCTTAAGCCAGTAGGTATTGACACATTTACGTGCAACCTTTTGGGCAAGTGACTTAGCTGTTTTTAAAGCATGCAAAGTGTCAGGTGTAGGCTTTTCCTTGTAAGCCATAAGAGCTTTCCTTTTTGCTTCAGTGAAATATTTTATTAGCAAAGAGCATATCTTTTGTATTTAGATTATAATTTATGCGATTTTATTACTTTTATTATAATTTAAAAACAGTATTTAAAGATGGCTTATATTATCGCAAGGATAATGTAAGAATGATTCTTTTCGGCCGTTTTTTTTTTTTAATTTACATTTCCTTGGCATCATTTTATCGTGACATTAATTAGAAACGTATATATATAAATATATATATATATGATTAATTGAATCAACGGACACAACTAGTTTTACTTTTAGTATTATTTTTTTTAACATTAAGTTAAATTAAAATATAAATAAAAAATATATGCCCATTTCTTAAACAAAATGTAGTTTATGGTAACATTTTAAAAATATTAATTACAATAATCGCATTAATTTAAAAACCTTCATATTTAAAATAGCTGCAAACCATGTCTTTCAGATAATAATTAAAATTTAATTCTCTTTTGAGATATGTCTCAGTCGTTCCAATATCTCGGCAACTGTGTCCTCTTGAAAGTGGCATACACTTTATTCGTTTCCTTAAATAGGATAATAAACATAACTTAACAAAAACCCAAAAAGAGTTTTTGACTATCCTTTTATACGAGACATAACCAGCATCTATAAGGATGTTCACTAAAATACGCAGGGCAAAACAATCCGAAAATAAAAAATTCTAGTTATGTCTCATAAAACACGCTTTAATATAATGCGCACCGATCGTGAATATATTTTTTTTAAAGTATTGTCAATATAATGCGCACCTTATTGCGCGACAGGAAAGGTCCACGACACTCTATCTCAAAAATTTACGTGATAAATAAAATAGTTTTAAAAAATCAATAATTTAATTACAGTACATTCGATCTATCTGAAATTTTGATACATCGTTTTTGTCATCGGCATGAGTCTGCCTGCAAAATTTTTACTCGCTAGATAACGAGGAAGTGGGATGAAAATCGCTCCAAAGTTTTTTTTGGCAAGCAAGCAAGGGTTCGACCAGACACCAACAAGTTAATTAATATATAAGATTTAATAATGATGACACTCAATTATATTCCTACTGGAAAGTAATTTCCCTATAAGTCAATGATTCATGATATAGATCAAGTTGAATTGCAAAAAGAAGAAACAAATTCGTTCTTACTCCTTAAATCTACTTTTTTTTCTTCATTCGACTGATCTCAATGTCCTACAAAATACAATGTTTAAATTAAAATACGAAACAAAAATAATGACTCATCACCAGCCACACCAGTTGTGAAATTCTCTCAGTGAAAGGAAGTAATACAAATGTAACGTGTTTGCTGAGAATCAATAACTTTTTAAAAATAATATCAATAAATTATTTTGAAATTTTAATCCAAAGCATCGCCAAACATTCTGTAAGCTTAATCATAAATGTGTTAAAAATGTGAGATTCTTCAAGGAAGACAACCCTTTGAAATATTTAATGCATAAGAATTATTAAAATCAGGTGTTATCCCCCTTGGTAAGCTTTAAAAAAAAAATTGTGTTTTTAATATTATTTTTTTATGTAAACATTGTAGAATATATATTTTTAAAGAGAAGAATCAAACATTTTTGCTTTTGAATTTTGGTATTATGACCTCATTCACCTCACCGCAAGCCTGATACTGAAACTATACATGTAATAGTAAATTCTTCTGGCAAAAGCTGTGCACTTTCTATGTTAGCTCAAAGGAAATAGTACTGGGGGAGGGGAAGGGTGATGCGGGAGGCACCGAATTGCATTCAATAAAAGAAATAAATTCACTCGATAAATTTTCTACAACATTAATTTTTTAATGCGTAAAAATCTTTTATTTCGATAAAGGGAGTTTGGGGGTGTTAAAATATAAAAAAAATGAAAATTGTGGTGCTTTTTATTTTAAACTGTGAAACTATCAAATATTTAAGAAGTATCTTTCTAGACGCTTCAATGTCTATACAATGATGATAGCTAACATAATTATGTGATAATTCATTTAAACCATATAAAACAAAGGGATGCCAACTATGATTCTATCTATATTGCTAAATCAAATGCCAGTTCATGTACTTTCGTTATCTTACTATTTATTACGTCACTAGGCCGAGAGACATGCGCATTCATACCTCTTAGTGTATTGTTAGCTTTTCCTTATCGGAAGTAGTTCTCACTAGTTATCTTTCAACCATGATTAAAATAACTTAAACCCAATTGAATAAGGCCTACCCACGTAACAACATCCTCAACAGAACATGATGTACTGTGCCCTACCCACGTAACAACATCCTCAACAGAACATGATGTACTGTGCCCTACCCACGTAACAACATCCTCAACAGAACATGATGTACTGTGCCCTACCCACGTAACAACATCCTCAACAGAACATGATGTACTGTGCCCTACCCACGTAACAACATCCTCAACAGAACATGATGTACTGTGCCCTACCCACGTAACAACATCCTCAACAGAACATGATGTACTGTGCCCTACCCACGTAACAACATCCTCAACAGAACATGATGTACTGTGCCCTACCCACGTAACAACATCCTCAACAGAACATGATGTACTGTGCCCTACCCACGTAACAACATCCTCAACAGAACATGATGTACTGTGCCCTACCCACGTAACAACATCCTCAACAGAACATGATGTACTGTGCCCTACCCACGTAACAACATCCTCAACAGAACATGATGTACTGTGCCCTACCCACGTAACAACATCCTCAACAGAAC
>MUZC01002910.1:466149-514713 GCA_002072015.1 Radix auricularia
CCTCCCTCCCTCCATCCATCCATCCATCCATCCACCCATCCATCAATCCATCCATCCATCCCTCCATCTATTCCTCCATATCTCCATCCATTCATCCATCCATCGATCCATTCCTCGATCCATCCATCTATCCATCCCTCCATCCCTCCCTCCCTCAATCCATCCATCCATCATCCATCCATCCATCCATCCATCCATCTATCCATTCCTCCATCCCTGCATCCATTCCTCCATCCCTCAATCCATCCATCCTTTCCTCGATCCATCCATCCATCCATTCATCCATACTTCCATTCCTCCATCCCTCCATCCATCCATCCATTCCTCGATCCATCCATCCATCCATTCATCCATCCATCTATCTATTAATTCACTAGAAACTGGAGCAAGCAACATGCGAGCCAGCAAGCATGACCACCGTTGCTCACGTGACTTGCGTACTACGGTTGATTGAACCAAAGCAACTGAGAACACAGGAGCGATGATGCACACACTGATGCGGGTACACACAGTTGCGCATGCCTGGAGAGTGAGATGGGTGCCTAAAGTATTCATTTTATGAAAGTAATTGTTGAGGAGAGTGTGTGACTACGTTTCTGTCACTGAGAACAACGTAAAGCACAAAGTTAATATGCCAATGTCAAGAGAATTGGCCATGAATGGAAGATCCTGGAGAAACTGGCCCAGGATAGAGATTCTGGAGGTGTTCTTTCAGGTGGCCTATGTCCTAGGAGGAAGTGCAGACGCCGACGATGATCGGTAGATGTCCCTCATGGACGAAAAGGGTCAACACAGGGCCAGTATTAGCATTTACTGGACCCTCTGTAGCTTAGTATGTTTAAAAAAATGAAAAAAAGATTGCGCGTGGCCCACTTTGGGTAATAATAAGGACAATACGTGAAAATTAAGATAGGTGGGGCTTATGAAAGCGTGAGGCCCACTGCGGTCGAAAAGGTTGCAGTGGCCTAAGACCAGTCCTTCCTCACAAATCTTCACAACAACTTAGACCCCTTATTCAATAAGACGTCACAAAGCTTCCCCGCACCCTGTAAAAAAAAGCCATATTTTCTATTTGAAAATAACATTTTCAAATCATTTTTTGTGTGTGGTCATTTCAATATCTTTAAAGTGTAAGGCTCCCCTCTAATAACGTATCACGCCTAATGCCATATAAAAATTCATTAAATAAATTGTCAGTAATCATATATCTAAGTAGAACTTTTATTTAAATTTGCGCGTTATGATGTGACGTCAAATGCGTGACTCCGCTCTACCTCCCCAGGTGCGTGACGTCATTTCTGGACGGCCCCCTAAAAAAGGCGGCAAATCGGAGACCGAATCGGGCGGCAAAAGTTCTAGCTACGCCATTGTTGAAAAGGCGTGTCTATCTGGTTTATTGAATCTGTCAAACAAAGTCTAATGAGAAATATGAAAATTGTTCCGTTACTTGACCGGTTGCCAAGTTGGATGATCAGAAACCGGGTGAGTAAGGTTTCAACTATAATTCTATCCGTAGTGACCTTAGAAATAAGGAAGGTGTCAAATTAATCTTCTTTTTNTGTACAATAAGAATATAATTGAATTTGGATAAACTTTTAACATGTTCAAATTGCTGAGGTGTCGGGTGAATCAGAAAAAAAAAAAAAATTGGCGTGACACTTGAATCTGCAACTTTGGGTGTAACAAAACCCTGGTCGGTTTATCATCCTGTCACAAGAGCTAATGTGTGAGTGTTGTCATGGTTTATCATCATGTCACATAGGATAGTGTTTATGTGTTGTCACGGTTTATCATACTGTCACAAGGTACTAATGTGTGAGTGTTGTCATGGTTTATCACCCTGTCCCACGGGCTAATGTGTGTGATCAGTTCTTGATTTGTTTATTCACTACCACAACTTCTTTTCTGACTCATGCCATTCCTATCTTGCTGAACTTCTCTCAGTCTAGTCGCCGACTCGTCAGCTACGCTATTCTGCATACACACGTTTTCTCTTTGTTCGTAAGACACCCACTAAAACATTTAGCGAAACGTCTTTCCCTTTATTGTGGCCCTCTCCAAACTATGAAATTCTCTCCCCTTATACATTCGCAGTAATCTTACTTCTAAGACCTTCAAGACTCGGAGGAGGGCATCGGGATAAGTCGTGAGGGAGTGACAACATGAGCTACTGCACCGGGTGACGCCATGAGCTACCGCACCGGGTGACACCATGAGCTACCGCACCGGGTGACACTATGAGCTACCGCACTGGATGACACCATGAGCTACCGCACTGGGTGACACCATGAGCTACCGCACCGGGTGACACCAACCCGGGTGACGCCTCTAGGCCAATGTATGTGTGTTGTCATGGTTTTTGCCCCATCATCACACATGCTAATTAATGTTCTACTGTGCTCTCAGTTTTTCATCGAAAGGTCAAGGTTAGTGAGTTTATTATCATAGAAACGTTTGTAATCCCCTTGTGCTGCTGACAAAGCATATCCGTCCCACAGGCTACCATGATATACGTACGTTTCAGAATAGTGGTTTGTCACTTTCTCCCAATAATCTAATTCACATGTACCGACACTGACATATATTTTCCCCCCCGCTCTTACACGGAGACAGATTTTATCGAACCGCTTATTGAAGTGAACAGGCTGAGAGGAGAAATAATCGATACCGCCCGCTTGCTCGCCAACTCTATTAAATTACCAACCAAGCCAATAGATTCATGGCGTCCGTATCCTTTCAGCCAATCGGTGGGAGCCTTACTTCCAGCGCTGTGTCGTGAAAAGGGCACAGATTCATTTGAGTAACATTGGTTCCTATAAAAGCTGGTATATTAGCGGTGAGTAATAGTTTTATATTTTCCGGAAGATTGTGCATAAAATCAAGCGATTGCATGTTTTAAAAATGCGTAACTGTGAAATTAACGCCCAGATGTATCACATCCACGTGTTGCTCGTGTGCGGGGGGTCTGGGTGGACATGTCGTGAAACCGTCTGTAGTAGCCACTGTGCTACTCTTGATGCCGCCGTGAGTGTGTCGGAAGTCGGAAGCACAGCGCCGGGTTGGAGATACATGACGCACTACGATATTGCCGTACAATTGGCAGGGGATCCGCCCCTGGCGGTTTGCTTGCCTTACAAAATCTCGGAGACATTTTTAGCAAATAACAAACATATTAATAAATATTATTTGTTTTACTATAAATTACTTTGAAACAGTGGATAAACTCTGTACAGTGGAATATTTTCTTTAAAAACTTTCCTTGTTGATAAATAGCTCCTCAAAAGTATTATATCAGGGATGCCCGAAAAAATTAGACAATAGTTTTAAAAATTTCGGAGAAATACTATTGAAAACAAGGAGAAGTAGAACTCGTAATGACTAATGTAACCAACTAAAACGAATGTCGATGATCAACTTCGTCTTTTCCGCCCTCTAATGATTGAAAGTATTTTCTGAAATATTTTTTTTTCCGCAAGGCTTTTCAATAAATTTTGACATTTTTTTAAATAAAAAAATGGGGCTGGCCATAAATAACGTCATGCAAATTTGACTCATTTACCCCCCCTATACCCCCCTCGTCACAAAAACTTAGACTCCCTCTCCAATATGAAGTCACAAAGCTGTGCCCCCCCAAAGGGATATTTTCTATTTGAAAATGAGCATGCTTCAAATCACTTAATTGTCATTTTAGAATGTATTTAGTGTAAGGCTACACTCTACTATCGTAACACGCTTGAATCCATGTAAAACGTCATAAAATAAATTGAAAGAAATCGTAAATGTAAGTGGAACTTAAATTTAAAGTGGCATGATTTGCCGTGACGCCACAATTCTTAAACTCCCCCCTCCCCCTCGTCACACATCGTCAAAATAGGGGACCCTCTCCCCTTTTAGGTGCGTGACGCCATTTATGGATGGCCCTATAATATGAAATCTGTTCTTAAATGATCACTTCATTTTAAATTTAAAAGAATTTCAACTAATTATTTTTCCAAATAAATGACTGGGTAGCGAAGTCAATAGTGCGCTCGCCTCACAAGCTGAGGGGCGTGGGTTCAAGCCCACGAAAAGCCACTATAAAAATGTTGTGCAATGACTAACGCTTAGAAAGTCCTCCGCTGACCTGGAGAGGGATGGGCGCCGCCAGTGTCTATTAAGCCCGAGAATATTCTAATGGAAACATTAGAATCCTCTACGACCTCGATAAAAAAAAAATGTATTCAATTTTAAAACCAAAAGTTCAATACCGTATGACGCCCCCCTGCATGGGCAGACATTTTGGATCAAGTATTCAATTATTCCGAGATCTGAATACTGTTAAGCAAAATAATTTCATTTTCTAAGGTATTAAACGATTGAAAACAATTTCGACTCCTTATTTAACTACGGAATTCAATTAATTCTAAGCTGTCAAATAAATTTAAAATTTGCAGTTAAGCTTTTAATTATTTTTTTCTAAATCTCATTTTATGGATTAAAAAATATTGTATGGATAATAATTTAGACAATTAAATTCTTAAATAAACACAAATTATAAGTCTTATCATCTTTACGTATTTTCAAATTAAATATATTTCTCAAGATTATTGCGTGTCAAGATAATTTCCTCACATTAGTGGCATTTTAAGTTGAAAGTAGACAAAAAAGAAAGGACAACTCTGTTATTGTCCAAAAGATTTTGAACAATCCCCCCCCCCCCCTTTTCCATCCCCACTTTTTGTGACAGGTATTTTCATAGTATTACGGACATTTATACGGAAATATGTACTGAATATATACAAAAATTCTTACTTACTCATCATTAAAAGACACGTTTTTTACCAACTCTTTGGGAAAAATGAGACATTAAATACTATATTCTCACATACATTAATTAGCCAATTCTTGAAGCGATTTCTTCATGCCATATCTCTTATGTCCCATTCACCATTAAGTCCAAGAGAGGTTAAACAACGATAAAAAAATTTTCAGAAGTATTTAAGCTTTTCTAGGTCTTTGAAACGTAAAAACTGAATCAAAGCTATGTGATAATCGTTGCAACTGGCTCCATGCAAGTACAAGTGACGTCATCGCCTTGTTAAATCTTGACGTCACTCACATCCAATGTACCCTCTTAGGTTCGTGTGCCAATTTAAAAATAAATCGTGTGCAAAGTTGCATAGCATCCATTTTCGTGTGCAATATTTTACACAATTTGCTGCGTGTTAATTCTAAACTGTTGCGCGGCATCGGTCAGATATCTGCGCAGCCGCGTAGTTTGAAGGGGACATTGCAGTCATATCCATGGCCACATGCATCACACTGCAAAAGAAGTACTCTACCAAAACAAACAGTATCAACACGTGATTAGGTCGCCGCCTCTGAATTAAGAGGCCCGTCCATGCCAAGCTCCGCGTTTCCAAATGTAATCACGTTCGGCATCTACCATGTCACTCCCCCGCCCCCTCATTTGTGCCATCATTGTTTTTAAAATTTGTATTGATTTTCTTCTGCCGCTCCGGGGTAGGGGGATTTGGGGGGGAAGAGAAGACGCCAGGAATGCGATCATTGGCTGACAACGAGGCAACCGGAAGTGCGACATCAAAATGTCGTCGGGAGCGGGGGCGTGTGAGGTGGTTGAGCTGAGGTGGATGGGGTGGCCCAACAGGGGCGGATTAGGTTTGTCCAACATGGACGGCACTTTTTCCTCCATGAATTGAAGTGTGGGGTTTTCGGCAAACCGTGAGTAGCTACAACACTTACTACACCAACACTTACTACACCAACACTTACTACACCAACACTTACTACACCAACACTTACTACACCAACACTTTATTACTACACCAACACTTACTACACCAACACTTACTACACAAACACTTACTACACAAACACTAAATACACCTAAGCTACAACAACACTTACTACACCAACATTACCTACACCTACACCTACATCAGTAGCTACAGCACCACTTACTACACCAACACACACACACTGACTACACTAACCAGACCTACACCGTCATTAGCCACAGAACACTTACTAGACCGGGACTAACTATTACAACACAAACAATACTAACTACACCAACACAAACAATACAAAAATTACAAAAACACTTCACTTGTTGGATCGACAAACAGTGTACAGCCCTGACCTTAAATTTTGTGTCGTCCACCCCCTACTCAACACAACTACAATTTTCGGTTTTCTCCCCCACCCCCAAGATTTATCTTAGATATACCGACGCTCCTTCTATGCAGAAGATAATTGCGTCCACAGACCATGATAGATGATCTGTTGGCAAGTGATGCAGCGGTCACAGGCGACGGCTATAGGGGTTCCACGCATTACCCCAGCCGCCTAACTATTGTCTGGTTAGGTACCCATTCAGAGCTGGGTGACTTGGGGACTCCTCAGGACCCGGGAACAAATCCTCGCCTTCGCGTGGATTCGAACTCGTGAGCGTGGAGTCGAACTCGTGAGCGTGGATTCGAACTCGTGAGCGTGGATTCGAAATCGTGACCATCGGTATGACAGTCGAGCGCGCTACCCCTCGACCACCACGTCCCACATTTCCAAGATTGCAACCACATCCTTTTGTTGTTATCATATCATAACTTTGAGAAACTCAAAAGAACCCCGCCCTCCCCTCACCACCTTACTACATTCAGTAACTCTGCCAGCTGGGAGCACACCTCGGTTATCCCCCGCCCCTCTCCCCGTTATAATTGTCTCCTATTAAGCATATCGCCATCAACCAAGTGCCTTATTATACCGACAGCTCCACTAATTATTGACCCAACATTAATTGCCCCACACAACCACAACGTAATTCAGTTGTAATTAGTGGCCTTAGCTCACATACCCCCCCCCCCACCAACACATCTAATCACAGGTCCATCAGCTCACACATACGAGTGACTAGAGTTTAATCACATATCAGCGACTAGAGATTAACCACACGCCAGCCTACACATACCATCGACCAGAGTTTTAACCACATACCATCAACTAGAGTTTTAACCACATACCATCAACTAGAGTTTTAACCACATGCCAGCGACTAGAGTTTTAACCACATGCCAGCGACTAGACTTTTAACCACATGCCAGCGACTAGAGTTTTAACCACATACCATCGACCAGAGTTTTAACCACATGCCAGCGACTAGAGATTAATCACATACCAGCGACTATAGATTAACCACACGCCAGCCTACACACACCAGCAACTAGAGATTAACCACACGCCAGCCTATATACCAGTGACTAGATATTTAACCACCCGCCATTAAATATCTTGTAATTAGTCCGCGCTGTACTAACACATTCATTCCTCATCACAGTTTGAGTATCTCGACAACATGGCAAATAACATGAAATTTAGTAGAAATTGTAGTGAACTTTGGATTCCTTTAGAATATTGATCGATTAACTAGACGCTCAGCCTTAATCGTTTTGAAGACTCTTATTGTTAGAGTGTGAACTATTATCTTTCAATGCAACTCTTATATTATAACTTATATTATTACTCTTATATTATTACTCTTATATTATTACTCGTATATTATTACTCTTATATTATTACTCGTATATTATTACTCTTATATTAATACTCTTATATTATTACTCTTATATTATTACTCTTATATTATTACTCTTATATTATTACTCTTATATTATTACTCTTATATTATAACTCTTATATTATTACTCAGTGGAGATGTCGAGATCTGCAAACTTGTTTTGAAATGTGTTGACGATTCCAACACAAAGCTTTCTGTGGCATCTTAAACAACTATAATACTGTTTGCAATAAATTTCCGCCCATAGCAACAACAGAAAGTGTATTCTAATTCGGATCATCTGAGCTGGCGATAGAAGATCTAATTTTTCAAGAGGTGTCACCAGCTAAAGAAAAGGTGGCAGAGCTGTGAGGCAGAGAGCATCGTGTAACAATGTAACCATGACGTCAATAAGCCGACGGTAAACTAAAGCGTTTAGTTGAAGTCAGGGGCGGATTAAGACTGCACGGGGCCCCTGGCTGCAATCAATCGGGGGCCCTATCCAGCCAGCGTCCCTTAAAATGATTGTTAACAGCTAATATAAGAGTGTAACTAAATATTAATAATGAGAAGAAAAAAGCGAACACAAGAAGTATCTGTTTGAAGTGTTCGCCGGTATGTTACAATTCAGTGTGGAAACAAAAAATTTAATTCCACTGCTGGGAATCGAACCCGGTGCTGCTGGCATCACAAGCCATGCTCTCGCCACACGGCCAGCGGAGCTCGTCACAACGGGGAAATTTTTAAAAATATAAACCACGATTTAAACTATATTCTCTAAGGGAGGCAACTATATCCAGGTGTAAAGATAATATTTATAAATTTATTTTATTTATTATATTTCCAAGGGTTCGTGCAAACATTTGTACACTTTTATTATAAACTATAAAAAGTTTAGGGGCCCCCACACCGTCGCGGGCCCGTAGCTTTAGCCCGTTCAGCCCCCCCCCCCCCCTTAATCCGCCATAGGTTGAAGTACTCTCAACAAATCCATGAGTCACTCTGTTGCCCGTTGATCCAGTCCGTGTGTACAAATATTGACAAGTTTTGATTCATCTTTTCATTTATAAATGCCATTGTTTACTTTGGTCTGATACCTCATTGTTTACCTTGGTCTGATACCTCATTGTTTACTTTGGTCTGATACCTCATTGTTTACCTTGTTCTGATACCTCATTGTTTACCTTAAACTGATACCTCAATGTGTACCTTGGTCTGATACCTCATTGTTTACTTGATCTGATATCTCATTGTTTACCTTGTTCTGATACCTCATTGTTTACCTTGGTCTGATACCTCATTGTGTACATTGGTCTGATACCTCATTGTTTACTTGATCTGATATCTCATTGTTTACCTTGGTCTAATACCTCATTGTTTACCTTGGTCTGATACCTCATTGTTTACCTTGATCTGATATACCTTAATGTTTACCTTTGATACCTCATTGTTTACCTTGGTCTGATACCTCATGGTTTACCTTGGTCTGATACCTCATTGTTTACCTTGGTCTGATACCTCATTGTTTACCATGGTCTGATACCTCATTGTTTACCTTGGTCTGATACCTCATTGTTTACTTTGTTTTGATACCTCATTGTTTAATTTGGTCTGATACCTTAATGTTTACCTTGGTCTGATACCTCATTGTTTACCTTGGTCTGATACCTCATTGTTTACCTTGATCTGATATACCTTAATGTTTACCTTTGATACCTCATTGTTTACCTTGGTCTGATACCTCATTGTTTACCTTGGTCTGATACCTCATTGTTTACCTTGATCTGATACCTTAATGTTTACCTTTGATACCTCATTGTGTACCTTGGTCTGATACCTCATTGTTTACCTTGGTCTGATACCTCATTGTTTACCTTGTTCTGATACCTCATTGTTTAACTTGGTCTGATACCTCATTGTTTACTTGGACTGATATCTCATTGTTTACCTTGGTCTGATACCTCATTGTTTACTTTGGTCTGATACCTCATTGTTTACCTTTGTCTGATACCTCATTGTTTACCTTGGTCTGATACCTCATTGTTTACTTTGGTCTGATACCTCATTATTTACCTTTGTCTGATACCTCATTGTTTACCTTGGTCTGATACCTCATTGTTTACCTTGGTCTTATACCTCATTGTTTACCTTGGTCTGATACCTCATTGTTTACTATGGTCTGATACCTCATTGTTTACCTTGTTCTGATACCTCATTGTTTACCTTGGTCTGATACCTCATTGTTTATCTTGGTCTGATACCCCATTGTTTACTTGATCTGATATCTCATTGTTTACCTTGTTCTGATACCTCATTGTTTACCTTGGTCTGATACCTCATTGTGTACCTTGGTCTGATACCTCATTGTTTACTTGATCTGATATCTCATTGTTTACCTTGGTCTGATATCTCATTGTTTACCTTGGTCTGATACCTCATTGTTTACCTTGATCTGATATACCTTAATGTTTACCTTTGATACCTCATTGTTTACTTTGGTCTGATACCTCATTGTTTACCTTGGTATGATACCTCATTGTTTACTTTGGTCTGATACCTCATTGTTTACCTTAATCTGATATACCTTAATGTTTACCTTTGATACCTCATTGTTTACCTTTTTCTAATACCATGGTCTGTTACCTCATTGTTTACCTTGCTCTAATACCTAAAAGTTTACTTTGGTCTGATAGCTCATTGTTTACCTTGGTCTGATACCTCATTGTTTACCTTGGTCTGATACCTCATTGTTTACTTTGGTCTGATACCTCATTGTTTACTCTGGTCTGATACCTCATTGTTAACCTTGGTCTGATACCTCATTTTTTTACCTTGGTCTGATACCTCATTGCTTACCTTGATCTGATACCTTAATGTTTACCTTTGATACCTCATTGTTTACCTTGGTCTGATACCTCATTGCTTACCTTGATATGATACCTTAATGTTTACCACTTATACCTTATTGTTTATCTTGGTCTGATACCTCATTGTTTACCTTGGTCTGATGCCTCATTGTTTACCTTGGTCTGATACCTCATTGTTTACTTTGGTCTGATACCTCATTGTTTACCCTTGTCTAATACCTCATTGTTTACCTTGGTCTGATACCTCATTCTTTACCTTGTTCTGATACCTCATTGTTAACCTTTTTCTGATACCTCATTGTTTACCTTGGTCTGATACCTCATTGTTTACCTTGGTCTGAACCTCATTGTTTACTTTGGTCTGATACCTCATTGTTTACCTTGGTATGATAATCATTGTTTTCTTTGGTCTGATTCCTAATTGTTTACTTTGGTCTGTTACCTCATTGTTTACTTTGGTCTGATATCTCATTAAGTACTTTGTTATAATCTTAACGTAAAAAACCGTGCGCTTCATCTTCTTTTGCAATTTAAATTTTTTCAATGCTGTGCAAATGTATTAAACTAGGATTGTTAAAAGACCGGTTCACGTGCCAAATACGGCCCGCATTTAAATTTCATCCTGGTCCCAGCCTCATCTCAGAAAATATTTTGACTCATTGATTTTTTCTGTAAACACGAGATTATGCTCTGCTTTGAGGACGTCAAGCTATTGTAAGAATCAATTATTTTTTTTATTGTTTATCAAGGTGGACATTTATTTCAAAAAGCCCCAGGACGGTATGTGGAGTAATGTGCTAGAAATTCGATAACGTCCAACGTATGTCATTTTTATAATTATCTATATCCGTCCACCCCCTTCCCCCATATTTTACTTCATAAAATACGTCCCTCTTTGCAAAAAGTTTGTACGCCCCAGTATCACCACTATCACTTTATTTCTTTTTGTTGTCTTTTTTTCTAATTTGAAATATAAAAAAATTTAAAATCTCTTCAACTATCGTTGGGACGAACTTCAGTTAACTGTTGGTGAAGGACGGTGTTGTGACAATGTAAAACGTTAATATAAATTATAACAGTCGAACAGTTGGACCTTGCTAGTTTGAACTCAAAGAAACCTGAACAAAAATTCGACTTAAAGATTTTTGGAGTTGGGGGGAAATGGCGTAATAGGCGCAGTTAAATCAAGGGAACTAAGAATTAATAAGATATAGGGAGGTTTTCCGATGGTCTCGAGTTCGAATCCATGGGAAGCCATGGACTTAGTCCCGAGACCTAGGGCGTCCCCGAGTTCCACCCAGCTTCAAATGGGTGAAAAGCGGCGGGGTAATGCGTGGAACCCTTAGTCGGGACATGTGAACACTGCATCACTTGCCAAAAAAAAAAAAAAACAACTGCTGCCTTGCAGATGGTCTTGGATGAACAAAGGCTATGGAAGCAAATCCAGAAAATACAGCAGGCTGAAGTCGGAGACCACGGGCAAATTGGTGCAAAACTCGTAACACGCAAAAGTCAATAGTCAATATTGAGAAGGAAGAAGAAGAAGAAGGGAGGTTTTCGACTGTACACGATTCCGATTGGTTGATTGGCGGTGTCGATTGTTTCCGTTAGAATTCACCTATCATGAGAATGGGTCTTCGGATTGCTTATATTTAAACTTTAATTCATGAGACCATGTACGTTCATTGTCCTTTGTTACTGTTTGGTAGTAAGGAAATACAAGATACACAAACGAATTAAAACAATAAATTAAAGCTCGATCAATACAATGGATCAATACTACTGTCACCGTCCATTTTACTAGGAGGCTTGAAGGAAAAATAACCAAATGACTTTAAAAGTTGTGTCCGCTGTTCATGGATAGTGCCACAGGCTGTTCATGGATAGTGCCACAGGCTGTTCCCGGATAGTACAAAAGGATTTTCCTGGATAGTACCACAGGCTGTTCATGGATAGTGCCACAGGCTGTTCATGGATAGTGCCACAGGCTGTTCCCGGATAGTACAAAAGGATTTTCCTGGATAGTGCCACAGGCTGTTCATGGATAGTACCACACGCTGTTCCTGGATAGTGCCACACGCTGTTCATGGATAGTGCCACAAGCTGTTCCTGGATAGTGCCACAGGCTGTCCAAGGATAGTGCCATAGACTGTTCCTGGATAGTGCCACAGGCTGTTCCTGGATAGTACCAAAGGATTTTCATGGATAGTACCAAAGGATTTTCCTGGATAGTGCCACAGGCTGTTCATGGATAGTGCCATAGGCTCTTCCTGGATAGTGCCACACGCTGTTCCTGGATAGTGCCACACGCTGTTCCTGGATAGTGCCATAGACTGTTCCTGTATAGTACCATAGACTGTTCCTGTAGATTGCCACACGCTGTTCCTGGATAGTACCACACGCTGTTCCTGGATAATTCAACACGCTGTCCATGGATAGTGCCACACGCTGTTCCTGGATAGTGCCACACGCTGTTCATGGATAGTGCCACACGCTGTGAATAGATAGTGCTACACGCTGTTCCTGGATAGTACCATACGCTGTTCCTGGATAGTACCATACGCTGTTCCTGGATAGTGCCATAGACTGTTCCTGGATAGTACCATACGCTGTTCATGGATAGTGCTAAACGCTGTTCATGGATAGTGCTACAGGCTGTTCATGGATAGTACCACGCGCTGTTCCTGGATAGTGCCACACGCTGTTCATGGATAGTGCCACGCGCTGTTCCTGGATAGTACCACGCGCTGTTCATGGATAGTACCACGCGCTGTTCATGGATAGTACCACACGCTGTTCAGGGATAGTGCCACACGCTGTTCCTGGATAGTACCACACGCTGTTCCTGGATAGTACCACACGCTGTTCATAGATAGTGCTACACGCTGTTCCTGGATAGTACCATACGCTGTTCCTGGATAGTGCCACGCGCTGTACATGGATAGTGCCACGCGCTGTACATGGATAGTGCCACGCGCTGTACATGGATAGTACCACACGCTGTTCCTGGATAGTGCCAAGCGCTGTACATGGATAGTACCACACGCTGTTCAGGGATAGTGCCACGCGCTGTACATGGATAGTGCCACGCGCTGTACATGGATAATGCCACGCGCTGTACATGGATAGTGCCACGCGCTGTACATGGATAGTGCCACGCGCTGTACATGGATAGTGCCACGCGCTGTACATGGATAGTACCACGCGCTGTACATGGATAGTGCCACGCGCTGTACATGGATAGTGCCAAAGCTTCCATTTAAAGCAGTGTTATTTCCCAGATATTCCGTGTGATTTTCAGTCAATAAACCATTTCAGGGGATAACGTCACGTCGGGGAATTTCGAAAACGACGTGTACGATTTGAGAAAACTCTTTCCTTTTATTTCCATAATCCAGGATCAACGTACTGTCACAAAATGTCACGTGGTTTCAGGAACGTTGCGGTATTGTCAATGAACTGCTCTGAATTACCAAGTCTACCACCCTACAATCTCTGAATTACCAAGTCTACCACCCTACCACCTCTGAATTACAAAGTCTACCACCCTACCATCTCTGAATTACCAAGTCTACCACCCTACCATCTCTGAATTACAAAGTCTACCACCCTACCATCTCTGAATTACCAAGTCTACCACCCTACTATCTCTTAATTACAAAGTCTACCACCCTACCATCTCTGAATTACAAAGTCTACCACCCTACCATCTCTGAATTACCAAATCTACCACCCTACCATCTCTGAATTACCAAATTTCCACCCTACCATCTTTGAATTACCAAGTCTACCATCCTACAATCTCTGAATTACCAAATCTACCACCCTACCATCTCTGTTCGTAGTTCTTCCAGAGTTTAAAATTTAGAAAGACGATCGAATTTTACCTTGTGTTAATTATTGCAAAGAAACACGTTAAAAGTTAATTTCTAAGTAAAAAAAGTAATTGGTACTTATTTTAAATAGTAATTAGATAACTCGAAATTTCAAACAAAGACTATCTTATCTTTTCTGTTATAGACGATCCTTCTATTCAGAAGGTTATTGCATCCTACGCTTATCTATAGTTTGTGACAAGTCCAGCATTCTTATTTAGAGTTTTAAATGTGGATAAAGTGTTGGTTTTCCTGTTGTTGTTTTTTTAGGAAACCCTTTCCACGCCCGAATTCCGGAAGAGAAGAACGAAAACTTGTATGTGTTTGTCCTTGCATACAGAATTAGAAAGATGTTTTTTATCCATATGTTTATTGATTTATGTATAATTACTAATTTACTCTTGGTTCTTTTATCTTCTAGTGTTTTAAGGTTTAATGATTTAACTAATGGTGTTACTCTTGTCAGTTTTGAATATTCTCCAGTAATAAATCTGGCAATTCTTTTTTGAATTTGTTCTAGTTTAGCAATGTTTTCATTGGTGGAGAGGTCTTTTAGAGAATAAAAATAATTCTACTCTAGTTTGTTTCAGACGTTGGTGCCCCGCCCTTACCATAAATCCCTTTGTAATGCCTTTGACGTCATCTCCTAAAGATGTAAACATGAGCGCTGGTAACTAAATATGTCAATACATCGTGAGTCATTATGCATCATATTATTTTGCGTCATTATATCTTTTTTAAAAATTTGGCAGTTGAACTTTTCAACACGTTTATTATATGATAGTAAATACGCGTTGTTTTGGACTCCAGAATTATCGACGTGTAAAGAATTCAAAACGCATAGGCTATTATTTGTATCTCGTGTTTTTTTTTACATGCAGCTTAATTCGATGTTACCTAATTTTATCAGCAAGCTATCCATCACTATAAATAGGCAGAAGAAAATGAAGCGTAAACTTTTAAAAGGAATCATTAATGTGCTAAAAAAAATTTAAAAACAACTAGAATCTATGCTTCTAAGCATTTGAATTGGAATGGTTTACCTTAGTTTATAAAACCATTTTTATTAAATAAAATCCCAGATTCCAGCGTTTTTACTGTCTATGCTTCGTTTATAATGTTGTATTTTTTTCGGTGTCAGCGATAAAACTATTGCCTTTTTTTATTTTTGTTTTGTTTGTTTGTGGGGGGGGGGGGGGGGGATGGATTCTCCCATAACCTCGTGGTCGCAAGGGGTTCTATTAAATGTCGCCATTAGAACTTTCTCGGGGGCTTGGTAGACTTGGCGGCGCCGATCTCCTCACAAAGTAAAGCGGAGGACTAGATGACATAGTATGTTATCATTAAATCCATGGCCATAATAAGATGACATATAGTAGGATATTCAACAGTCATATGAAGCCATGTGATAGTATTCTGATGTCACCTTAATTTGGCCCACTAAAATTTTATTTTGGTTCTCTGCCGTCTCATTGTCCCACATTGTCAATTTGGGGACTTAGACTTGTCAAATCCCGGTTTACACTGTCAGCTTATGATGGTCCTCTCAGTGTCCTATGACAATGACCTAGGAGCATTTCCCTGATGTTGTTCCTCTAAGAGTGCGCTGATATAGGAAACGTTGCTGCTACCACTGGGTACCAAAGGCCGCCATGACAGCTACAACGACACAGAATGAGATCGGATACCTTGTCTCTGGGGTAGATCGATGCTGACCGGGCGTAATCGGATACCTTGTCTCTGGGGTAGATCGATGCTGACCGGGCGTAATCGAATACCTTGTCTCTGGGGTAGATCGATGCTGACCGGGCGTAATGCGCTTTCTATTTTGAGTTAAGGTCATTCCTGACATTACTTCCAGCTTACCGGACCGTCTCTACAAGATCGGATACCTGCCAGAGGTCAGGCTACCCCTAGATAAGGCGAGAAATGTTAATGGAGGGTGTGGTCATTGAATGTTATTTGGGGAGGGGTTGCGGTCACTGAATTTTATTTGGGGGAGGGGTTGTGGTCACTGAATGTTATTTGGGGAGGGGGTGTGGTTACTGAATTTTATTTGGGGAAGGGGGTGTGGTCACTGAATGTTATTTGGGGAGGGGGTGTGGTTACTGAATTTTATTTGGGGAAGGGGGTGTGGTCACTGAATGTTATTTGGGGAGGGGTTGCGCTCATGAAATATTTTTGGGGGACGGGTTGCGGTCATGAAATGTTTTAGGGGAGGGGGTGCAGTAATCTCATTCATGAATACGACTCTCAGATTCTCAAAAATATATTTTGCCATTGATACATTATGTTATTGTAGACCATTAAATATGTTTACCATTGATACATCATGTTATTGTAGACCATTAAATATGTTTACCATTGATACACCATATTATTGTAGACCATTAAATATGTTTACCATTGATACATCATGTTATTGTAGACCATTCAATATTTTTGCCATTGATACATGTTAATGTAGACCATTAAATATGTTTACCATTGATACATCATGTTATTGTAGACCACTAAATATTTTTTGCCATTGATACATCATGTTATTGTAGACCATTTGAGTAAATTATCATTCAGGCCGAAGGTTCTAAAACACTGGGAGCAAGTGCTCGACGTGCGTGGGTGCAGCCGTAAAGATCAAATACAACACAAACCCTCTCTATGAACTATTAACTTCCAATGATTTGATGTTCTTAACAGTGGCGTAGCTATGAATTTGTAGGGGTTTGGGGGCTTAACCTCTTCGGGGTCCAAAATACATGGCTGTAGCGTAATTTTTACTGTGTAAAAAAAAATTCGTAAACTAATTTGGGGGCCCTCCTGAAATGGGGCCGGGGGGGGGCTTTCAAATTTTTATGCGTGGTGTTTGACAGATAACCGCGCGATCGTGCAGCTTTAAATGGAACATTTCCTCCCACCCTACACACCCCCTCCCAATTAAACCACCCACGCTCGTTGGAGGAGGCCATTGATAATATTTCCACATTCCGTCTTCACGTTACAGTGTGACTGAGGAACGGGGAATGGGGGGGAAGGGTGGTCAAACAATCACTTGTGAAATACGTGCCGTAGTTATTGACACATCTACAGTATTCACCCGCCAGCATTAACACATTTAATTTAGTCCAGAGCTCTGAGCCTGGGCCGACGACTTTGTGGTATAAATCCTAGCTATTGATTTATTTTTTCTTGGTAACATCCCACGCGTGCGGGGGGNGGGGGGGGGGGGGGGGGGGGGTTAAGGGGCTTTGACATTCTATGTTTACATGGTGAGGTGTGGGACGAGAGGAAGTGGGGGGGGGGGCTTTTAATTGTCTAGAGTAGTGGCTATTGTTTGAAAGAGACGCAGTGCTAAACGAACATTCAGCAAACAGTTATCTGAGTTCAAACATTGTGATCCAGGTGTGGATGACATCCACGGGGTCAAACATTGTGATCCAGATGTGGATGACATCCACGGGGTCAAACATTGTGATCCAGGTGTGGATGACATCCACGGGGTCAAACATTGTGATCCAGATATGGATGACATCCACGGGGTCAAACATTGTGATCCAGGTGTGGATGACATCCACGGACGGGGTCTAACACTGTGATCCAGGTGTGGATGACATCCACGGACGGGGTCAAACACTGTGATCCAGGTGTGGATGACATCCACGGAGTCAAACATTTTGATCCAGGTGTGGTTGACATCCACTGGCTCAAGTGGAGGTGCAGGGCATAGGCAAACTATACGTCCCCCTAAGGCCTCTGATTAGTCTTATCATTAGTGGTGGGCCTCGCACAAGAATCTTTCCATATTTATTATTTTATATTTTTCTATTACATTTAGGTTCACCAAATTCACTTCGCCTAGGGCATCCGATTCCATTGAGCCGGCCCTGTGAGGAGCCGTCATGACAGTAGTAGTATTGTTACAGAACTGATCTTTTCACACCCTTTTTACTGGCTGCTCTCTGGCCACAGTGTAGCTAGTACAAAACAGTCGTTGTTGTTTGTCCATTGAAGTTGACGAGGACCACTCTCATGTTAGTCCAGCACTGAGGCCGCCGGCCACATTTGTGATGGGTTAGAGCAGTGTTAGTGAATCTTTTTGGGACCGCGTGCCCAATTTCAAAATTTCTAAATTTCAAAGTGCCAACACATTGGTTTGATTAAGGAAGTAATATTTATTGGATACTTTGGATTCCACCGCAGCTAAGTTTTATTTTTATTTTCGTTTTACTTGTGTATTGTATGTTCGTTTGAATAAGGCTCTTTGCCGAAACGTTCGCTGTTTTGTTACGCCCGGTCAGGCTAACCCTTACCTTGTTTACGTCTTTTCCATTTAAGTAATATTTTACTTGCTTGTCGGGTGATACGGCCCTGCGTGCCGTCTGTGGCACGCCTGACGTAAGTTCGCCATCAAAGAGTTAGAGCAACACGAAATTTCTTGCTCCAGTAGATGAGGGGTCGCAGGGCTACGTGAATTCATTTAATTGTCAGATTGTCCTGTATTTTTGTGTAAGTGACGCCAATGATAACATTTGAATAATTGCCATCTCTTAATTAAAACAAACAGGCATATGTTCTTTCAGGCTCGAGCAGTATGAACGTCAAGTAGACAGGGACTGTCGAGTGTCCTTGACCCCCGTCTGAGCTCTTGCCAAGATGGCAGACGACGAAAGGGAGCTCGAGAACTCGGATTTGATCAGCTCCATGGAGAAGAGAGACACAAAGGGCAAGACTCCCGACTGGAGCAGGTATGGCAGTGTTATAATTTGGCTATTTGAATGGATACCATGTCAAAGCTCCAGACTGGAGCAGGTATGACAGTGTTATAATTTGGCTATCTGAATGGATACCGTGTCATGGCTCCAGACTGGAGCAGGTATGAAAGTGTTATAATTTGGTTATCTGAATGTGTACCGTGTCATGACTCCAGACTGGAGCAGATATGGCAGTGTTATAATTTGGCTATATGAATGGATACCGTGTCATGGCTCCAGACTGGAGCAGGTATGAAAGTGTTATAATTTGGTTATATGAATGGATACCGTGTCATGGCTCCAGACTGGAGCAGGTATGAAAGTGTTATAATTTGGCTATATGAATGGATACCGTGTCATGGCTCCAGACTGGAGCAGGTATGAAAGTGTTATAATTTGGTTATATGAATAGATACCGTGTCATGGCTCCAGACTGGAGCAGGTATGAAAGTGTTATAATTTGGTTATATGAATGGATACCGTGACATGGCTCAAGACTAGAGCAGGTATGAAAGTGTTAGGCTATCTGAATGGTTGCAATCACATGATTCAATTGTTTAATTCTTTATATCAAGTCTATTTGGGCAAAAACTTGTTAAAGTCCCATCTGTTAGCTGCACTGTCTTGTCTCTCTTTCTGTCTGTCGTGGTCCCGCGCGCCGTGGAAAAACAAAAGTAAAAAATGGTCCCCTTTTTGTCATCCTATCGAGCTGAAATTTTGCTCACATACTTTTGTCACCTAACAATGTTTTGTTCGAAAATTTAAGATCGATCGAATGTACGGCAGATAAATTAATGAATTTTTAGTTTATCTCTAAGTAGCATGTGTAGCCGTCTGCTACAGTCTGCATGTGTCACTGGAGGTTCACTCCAGCCCTTGATGACAACATCCCCGTGTTTTACAGCACATGAGAGTTTAGTCACGTTCAATCTGTAAATGCTTATGCTAGTTATTCACAGGGTACTTGTTATAATGAGCATAACCAACACTTTTAGTTATGTCTCATATGTAAGGAATTTATAGTATTTAAATAAAATTTTAACAATTGGCTTAAAATTCTTGAAATTTACTTTTAACACCAGTGACGAATACAATATTTGATGATGTGCGAACTTACTGAAATAGTTATAAAATACCCTGGCATTTTCTTGTGGAAAAACAAACCAGATGCTCTCAGTAAGAAGAAAAAAGGAAAGCACTAACATGACGTCATAATTGCCTACTTAGCGTTTCCTTCAAAAGTCAAGGGGTTTATCTTTCCACAGTCAGAATTTTTTATTTAGCCATGAACGACCGAATTTAAAAAGAAAACAGTTTTTAGTTATACGAAACACTCCTGGATTTACATATTTGCTAAACAAGCTTTACGTTATGGCCCCCGCCTTCTTNCCCCCCCCGCACAATTCATATTTGACACTGACATACAAATTCGTGACTTCAAAAGCCACCCCCCCCCCAAATCTCAAAAAGCTTAGGGCCCCATCAAGTATAAATCTGGCCCTGATATTAATGTTTACAGTAATCAACAGTAACTTAAAATGATAAACATAAATCTTTTTAGGGCCTCAAAAAAAATTTTAAAAATCAAAACTCAAGGGATCTTAGCCTGGAGTAAACAAAGATGCTCACGGGACTTTTCTAAAAACCAGCAAGATAATAGCCAAACAATCTCTGTTAATCAAGCAAACTTATTACACCAAAAACACGATTTCACTCTTAATTCACATAGAAAAATAACGGGGAAAGGAATATAAAGCAAATTTAAATATCATGTATATGTAAAAATCGATTTAAATCAAAAGCCCCAGTCCCTCCACCCCTCACCATCGTGTTTGTAACAGGTGCAGATGTTGGTAAGTGCAACCTGTTGCCAAACATGTCACTAAAAAACTATTATATAACCTTAACAATAAGTCTTTGTGTTGGCTGTATGAAATCTTATCTTTTATGGGTTCACCTACTAAAAACGATTTTAAAATATTTTCCTAGAGATTTGTAGAATTAAAAAAAAAGGTTTTATCAATACTTCTCAAAGGGGTTTAATGATAGGAAATACATTTGTACAAATATTTTTTTAATGTTTGATGGACACATTACTTTTAATGGACGTGTGGCTGAGCTTATCCTCATCTTAATTAAACTCACCAGCTCGTCTGTCTGTCAGAAATGTTGTAAACTAAATTATTAATTAAACGCATTCCCTTCCAAATTAGCCCCAGAGCTGAAGTGTGGCGTAATTCGTGGCCATCTCTAACAGTAGACGTTAAGGAAGAATATTATTTTGTTGGAAGGGGGTGGGGATCACATTTGTTTATATATATCCTTAACTTTAAACGATGAGACATTTGACCTTATACCACAATCGAAGCTCAGTCTATTGAGCGGGTGGGGGGGGGGAATAATTCTACCACCATCACTATCATTAATCTTCATCTAAGTTATTTGTGTACTTCAACAGACCTATCACTATCAGATGAGCTGAATAGAACTAAAGAATTTCTAAAAACAAATATATAGTCCTGGCCGTTGGTAAAATAAGTAAATTTCTTCACTTAATAAGTTTTATATTATTTTCTTCCAACATTATTAGTGAAGTTAAATTTATTTGGCAAAATTGTTTAATTTTTAAATAATGCTTCGATTTAGATTCTGTTTTCGGAAAATCAAGGAAGTATTTTACTTTTAAAAAATGTATTGCTTAACCATGTTGGTCTGTTGGAAAGTGACACAGCGTTCACAGACCATGTTGGTCTGTTGGCAAATACACAGCGTTCACAGACCACGGCTATGAGGGTTCCAAACTATTCCTAATCCCCTATGTTTCCCTAACTATTGTTAGGTATCTATTCTGACCTGGGTGGACTCAGGGACACCCTTGGCCCCGGGACAAAAAATTCCTCTGATTGATTCCAAGAGGTGTAACTAGGTGTATGGAAAACAGATGACACGGGATAATGTCTGTAGGATAGACAGTGGCGTAGCTAGGGGGGGGGCGGAGGGGGCGGTCCGCCCCGGGCGGCACTCATCTAAAGGGCGGCATTTTTGGGCATTAATTTGAAAAATAGAGTAATTTCCAACAACAGCCCTTTTTCTTTTTAATGGGGAAACCAAGGTGAATCAAAAATACTCTTAAATTCGAATTTTAATTAGCGGATTCACCCAACATCTGTTTTACATTACTTTTTCAATTTTAGAAAAAATAATTAAGGTAACTTACTAAAAATTAAATGTATTTTGTTTTTATTGCGTTAAAGTAGCACACATAATTTGTGTTTTTCATTAAAATATTGTTTCTCATTAAAATGCTACGTCTATCCAATAAAAGCAACACGTAAATAACTTGAATTTTTATATTTTATGGAAAATTATTAAGATTTTGCGCAAGAACATGAAAATATTCAAATTTATCCGCTAATAAACATCACTATAACATTAATAATTTCGAAAACGACATTTTTCAAAAATTTCATACGTCTTAGAAAAAATTGACACCTGAAGAAGTAACTAGTAAAACGAGATCAGATGCTGGAACTTTACTCAGTTCAATGCAATATTTTTTTCTTTTCTAAAGTATCTCAATTTGTGGGAACACATTTTCTTTAAAATAAATAATGCCAACCCACTTCATGGAACTAAGTTATGTGCTGTTATAGATTATAGGGAGTTGGAGACATCAACTGAACGCCGTGCTGGAAGAAGAATAAGTATGAGTGGAGAAATTTCAGGAGACGTGGCTCTATCTTTAGAGCAAGTCGTACAACGAGAAATGTTTTTAACCATAGATGTAATTAGAAAATAAAATAATAGAACGCGCTGATGAGTTGCATTTCCTTGCAAGAAAATATTCGTGTAATCGTACTATCATGTAATCTACTAAATGAAAATTTTTACCATCTAATAAATGTCTTTATTACCATTGACAAAGAACAGCTCAAATTGAACGAAAAAGGGTACAGGTTTTTATGGCTGTTCACAGGGCCAGTCTTTGCAATTGCGGCGACTTATACAGCTTAGTATGCGAAAATTGATTGCGCGGGGCCCAGCTTGGGTAGGGATAAGGTATTAATAAGAATAATAAGTGAAAATTAAGATAGGTGGGGCCTATGAAAGCGTGAATTCACTGCGGCCGCATATGTGCATGGCAGTGGCCTAAGGCCAGCCAACGCTTTACCTACTCTACAAGAAGAGGCTTTAAGTTGGAAAAACAGGGGGGGGGGTGTCCCCTTGATCTATTAAAATATATTAAATGGTATAGATTGGAAAATTCTTTACCCAACATTATGATTTTGCTAAGAATGTTTTCAATAATTACTACAAGTGTATCTAGTTGTGAAAGGAACTTCTCCAAACTGCAGTTGATAAAAAATGGACCCTATCTACTATCTTCGTTCCACATTGAGTTACTTAAGACTACAAAATCTTGCAATATTGTCTAAAAATAGAACAAGATATTACAAATAATTTAAATTTTGATAATATAATACACGACATCTCTATTATAAAAGTTAGGTAAGTAAATGTATAAAAATGTTTACATACTAATGTATACAATTTCTTTGTTTATAAAAGAAATCCTATATTTATAAATAAAAAATAAAAGCATATTAATTGTTAATAATTTGGAATATGTTTTTTGCTCATTTTGAGGCCTGCGAGCTCAATAAATTTCTTGTGGCCTTTAAAGTTTAATAAAAGCATCTTATATTTTTAAAAAATTGTACTTATAGGTATATCATCTTATTCGGCCTATTTCATTAATGCTTACATAAATATGGCATGGAATGGTTAACGTGTTCCACACCTTTTACTTCAATTACAATTATTTATTAATGTTTATTAATTTATAAAAACCATCATACGATTGACTTAAGTGGCCGTCCTCAAATGACGTGTCACGATTTTGGCTGAAATTTTATCCCCTGATCCCCCCTTGTCACAAAAACTTAGACCCCTTCTTCAATGTGACATCACAAAGCTCTCCCCCCTCCATAAAAGCCGTATTTTCTATTTGGAAATCAGCATGTTTCCAATTTTTTTCTGTCAGTTAAATATTTTTTAGTGTAAGGCTGCACTATAACTCTAATATAGTAACACGTGTAAAACCATGTAAAACTTTATTAAATTAAGTTTCGGTAATCATATATTTAAATTTAAGGGGAACTTTTATTTTAAATTTTCGCGTTTTTATTTGACTTTAAATGTGTGACACACTCCCCCCCCCCCCCACGTATGACGTCATTTATGGACACCCCTAAAAGGGTGGCAAATTGGAGACCGCCCCGGGCGGCAAAAGCTCTAGCTACGCCACTGAGGATAGAATCTGTGACTTTCTCCAGATATTGAGCAAATTTAGCCACCTCCAGTCCTTACCCGCTATTGACAGCAAGCAGTAGAGAAGGATGTTTATTTTTCACAGCTTCATTTCTGTCTTAATTGTGTTTAGTCATTCTAAAATAACGTGGGCATCACTGGATTCTGGAAATACCTTAAGATTATGAATTTAAATAATTATTTTTTTTCTTTTTCTTTTAAATTGTCTGATAAAAAAAAACTTATAATTAAGGCAATTTGCTATTTATTTTTAAAAAAATTATTTTAGGCAATCTTTGATCTTGTTGCATTGTTTATTTAAAATAAACCCAGTATTTCTATGACCCACAAGCTTGTCACCATCGCATTGCAAGACTACACTACGCCACAAAATCATGATGATTAAATTTGTTGTGTCTCTCCAAAGGTTTGGCTTGAGCAGAGATCCGCAGTTGGGGAATCAACCAAAGTCTTACTCTTCGACAGTCAGCACAGCCGAAGCAGGTCTTGATCCTGGGGATATTGCTCAGCAGAATGAACTGTACAGAGAAGAACAGGTGGACAAACTCACAGACTAATATAGTGTGCTTCATAGATTATTTTCCTTTAAATGAACCATCCTGTTGGTTGTTCAAAGGGATCACATTTATAGATACTCTTTATAGAATTTACTTACTCCATTATGCATGTATTAAAATGATTTATAAATTACTCTTTGTATGAATCCCGATGATATTTACTGGATGATAAAGAGATTTGATTTCTGGCTATCCAAAAGATCTAAATTTATCTCAAATAAAATGTCCATATTTTTAGAGTATCAAGAGTAGGTTCCCCTTTCCTAGTAGCCCTGTGGCTGAACCATCCTTCCCATGCCACTGTTTTTTCCTGCTTATGAAAAAAGAAAAGGACCCAACCCCATGTTCTAATAGCATGAACATATTTCCAAGTGTTGAGAATAAAAAATGACAAAGATTATTATGTCATTAACCATACTGTGGAAACGCCAGGAAAAAGGACAAAAAGGAAGACCAGGCGAGATACCACACAATTCCACACATGTGTGTGATGTATAAAAGAGAATTCTGCTCTAAAATTTGTCTCTCGAGCCATATGAAGAGCTAAAAATTAAGGAGATTATTTCATCAATTTGTGCAGACGAAAGTATGCCCTACATACAACCTTACTCCAAACAATGTAATTTAATCAATTCTAATGTTTTCTGTAGTTATTTTTCTCGCAAATTAACAGTACATGATCAGCTTATATATTTTTTTAATTTAAGGTATCATCTCAGCCCTGGTGGAAATCCAATTTCTTCATCTCACAGCCAGTTCTGTTTGGTACATGGGATGGCGTCTTCACTTCTTGCTTGATCAACATCCTCGGAGTGGTTATCTTTCTTCGTATGGGATGGATTGTGGTCAGTTTCTCAATGCGTGTTAAGCATCCATTGTTATATACATCTGTTACTCCTCTCTCACAGCTAATACATTGGTCAATATTCTTGTCATTACTCATGGCAAACCTTGTTTTTGCTAAACATTTTTAAGGTTTCTTTTGAACAATTATTTGATCTTTACAATTTTCTAAAATATTCATTGTGGGATAGAGAGTCTCCAGATGAAACTAGTATTTTTCTTTCAGATTACTTTCATTTCATAAATAATATTTGTACATACATGTATTTCTATTATAATAAAATAATTAATTAATAGATAATTACATATATATTTTAAAACTTTAAATTTTTTCAACTTCTTTTTACTAAAAATCTGCCACATTACTACAAAGTCTTTTCACTCCAGTTATGAAAAAGGGATAGAGTTTTTTCATGGTTGAGGATTTTTTAAATTGTTTTTTCTTTGCAATTTCTCATTTTCTTACACAGTACATTTAACAATTTACATACAACTAACTGTGTCATTTGTTTTCATCCCTTCATCTCAGGGCAATGCTGGCATCGGATTGGCCATCCTCACAGTGCTGTTTGGTGTCTCAATCATTGTCATCGTGGCACTCAGTGCCATCGGTGTGTGTGAAAGGTGTAAAGTTGGCAGTGGTGGTGTTTATTTCCTTATTTCCCATATCCTTGGTAGCAGGATAGGTGGCAGCATTGGTATCATCTACTGCTTTGCCCAGGTGAAGTAGCATAAAAACTTGAGCAAGAAGTAAAATTGTTTCTTTGTGACCTTGTTTGGACTTAAAATAAAAAAAAGTTGAGTCTATTATAAAGGCAGTGATATAAATAATAATCACATCTGTGGGACTATATATACTTGACCTGCTTTAATGTATCAATTTCTTGTTTTGTATGAAATTAATAACAGCTATACTAAACTTAACTTTCATGCTCTCTTTAGGCTGTTGGGTGTTCTTTGAGTGTTATGGGCTTTGGAGAATCTATTATGAATCTGATCAAAGAAGAAAATCCATGGATTGCAAGAGGAATAGCTTTTGGGGTAGTCCTTTTACTCTTAGGTAGGTCTGCATTCATTAATTGCAAAGGAAATCTTTCAGCTTACCTGTCATTATTTTTTTAAAATTATTCAAATATTTGTCTATAGTGAACTTCAGATTAATAAATATTTATATATTTTAATTTTAATACAGAAAATGAACATTTGAGTACATTTAGGGTCATTTTCACTATTCAGCATACCACAAATCATGACGTTGGTATCTATGTAGGGAGTTTAGGCCTGTCAGTACTTAAATGAAAATAATAAGGCAACTCATTATTCTAAATATTACTAGATGATAGAATAACAAAGAACAGTGTAGCAATAATAGATAAGGCAATTAGTTCTAACATGATGCTCAGGTAGGCATAGGGATAAAACACTTCTCTTGCTCCATATGCAACAAAAAATACATACAAATCCTACTTCTTCCCATCTGGTTTTAGGAGGTGGAATGGATTGCCTGAACAAACCAGGAAAAACAATACACTAACAACATTCAAAACTCTGATAAATTTTTAGAGAGATTATTTGAAACTAGATTGTATTTTTATATCAACTAAAAATGTTTCTTTAAGATTGAAGCCGATTCATCTATTTACTTTTAACTGAAACATTCATTCCAGGTGTAAATATATCAGGTGTTAAGTGGGTTATAAGACTACAACTTCTGCTCCTCCTTGTTCTATTTTTATCAATTATGGATTTGTTGGTTGGCTCCTTTGTACATACATCACCAAGTAAGTTATCTTATAATCTCCTTCACATTAATGATGATTAAATATGTATTCTGAATCACTAGACGTTAACAAATAATGAATTCTTCTTATCTGTTAGCCACTCCAATCCAGTTAATAAAGACATTTTCTAATCATCAATTAATAAAAATACATTAATCAATATTATATATAGTCTATAATGGAACTGTGAAGTAGATAGAGTTTGGCATACCAAGAGATGTCCTAATTTTTTCCAGCCTGAATTTAGAAAAGAACACACCAAAATGAGATTTATAAAGGTTATGTGGTGATCCAAAAGTACCAATGAATTGGTGCTTCTTAAACACTGGTAAAAAAAACTTAAAATATAAATTATTAAAAGATATTCTAGCTATAAAATGTGTGTGTTGTTATGAAGGCTTTGATGCATGTTTCTAAAAGTTTCACTTTCCTTACCACCAGCAACTTCTTTATATCTTTTAATTCACAAACTTTTAGGGGAACAATATTGCAAGAATACTTGTATATAAAAAAAAAAAACTTGCCATCTTCAACTATTGTAAATATTATTCTCATACTCTTGAAAACTGAACCTTTTTTAGTGGTGGAACCATAGATTTCTAATTTTAATGTTAGGCAATTTTTTTGTAATTGCATAAAAAATAATACTTTTTTCCATCTACAACAGCTTTTGGAGTTACGGGTTACAATGACATCAACTTTGTCAACAACTCAGGACCAGATTTTACCAGTGGTGAAAATTTTTTCACTGTCTTTGGTTTGTTCTTCTCAACAATCACCGGTGTTCTTGCTGGTATAAATATGAGTGGTGACTTGAGGGACCCATTCCATAATATTCCACAAGGCACAATGGCTGCTTTGGGAGTGGGGTCAGTTCCAAGTTGCTAACTGCCTCTTTCATATAAAAGTCAACTGTTAAATTATTTTAAAGTTCTTTAAAACCTCTTTAAAGGTTGTAGACTTTAAATGTGGTTAATTAACACTAGAAAAGATTATCAATGGTTGAAGAATAAAGCAGCCATATGGGAAGCAATATTAAATTTTGAAATTTTGTTGTTTTTTTTAAATGCATATTTTGTTTCTTATTATATTCAATTTATTTTCCCTTACCTAAATTATGTATATGCACATATATGTTACAGTAATCTTTTTAAATTTTTACTCATAGGACTTTCCTGTACATATCCCTTATCTTGGTTCTAGGAGCAACTTGTATGAGGTCATTCTTGATATCAGATTACATGATAGCTGAAAAGGTGATTTAAAAACTCCTTATCTTTAATGTTCAACAACACTGTGCTCAATCAAGATAGAAATTTCCCATCTTTCATTTTATATTAAGAGAAATGTTAAAATGAAACCTGAATTTCTAAGCATAAAAGTTAGATTTACTCTGAGCCTTCTTTGTTTCTTAAAATAAGGATTAGGTCTGGGACAATTTTGTCATGTGTAATACTGGTTAAAGTATGTTTTATTACTCCCATAGGTCTCCATTGTAGGTGTATTGTGGTTGGCTGGCCTATACATCTCCTCTGTGTCTTCGTGTATGGGAAGTTTGTATGGTCCATCCAGAATCCTGCAGTCAATTGCTAGTGAAAATGTCATTCCAATAATTAAAGTTTTAGCTCATGGAGTAAGCACATTGTCAAATCAAAACACTTTGATTATAATAAAAACCCTATTTTTTAAACTACTGCCATTTACATTAAATGTTAACATCTTATTGTGTTTGTGAAAATATTAACATTTATTCATCCCACAATTGTTCAACTAAAACTTTGTACAAAAACTTTGTTTAAAAAAAAGAAAAATTCAATTTTAATCTTATTGTTAAGTTTCTATCTCTTTTTGTAAAAAAAAAAAATATAGTCAATTTATATTAAATTATTGATTTTTTTATTCAAAGTAGTTTTATTACTTCTCTTAGCTCTATGGAAATTGTAAATAATACTACTCCAATAATTATTAATTGTTAAAATTTCCTGCATTAAAAAAAAATTAATTGAATACTTATGAAAATAGTTCATATTAATTTAAACTCTTGCAAACTTTTTAGAACTTTTATTTTATTCTAAATTATCAAGAGCAAGAAACACTATTTATTAATGTAATATTACAGACAATTTTGAAAAAGTAAATGAGTGTAATAAAGTAAACAAATTCTTTGTAAAAATAAATCAAAACTATCTTCACCAGCGAGGCCCAAACAAAGTTCCAGTGTTTGCACTAGTAAGCATCACACTTGTCACAATTATCTTCATCTGTGTGGGTGACGTCAATTCGCTTGCACCTGTAGTGACAACAGCATTCCTACTAACCTATGCCGCTGTTGATTACTCTTATTTTGTACTGGCCATGAGCTATGACAAAAGGCAAATGAGAGAAAGCAGATATGAAACAAGTGACCAGAGGAGACTAAGCTCAGACAGTAATGTCTCCAATGGCATTGTTCCTCAAGGTATCTTGATCATCTCTTACTGGCTTTATCATGATTGAATAAATGATAAATGTTCATATATTTCCTAAAGAATTAACATTGCCTAATAGATTTAATTGATACATTTTCTTATATTAAAATATGGATTGAATTAATGATACATTTTTTAAATTTTAAAAATATCTTACATTTCTTGTTTCTTTCAATAATTTGTCCAGATTTAAATTATATAAAAATTAGTCACACACATTTGAATTCAAAGTCAAAGAAATAGTTATTGGCTAACTTCATTATAGCTATAGTACCCACATGCATGTATGAAAATTAAGTTAACTTTTAAAATGCATGAAAAAAACTTTTTGTAGAAAATAAAATTATTCTGATCTCCTCTCTTCTTAATAGGAAAGCCAGTTGATGTCACCCTGAACAAAGATTCATTGGAAAAGTTTGCTGGTGATCTTGACAAACTATTCCCAGAACGTCTCACTCAAAGAGGTCAAAGGTTGACATCCCAGTCACCACACCTTGGGGGCAGTGCTGCTACCACACCAGAGGCAGACTTTGATGCCACCAAAACAAAACTTGATTCTGAAGACCCTGCTACTGGGCAGCTGGAAGATCTTACGGATACATCCCACTTGTTGGGTAGGTTTTTAGATTCATCTATTTTGTTGGATAGTTTCTTTGTTAAATTTCATCTTTTGAGTATATTCTTTATTAAATTTGATTAGTTCGATTACTTTTCCAGTTTAATTTGTTGGGTATGCCTTTTATTAAATTTCATGTCTAGATTAAATTCTTTGTTAAATTTCATTTCTTGGGTAGCTTTTTATTGTTTCATCTCATTGTTTTCTGTAGTTACTTCTTTGATAAGGTTTTTGATATCTTTTTTAGGCTACATCCAAAAATTCACCTTAGCTTTGAATGATTTGTTAAAACATCACCTTTCTTTATTATAGATAAGTCATCTTCATAAATAAAATTTTAAAACTAAATTGTATTCAAAATGTTTATACATACATAGATCTTTTTTCTTTCTTTTTAAATTTCAGGTGTAAAAAGGACACCAAATACAGAGATCACAAAGCAACCTAGGTCATGGTATGCCATGTTTTGTAATAGATGGCTGTCTTTACTTGGGGTATGTGCTATTTTTTGAGCTCATAAGATGTACTAGTAGCTCAAACTTATCCATTACAGTTTTTTAGTTATATGAACACAAAAAGTGAAGAAACCTATTACCAGTACTGAAAAATAATATTACATTTCAACTACTTTTTTTTTAATGTGCTACGGTGCATCTTATCAACTATTTCTGGCATTATATATTTCCTATAACCGCAAAATTAGTAATATAATCTTCTTGTTTAAATGCAAACTTGTTTACAAATACATCCAGTAATTTATTAACTCCTAGTTCTCATTTTGCCCTGTGCTTCTTTTTCCAGTGCGTAATTTGTCTAGTGATCATGTTTACAACACAGTGGCTGTTTGCCCTTATTGAGTTGCTTGTCTTCTTTTTAATCTATTTTTATATTGGTCGGGCAAGCCCTGGCTATTTCCCAGGTATGTTGATTAGGTTAAACTATAAAATCTGAAGCTAGGTATTAAGATTAGGTTATACTTTTTTGCCAGTAATTGTTGTTCAAACTTTAGAATCCTACTTCCTCAAATTCAACCATACTGCACAGGTAATAGAATAAACAGCAACATCAAAGGGACCTGGTGTTAAAAAGGTTGGAGTGATTTTAAACTAAATATGTATTTGTTTAAATAAAAGGTAGCGGTTTTTTTTGTTTTTTTTTAATTTTGATTATATAAAAGATTTGTTTTCATGTATTTTCTAATTAATGTACATATTTTTCCACACAGGTATAGCTGAATTTAATTTTTATGAGTGGTTAAAGGAATTGTTCAATAAATGCAGGTAACTAATCATTTAATATGTTCTCGTGATTAACTTTTTACCAACCTTAGGTAATCTATAAATAATAAGTACATATGAAAGTAAAAAGTATCTGAATAAAATTATTTTGTCTCAATATAAATGTAAAAACTTAAATGTTTAATGAGATAAAGAAAAATTCTGCCAAACCAATTTTATGTGTCATAATTTCTTAAGACGTTATAAATTGATGTGGAAATCTGTATTGTGAAAAAAGGGAGGTGTAAGGCAGTAAAATAAGTTAACGGGAATAAAAAAGTTTGTTGTGGTGTGCAAACAATCACTTGGTTTTTGACAAAGCTCATTAATTGAATGAATATTTTAGACAGTAACTTAATATTTGGTTATTTCACACATTAGCACCACAACTGTTTGACGGGTCCTTTCTATTTACCATTATTTTGTTGGATAGTTCTAGTTAAGATATAAGATATTTTCTTCTAACAAATATATTTCATTAATTTTTTTAAGATATATACATAAAAAAGGAAGTTTTGATCCAACTCCACAATAAAATGGCCTTGTTAAAATATTAGCCCAGCTTATAGGAAATGAACTCCTCAGAGAGCTCTCAAATTATCTTTGATTTTTTTATGTGAAAGTATTTTCTTTTTTTTTATTCAGATGTGGTTATGTTCCAAAAGAGCATATTATAGTTGCTCCCAAAACACCCGCTCTAGAAACTAAGGCTGCTCAGCTGACTGAGGACAATGCTGACTTTGCCAGTAGAGAACGCTATCATCAATCTGAAGTCATGCAGGGAGAGAACTTTGATGAATATGATAGTGAAGATCACTAAAACAGCTGTTTTAAAATTGGAAAAATTCTGATTTTCTAAAGTCAGTCTGCAGAGCCATTTCAAAATCTTATATCTTATCTTTTTTTTTTTGCCACCATGTTATTGACTGACCTATTTAAATTAATCTTTCCAAATAGCAAATTGACTTATTAATTTCAAAACATTTAACTGACATGGGAAATGAAAATCAAAATCTAAGCTCTATTGTCTGCTTAAAAACCAACTGCAATTTTATTTGTTAACTTTTTTTACATCTGCTACTTTTTTTTTTTAAATCTGAAATTAAAATAAGCATTGTGAATGCTATAATCTACTTGTAGCCATGTGATATGTTTTTATATTGTAACCTAATCATAGAGTCGAGAAAATATTTTAAAAAATTATTAGTTGTTTTTTTGTGTTGAATTTTAAAAATTATAATTTAAAAAAAATTGGAGAGTATTTAAATTTACAAAGGTTTGCTAATTTAACTTATAATTGACAGATCTGAAAATAGCTGTGGTTTATTATGAAATGCTTGAACAAGGCCACTTAACTTTTTAAAACTGGCAGTTTACATTCTTTCTTAAAGTATATCTAATACAAGTTAGAAAAGAACAAATAAAAAATATAGTTAATTTGTATGCTGAATAGATCTTTATATTAATTAAATAAATGATATGAACAATGGCCATTTGTCTGAATCTTCTGGGTGATGTTACATGTCTTATTTGTGCTTGTAATGCCAATGTAATTTATACAAATTTGAATTTATTGATGGATGATAGAAGTTCTGCGTCTATTACCGATTGTAGTAAATAATGACATTTATATTTAAATGAGAAAATTTTTTCTGTTTCTTTCAACTTTCTATTATGTTCTCTGCCAAAATTTTTATTTTCTCTTTATTAATTACTTTTACAATTACTGAACTTGTACTTAATTTGTGTACCTACTTTCAAGAGATGAAATATATGTCACCAAATTATTCAAGGAATTGTATAAATTATTGAATCAGTACATGAAACAGTTTAGTTTAGGGCTGAAGTTTAAAATAACTATTTAGTGCCAATCTTGTTTTTTTTAAATATGCAAAGTGATAAATTAATATGATGACCACAAGATCTCATTTTGAAAGATTTCATGTTTTGTCATAAAAGACTTGTGATAAAATCCAGGTTTATTGTTTACTCTCGTGCTATTATTGCTCTGTTTTTTAGAAATTAATATTTATATTAACATTATTTTAATTATTTGGATGATAAAAAACAATGTACATTATTTATTTCAGTGGAATTTTTCCTCCTATTTTTAGTTTATTAGCTCTATGTTATCCTAGGCTAAAGAACCAATACAAAACTATGATATTTTATTTGGAGGATATCTATTGTATGTACTTCAGATGGGCCATCTATACAGCTAATAAACTCTTCCAATCATTACATAAATAAAATATGGGAAAGTGGTGGGGGTAAAGCCTGGATAATGTATTACAAGTATTGATAAGGGAGACAATTGGGTAGTCATCAGACCTACACATTAAAAAAAATCATAGTTACTAAACTATTAAAATCATTGATAAGTCTCCACCATATTTTTTTGGAAAATATTTTTAAATCCAAGGCTACAAATTCTGTGTAGCTTTATATGTTATACGTTATTTTTAAACATATAATATAAAATCTGACTGCTTCTTGGATGTCAAGTTATAATTTTAATGCATGAAAAATACTAGATTATCACTAATTTTGAAAGGTATGCAATTTAATAGAACAATCATAATTATAATTCTATTCAATCTTAAATAAATCCCCTTGAATTCCCCCCCCCCTTTTTTTCAATATATTTATGAAGGCAGGGTTATTTCTTTATTTTAAATGTATATTACATGATATAATAATAAATATATGAGTATTTATAATCATTTATGTAGACATGGGGATTACCTGTGATAACCTTTTAAAGGTACCAATTTATATTTTATGTACTGAATATTGTTTTGTGCCAAAGTTCAGTGTCTATGTAAAAGTTTGTGGAAAAATTGTTGTAACCTGTTCTGTTGTTTGGTGAAATTTGTCTTGTGTTACTGAAACAATCATATTGTTGTAAAGGTGAGTCTTGTGAACTGATTAAAGTGTATTGATGGACTGATGTTATATATCTGATAAAATTAAAATATATCTATAAATAAAACTGTGTTTGGTTTTCATATTATCTATAGTTTATAGTGTATAATGCTAACACTTATTACAGTTAGAAATAATATTCATTGCAAGGTCGGTTATACATTGAGAGTACCATTAAAAACAACCAATGAGCTGTTTCTCCCAAAATTGGCATAACTGATATTTTTTTCTATAAAAAAAATGTGGTTCAACTCAGTCAACAACAAAAATTACATGCACCCCAAAAAGTAAAATTCAAGGACAAGTACATATGCATTAATCAAAAACTTTGAAATTCAAAATTCCAGCTGATTATCAAAAAAATAAAAATAGTATATGTCCTGGTGTACAGTTACTTTTTAGGGAAGGGGCATTTCTCAACAACTGTGGTCCACATTACATTGTGTTTATAACTTTTCAAATCTTCCCTTGTTAGATACCATTACACTTAAGCAAGGGGGCATTGTGAAATAGCACATTCATTGTAAAAATTGTGCAAAGACTTTAAAAAGTTATTATCTGATCAAGAGACTGTTGTTTAATTAAAGGACTAGACACAAAACATGGTTAGGCAATAATATCCTGTACTGTTTTGAAGGAGCGTCTGAAACAGACAAGATAAAATTATGAAAAGGCCAACCAAATTAATCCTTTTACCCAAATAAAGTATCTGATTTTCTAAAATTATTTGTTTATAATTGTTAATCCAGACAATTTCACTTTAATTTTGGCTTTGAAACTGCTTTTTCATGACACACAAAGTAAACAAAGCTACTGGTTCAGATGAATTGCCAGAAAGGTTATTTAAAGAACTAACCAATGAACTGTCCTCAGTCCTTGTAGTTCTTTTTCAAGCCTCTCTAAACCAGGGTTAAGTACCCCAGGATTGGAAATTAGCAAAATGTAACTCCCCTCTTTAAGAAAGGTGATAAATCAGACCCTGGTAATTACAGACCTGTATTAATTACTCGAATCACCTGTAAATTACTAGAACATATAGTATATTATAGTAGATCAATTAACCACCTAGACTAATATAATGACCTATGCCCACATCAGCACGGCTTTAGAAAAAACAGACATGAAACGCAATTAATAGTACATGTAATAAGTTTAATAGATAATTTGTCAAAAAGATTTGACCATACTGATCAAATAGATACAATTTTACTAGACTTCTCAAAAGCAATAATACGAAGTTCACCACCTTAGTTAATTGCTTTTTTTGTTGTTGTTGTTTTTTTTAAACACAAAACAAAAAAATCATTAAAACAAATTTAAAATTTAAAAAAAAATAAATTACTACAATGTACTTTGGAATCTCAGGATCCTTACATCACGGGATCCAATACTTCATTTTTGGTAGGGAGCAAACTGTAATAATTAATGGAACTAAATCTGCACCAATAAAGGTTAACCTCAGGAGTTCCTCAAGGAACTGTGTTGTAGCCCCATAGGCCTACTCTTTTTATTCAGCAACATCTCAACAGGAACAAAAGTTAGGTTATTTGCTGCTGATTGTTTAATCTTAGCGGCGTAGCGTGGGTATGTGCCGCCCTGGGCAGAAAAAAAATTTGGCCGCGCCCCCCCCCCTTCCCCGAAATCTATGTTGACAAAATTTTTCACTTTTGAACATTCTCCAGTAATGAAATAGGCAGTTCTTTTACTAGTTTATCAATGTTTTCTTTGGTGGATGGGTCCCATACAGAAGATGCATCTTCTGCTACAGTTATGACCAAGGCAGTACATTCAAATATTAACTATGAATTAAATAAATTTTAATTTATACATTTAAAAATGAAAGTAAAAAAAGAATAATAATAAACAGATTTCATGGATTAGTATGACAGCTTGTCTGGCAAATTACTTTAAAAAAATTAAAAATCTGGCAGATATTTTTAGTGGTCTCCCAGACGCCAAACATCAACAATAACAAAGACAAAGCCCTTAACAGAATGCCGTGAAGCATTTGCTTGAATAACGAATAACGTCCATAATTATGATTTATTACCATTTATTATTTACTTCTTGAATAAGTGCAGTTAAAGTGATGCATCGGCTGAGGTTTGGAAATAATAGCAAAAGGACTTCTTAATTTATTATTAACGAAGTAGTCTGCTGGCTGCTACAAGTTCACAAAGTGTTGACAAAGTAACGGCAGACGCTCAGTCTCAGACAACTCACCGAGGATTGGCTAGTGCTACGACATGCCATAACACCAGAAACATCCCTGTGAGTTGTCTGCTGTTACGACTGGTCGTAAATATATGCATTATGCTGTATTTTAATGCTATATATATATAATATGATACTATACAGACTATACTTTAAGTATAAGAACTATGTCATGTGATTACTATGTAAATGTAAACTATGTTTTGTGAGTGTGAGCTGATTAATTAATGAATTTGATAGCCTAATATTAGTATTGATGAGGTTTAAAAAAAAAACTTGATTGGTGTAAATTGTAAACTTATTAAGGACAAACATTTATAATTTTAAAAAATTGTCATGAGCAGCATTTGATCATTTGAGCTTCACTGTTCACTAGGCGAAGTGATCTTATCTTATCTTATATGTTACAGACGCTCCTTCTGTACAGAAGATTATTGCGTCCCACGTATTTCTATGGTTTGTGTTTAGTCCTGTATTCTTACTAGAGTTTTAAAAGATGATTAAGTGGTGGCTTTCCTGGTTTCTTCAGGCAACCCATTCCACGCCCGAATACCGGACGGAAAGAAAGAAAACTTGTATGTGTTTGTTCTTGCATATGGAATAAGAAAGGTGTTTTTGTCTTTATGTCTATTTGAGGGTTGTATTAGGTTATCTTTGTGTTGTATTTCTAAATTAGAATTAATTGCCTTATGTATAATTACTAATTTACTCTTGGTTCTTCTATCCTCTAGTGTTTCAAGGTTTAATGATTTAACTAATGGTGTTACTCTTGTCAGTTTTGAATATTCTCCAGTAATGAATCTGGCAGCTCTTTTTTGTATTTGTTCTAACTTATCAATATTTTCTTTGGTGGATGGGTCCCATACTGAAGATGCATATTCTAGTATAGGTCTCACCAGGGTGAGATAGCATTTTAGTTTTATATCTTTGTTACATTTGTAAAAGTTTCTTTTTATAAAGCCTAAGGTTTTGTTTGATTTTTTAATAACTTCATGGACATGGGGATTCCAAGATAGTTTCTCATTTATTATGACTCCTAAGTATTTCACATCTTTAGTTTGGGTTAGTTCTTTTCCATGAATGAAATATTTTGAATTTATTTGTTTCTTTTTCTTTGTTACTCTTAGCAGTTGACATTTTTCTGGGTGGAAGGACATACTCCAGTTAGTTTCCCATTTTATTAATTCATCTAAGTCTTTTTGTAAAATTTTGCTATCTTGTTCTGACTTGATTGTTCTATAGATTATACAATCATCAGCAAATAACCTAACTTTAGTTCCTGTTGAGATATTGTTGGGTAAGTCTTTTATATAAATTAAAAATAGTGATAGTTCCATTAACCTGTTGGTAAACTGTTAGTGGGACCGAATCCAGTTTAAAATTATTTTTTTTGTTTCTTAAAAAATCACTTAAACAAATCACAATTCAATGAATGCGATGGTGACTGTAATTTTTGTTCTTGTTATTCTGAATCTGAAAAGCAAATAATGATATGTTGGACATTGATTAAATCTTACTTAGTGGTCTACCAATATGTATTTTTTGTTGGTATTACCAAACTTCTTTTGCCGAAACGAAGTTTCTGATACTGATAATACTAAGTAATACTGATACATTTACAAGTTCCAGATCATGATCTACAAAGACATTAATTAAGACTTATGAAAATGACTCTCTACCATGACTAAACAACTGCTCTTTTTAAAAACAAAAAGAGGGGTAGGACTGCAATCAGGCTTATACAAAATTCAATGGAAAAGACGTAAACAAGGTATGGGTTAGCCTGACCGGACATAACAAAACAGCAAATGTTTCAGCAAAGAGCCTTTATCAACGAACATACAAGACACAAACAAAACAAAAATAAAAATGAAAAATGAAGGAACTTAGCTGCGGTGGAATCCGAAGTATCCAAAGAAAAAGTGAAACTGAGAGATGACAGAGCGATTTTATATAGGAAAGCAGAGAGGGGGCGGGGCAACTGCCTAGGTGGACAAAGAAAAGACCATATTCATCCCATGTGGTGCGATTGTACCGTGACTCTCTATTAATCTGTTTTCAATCTGGACTCGCGTGGGTGTGTTTGTGCACGAGACAATAGCAGTGACTGCCAGGTCCTTGATACCCATATGGTTGCGTCCATTGAAGTGATGGGAGACGGGACATTGTTTATCTTGTGTAATCGCCCTAATATGTTCAGACATTCGGCACGACAAAGATCGTCCCGTCTCTCCTATGTATTTCAAAGCGCTTACACACAATGGTGTAGACAACGTTGCGCCTAGCGCAAGTGAAACCATCCTTAATCATAAATAGCCCCTTAGGGAAGTTTATCTGTTCGGCTTGCACAACAAAAGGACATGTCTTACACCGAGGTCGGTCGCATGGTATAGTACCCAGATGCTTGGGTGATGTTGGGAGGCGGGTGCGAACCAGAAGATCACGTAGGTTTCTGTCCCTCCTAAATACAATTAGGGGTGGGGTGGAGAAAATGTTGTTTGTCTCAGGGTCCGCAAGGAGGATAGTACGGTTCTTCATGAATATTTCTTTGGCTTTGATGTTGTGTGGATGATAAGTAAGAACAAGCTTGCTCCTTTGGTTGGTATCACGGGTGCGTGGTAAAAAGGCGTCGGCACGAGTGAAGTTTTTGACCCGCTGAAGCGCATGTTGAAGCGTGGCCTCAGGATATGACCTTTGTCTAAAAAACTCCACCATTTCCAAAGCCTTTTCCCAAAAGTCCTCCTGAGATTGACACAGTCAACGGAGTCGAAGAAGTTGAGAGAAGGGAATGGAGTCCTTACAAGTTTTGGGATGAGAAGAAGGGTAGAGAAGATAACAGTGGCTGTCTGTGGGTTTGAAGTAGGCTAATTTGAGGAGGCAGTTTTTCTGGAGAGTTACAGTGATATCAAGAAAATTGACAGAGAGTTCAGAAATTTGGTAGGTGAACCTAATGGATGGGTGGAAGGAGTCAACAAAGTTAATAAAAGTGTCCAGTTCACTTCTCTCCATATTAGTCACCCCGATACCGTCATCTTTTTAAAAATGTGCACAAAAAAAAAAACTCCTTTGACTTATAATTGTTAATTTTAATCATGTCGTAATGCAAGCAACATCCCGTCAAATTGTCTGCTGTTACGAGTTACGACATGTCATAGCAGCAATATTCTGGATAGTGCTCCGACATGTCGTAACGCTAGCACCATCCTATTATTAATATTAGTAGTATTGGTTTAGGATGTTCTGTTCTCTATTGCCATTGCAAGCGTCAAGTTTTTTTTACTTTTAAAATTCATTAATCAGCCTATATAGTAATAGTAATCATAAAATTTGATTATGAGAACAATAGTATTGTTTAGTATTAAAGTATTAGTATAGTATTATCAGAATTAAAATACAGCATATATTTACGACCAGTCGTAATAGCAGACAACTCAAAGGGATGTTGCTAGTGTTATGGATGTGTCCAGTCTTTGTGTAGCACTGCCAAGTCTCGTTGAGTTGTGGGTTAATCCGATGAATCTCGACCATGGCGTCATAACGCTACCGGTTGCTGGAAATGAGTATTCTATAAAGTCTAAAAGGATTTTCAAAAATGGAAGGTTTTAGGGTTTGGGTTGTTATAGCTTTAGAATTTTTGGAAAATTGAAGGTGTTTGGGTTAGGTATAGCTGTAGAATTCTAAATTTTGGCTTTTTTAAGGATATGCCATAACAACAAAGATGGCCAACGGTAATGACCGTGACAGCACGGTCGAGATTCTTCAAATTAACTGAGTTGTCTGCCGTTTCTTTGTAGTAGCCTTAAGTAGCAGCAGATACTTCGTTATTATTATTATCAGCAGTAGTTCTAAGTTATACTTTTAATTAACTTAAATTTTAATGTAAGTTTAAGTTTGTAGCCGACCGTAGAAATAGTATTTTTAATAATTTTTGCTCAGTTATTATGAAATGTTATCACCTCAGTCATTTTTAGAAGTAATTGTAAATTTATACTGCTCATATTACTCATATCCTTCAAAATGTGACTAGACAATTCTTAGACATAGCATGTTATTCATTATAATTTGCCAAATAATGAAATGCTTTAGACTAGTGGTTCACAACATTTATTGATCCTAGGACCCCTTTTTATAGTCAAAACTTGCTCACAGATACCCAAGCAATCAAACTACATAAATGCATGCTGCAAAAATTAAAAAAATCTAAAAAATAACATTTTGATTAAGAAGTATTTATTGAAATAAATGATTTTTAACCAGTTACTATTTTATTGTGATAAGTGGCACATAATCTTCGTTCATCTAACTAGGTAGATTGGAAAGCAGTCAACAACTTCTGAACAATAACCCATTATTATGAATTGTATTGAAGTGGGATCTGTTTTGTAACCAGAATTTTTTGTATTCTTGCTCAAACATTGGTTTAAGTTCCTCATTTATGGATATTTCAGTAAGCTGCCCCTATATTAGTATGGATTCAACTGTATTTGGGGTCTAAATTTGTCTACACAAAGGGTTCAACTGCCAGTTGAGACTATCCAAGTGACAGATGTCCTCAAATTTTTGGTTCTTGAATGCATGAGGAGCTGTTAAGTGTTGACAGTAAGCCATCAAATCTTCATCTCTATTTTGTAATTTCAAGAGATTTGTAAACTCAAAACATAGTCCTTTCCCCAAGTTTACAGAAAAAGGTTTGCAACAAACGTAGATATTGCACTTTTAGTTTTGATTAAATTTAATTGGTCACCTCGTAGTTTCAATTTAATTTCTTTAAGTTTGGCAAATAAATAATTCATAATGGATATGACATTTTTGAGTTCATTGTGTCAAAAATCATTGTGTTTGCTTTCCAGGGATCTCTAAACTGAATCCAAGAGAGCATAAAATTAAATTTGTTTGAATAAGTAAACGATTATAGCCTTCTTAATTTTCCAAACAATATTGAGAATATAATCTCTCATTTAATGCCATCCTTTTGATTTTATTAACTGATTCAATGACATAATCTAGTGATTTATGCAAACTTTCACTAAAAATTTTTGTGAATAAATGATGTTGATGAAAGACACAATGTACCAAAAATACATTCGCTACAGCTTGCTATAAGTATGACAGAAAGTCAAGGGTATAGATTTAACAAATATTTAAATTCAACAAATAACATTTCACCTTTCATAACTGTTTCCAAACACATAGGTATGTGTCAAATATTCAACAACACTGTAGTGTCTGCATTTTTTCTTCGGATAACTCATTCTCTTCCCCCTTGAAAAAAACTATTTGATGATAGGATACAATTTAGATAAATATAAATTTCCCACACATCAAAAATTACCCAACCATGCGAATCTCATTGATTTCACATAAATTGTATTTTTCTGACCTATTAATAGGGCTTTTGCCTTTCTTTCATTTTAAAATTGATGTTTAAATAAACCAAGTATTTTGATTTGGTATAGATTTGGAAATTACTGTAGTTCTTCTTCAGTTTCTGAGTAAAACAACATTATATTCCATGACTGATGGCACCTCAGATTTTATTTAATTAGTGAAAAACAATTCGGATACTACTTTATTATCATGAATATAAAAATGGATCCAAATTTTATTATTTTATGTTAACCTTGTTGTTTATGGACCCTCAAAACAGTTTTAGTGTTCCATCGACCCCCTGAATGGTACCAGGGACCCTTGGGGGTCCATAGGAACCACTTTGGGAACCACTGCTTTAGATGTAGGCATTGTAAGAACTTGTGGTAGTTATGGCAACAGACATCCGGAAATTTTCTGTAGTTTATTTGGTAAATATGGCAATAGACATCCAGAAGTATTTATATTTTATTTATTGTTCTTTAGTTTACTTCTCTCTTCAAAGTTGATAGTTCTCTATTATTTAACGTTTAAAGCCCCATAAGGTTTTTGTTAAACTTCCGCCAGTGCGCTTTACAGCGCTTTGTCAATTTAAACATTAAAATTTACCCTTCTGCTACATAACTGAGAAATTCTTCCATAGAAATTGAGGTTAGAAGACACACAGTTTTATTTTGTAGGAATTGTCAATTTTATAGTCACTTGGAAGTGTTCAATCTTAAACATTTAATATTTATATAATTCTTGGACACATAAGCACAAAAACATAAGGATGCATATTGATTAATGTTTAAAGCCCCATAATGTTTTTGGTAAACTTCTGCCTCAGTCCCTTAAGTATTCCCTGTATTGCGATCCACTGGTTATGAAATTTTAAAAATGGATGAAAATGTATTTATATATTTTTATTGTCATACTGAGTCTATCTTTTAGGATAAGAATGGTTATTTTATGTATCCAAAAGACCGTCTTGAGTTTAATACTATTTTTAATTGTAAATTAGTGCTTATAATTATTTTTACAAAAAAGTATAGAAAAATCACATCTTCAAAAAAAAAAAACTACATAAAAACTTCCTCAAGACTTCACAAACTAAATGTAAACACGAGCGACGGCAACCGCCACCATTTCCGGATTTCAACTAAAACTTCTCTCACTAAAGGAAGAGATTTTACTTTCTATCATTTAGGAATAGAGACAAGGCCAAAATTACTGTGCTTTGACAAATTAAACATTAAAGTAACTTTATAGCAGAGGGGTGCATTTTTAAATAATTGAGCACTGTCAACTTTGAAACGGGAGGTAGACTAAAAATAATTTTTAAAATATAGAATACATCTGGAAGTCAGTTGCGTAAATACAGAATTAGAATGAATCATTAATTATTTTTTGTGTGTCCCATAACCTCGTGGTCTAATGTTTTCATTAGATCTTTTAGAACTTTCTCTGGGCTTGGTAGACTTGGCTGTGCCCATCTCCTCTCCAGGTCAGCGAAGGACTTTTTTGCAATTGTCATTCAATTCTTTAATATTTTTTATTGTGGCTTTCACATGGCCAGATCCCACACCACTCAATTTGTGAGGCGAGAACATTATTGACTTAGCTATATTGGCTCTTGATAAATAAAAGAAGAGGCAGTTGTCACCTTATACTTAAACTCTATAAGCTTTGCCCATGTTCTAGATTTTTTTTTAAACTTTAAAACCCTTAGAAATATTTATACATAAATTGTAAATTGATACATTCCAGAAAAAAAAACATTCATCAAAAATGCCATGGCTAATGGCTTTAAAGAAAAAATGCTTTTTATTTCTATGTGCTATAAGTATAAGCTTAAAACTTAAATAAATCTGTGCTTGAACAATTTAATATTTTTTCCAGTTATTTATCTGACACACAGTCCTGGAAAGTTGCCCAGATCATCAAAGCATGGTGAATGTGTGATTTGATCTCATCTGAATTTCAAAATCTACTCTAGATGTCCAGTCTTCATTTTGGTTTGAAAATTATCATAAAATGTTTTAATTCCAACTAAAATAACTATTACATTTTTTTTAATGAATTGAGGAGCACCAATGACATGATGTTTGTTTTGATCATATAATTTATAATTTGACAAGTTTGGGTGTTGTTTTGTTAACAACAATAGTAGGCTTGTAAATTAATGTTAAATTACTAGCTTGTACTCTAGACATGCAATCACAAGGAGACCTTTTAACCTTGTTTTACACTCAACTTAATGACATTTAACCTTTGAAACCAAATGTTTGTTCTCAGCTTCCTAAATAGGAGGTTTCAATGAATAGTCAGAAGACAATACCATCATTTATGTCATTATGGTTTATAAAATGATAATTGTACAAAGTGGCAATTAATGACATTGGATCAGAACAGAAAGAAAACCAAATCTTCAGTATTATGTATAATTATTTTTTAAAATTGTGTATGTATCTTTCATTTTCTTGAAATTTTAAAAATAATTTATATGATTTGTGCTTTTTAATTTTTAAGTATTTAAAGTTTTATTATTATGGCACTAAAGAGCAAGTCATGTAATAGCAACAGGTTATCTCATAAGCTTTTGGATAAAAGCACATTAATATGTCAGGAGAATCTTGATGTTCAACTTAGAAAATGGGTGTTAAACTGGGACAGCCAAGTATTTGGCTACAAAACCCCTTTGACAAATAGACAGTGTTATTTTTACAGGCCAGATCAGTATCACACCATTAACAAATTAGTGGAAGACTATCACAAGACTGGGAAAGAACAAGTAGGCCAAGACAGATTTGCATGGACAATTTTTGCAATTAGCGTAATTAAAGTTCACAGAGAACAAACGCGCAGTTCAAGACATGGTAAATGCTATCTCAATAAATGTTTATTTATTCTACTGTTGGTCAGCTTCTATCTAAAGTTGCCTTACTCCGAGTTGGTTCGTGAAATCATAATAGAAATTGTCATTTGTACTGGTAATTTGAGATTCATGTTTTCTTATCTCCCAAGCATGAGCATAAACATGTACGCAATATTAATGTGGGCAAACCCACCACTATATGAAGAGAAGTTGTGCAGGAAATTCTTCTGCTTGATTAATGAAGAGACAAAAAGGGATAAGTACAAAAATTTCTTTAAGTTTTCTCAACCATATCTTCTTTACATTGCTCAGAATTTAACCCCTCTTCATTCGTCACCACATTCATCTGTACCTTGGACTTTACATGAAATAATAGGTCAACCAATCCTTCCTGATAGCAAGTTTTCTTTTCTAATACTTGCAATCCAGTACAACGACAAAGTTTTAGTAAAACTTCTTCTGCAGCTGGGAGCATCAGCACAGCGTTTATATTGGGATAAATGCTCAGAATCATTTTTTTGTGCAGAGAAACTGATGATAACTTCCATTAACAGCATTATGAGTTCACTTCAGTTTTTAATTGGCATAAATGACCAATATAAAGCAGTGGCTGAGTACATGGACATGCTGGTCAGTGACATTAGTTCTTATGCCCCCTACATGAGAAGATCTCTCCTCTGTTCTCAGTTAAAATCCACTAATTTCTGTAATGGAGCAGAAAGTATCTATGAACTACACCGTGAAATAGCTGACCGGTGGGGTATAGGTTGTGTGAGGCAATTTCCTTCTCTTCAGCATCTGTGTAAAATACACATCAGGCAGCAGATTCTAAATGCAGATAAAGAAATCCTTCCCTCTGCTGTCAAAATGCTTCCCCTGCCACCAAAACTGATAAGATATTTGAATTTGGAATTGGACTGATTTAAATGAGGCAATATTAATATTTATTTAATTTATTTGATTACAATTTCAGTTTTACATAATTATATTGAACTTTTTATTATATTAAAACATGTTCTTGATATTAATATCAAGATAAGCATTAAGTAAGAAATGTGTATCTTGTGACATTTTTACATGAGCTAACATCCTATCTTTAGTATCAAATGGCATTTATTTGAATTGATTTAGTTTTAAATGCAATATTTAATTATGACCTTAGTTCATAGTTTTAAAATTTTAAAAAAATCCTTTTGGATAACAAGTGCAAAATAATGTATGTGATAATTTAGTATATTTATTTAGTACTCTTCCCCAAATATGTTGTATATTTGTTCATTTTAGACTCTCTGCTAACAAAATCTTTTAAGGTTTTTTTCCAATAATTATAATGATGTTACTATTTCAACTATTAATAATACAACTTACAACTGTGAAAACCTTGTCGTACAAAAAGAATTACAAATTATTTACTTTTTTAATAAATTTTTTAATGTTATTTAATATTAAAATGCTATTCAATAATAATAATTTTAAACCTAGAAGGGCTGTGGTGAGGCAAAAACATTCCATCCACCAAAGTTACTTGACAAATATACATTCAAGTAATGCACTTGACACTTAGGACGCAATAATCTTCTGTACAGGAGCGTCTGTAACATATAAGACAACTATCACAATCAGTTCTAGCCACCTGATCTTCAAGTATGTGACCTTCATCTCTCTCTGAATATCATTTTTCCGGTTGTTGGGAATTTTATCTTGGTTTTTCATAGTCAATTCATTTTAATGACTGTTACCTATAAAATACTCAGTAATTTAATTTTAATTAGAAAATGCAATGTGGTTAAACCCAAGCTCTGAAATGCAAATTGAGAAATATGTTTTAAGATTTCATTATTTTCTTCACTGAACTTCCAAGAACAAGGAATAATATTGATTTTTCCTCACTATTTTTGCAAATAAGTCAAAATTTTTCCTTGTTTTAACTGTAATAAAGAATTTGCAATGCATAAAATTTAAGTAATTCGAAAGTAACAGAATTTAATCCTCATTTTTAATGCATCAAAATCTTATTAAATGAAAGTTTATAACATAGTAAACGTATTGTCTTCCAATTATTTCTTTATTATTTTATCAATATATTTTTTTCTTTATTGCTATCTAAACTCCGTTTGACATTTATCTACTGGTAACTTTTTCTCTAGGTTTACCATTTATTTCATTTAAAAACTTGTATTTATGGTTTATTATCAATTGTAACATATTTAATTTATCTACCATTGGCAAGGGATCATTATTTTATTTGCAAAAAGTTATATTTTTATAATGTATTGCTGATGCTTGAGGAGGGTGGTATTTACTGAATTGTAATTGAAATTGTATTATAAATATTATTCAAATGGATTTTAAAGAGAAAGAAAATCAAAGATTGTATTTGTATGCATATAGTAGGAAATTTTATGTTTCTCTATCTTTAAATAATCATTCCATTTCATGATTAAAATTAAAACTTTGTCATTGAATTCATTGAAATTGAACATATGGAATACAACACATATAGAGGTAACATGTTTTTGTAATGCCTTGCAACTATATTAAAGTCTTCAAGATAAACTCCTTGGTGTTATTAACTGATTAAAAGGATTTAGTATTTTAAAGCATTTGGCCTAAAAATTATGTTATAAAAGTTATGGATAAAAAATGTGCTGGGCTAAACAACCATTTATCCATCAATCATGAAGTGTTTAAATTGTGTCATTTCCCACTGTAATCCAATTTATTTTATTTATAAACCTGTTGGGATACAAAGCTCAATACTTTGACTTGATCCCAGATTAATGACATATTTAAAGATGGAACACGCCTCTTTATTTTGTAGCTTATTTTGTATTTATGTTGCAAATAAAATTGCAAATTAAATCCCTTGATTTAAGGGATGTCTTTATTGATAATCCTCCATCTGATCTAATTGATTTAGAACCCAGTCAAGTGCTCACTAGTATTTGGCTCAGCTCTCTTTAAAATGCAACTTGAAACCTCATGTTATGTACATGATTGCAAGTGTTGATGCATAAATGACGTCACGCGATTTTTGCAGATTTTTTACCCCCTCCCCCCCCCTACGTCACTCGTCGTCACAAAATCGTCGACCCCCCATCAAAAAGTACGTCACAAAACTTTGACCCCCCCCCCTAAATTTTTTTTTCTATTTGAAAATAAGAATGTTTCAAATCACTTTTTTGTCATTTAAGTATTTATTTAGTGTAGGTCTACATTGTATTATCGTAACATGAGTGAAGCTATGTAAAAGACATTAAATAAATTGTAAGCCAGTGATTCT